>CM035836.1:431763133-432175633 GCA_020510985.1 Pholidichthys leucotaenia | reverse complement strand
TCCAGTGGATGTGCTTAACACAGTACCTGGGAGGACGGAGCCAAAGTAGCCCGAGTCTAAATCGTTTCCCTCCTCTTTCAACTTTGGTGACTCTCCTGTGCCTCTGGAGTGGAAAAAGTGACTGTGTCAGAAGCTAATGGAGAGGCAGGAGGTGTTTTCTTGTAGCGAGGTTGATGTTGGCTGTGCAAGAAGCGCAGAGCACCGAATTTGGGTGAATGAGGAGAAGCCCTTCAGGGAGCACTCCAGACGTCTGCCACCTGGTGATTTGGAGGATCCGAGAAAGCATCTTATGGCCCTTTTCCACTAGTACCCAGTCGGCCTTACTCTACACTAGTCGGCTCTACTCGGTTCAGCTCGGTTGTGTTTCCATTGCAGCTGGGTACGCCTGGGTACGCCTGGGGAAGGCGGGATTTTTTTACAGCAAGGCGGCACCACACTCCCGTGACATAAAACACGTGACCCAAGCAAAACATAACATTGCGGTTGTACAAGGCGACTCCTCGGTCTCTGGCTTTTTGTCACCGTAAATGCCAAAAAGGACCGCCAGACAAGGGTACAGGCAGCGGGACGAAACACTCTGGAAAAGTACTGGAGTGTCTGGAAAGCCATAGAGCCGAAGACGTGAGGATATGAAGTAGATCATATATGGCGGTAAGCTAATGATTGCTAATGCTAGTTTGCTTTAAGTACGTCGTACTACACTGTAATGTCTGCAAGTTATCGCTATTAGGTACTAAAATATGTATGCTGTGTGTGTGTGTTTCAGATGGCTCTGTTGTGGGAAAATTACCGCTTCAAACGGTCGGTCTGGCGCTCAACACAGCCGCTCACTGATGTCACCCCAGCTTCACAAACGATCAGTGGATATAGAGCCTAAGCATGTTTGTAGAAATGTTTAGCTTCCTGTACAGCAAATTGCTCTGATCTGTGTGAAAATCATGGAGAGACTGTTGAGACATCATGTCAGGTTCAGGTTCAGGTTCAGGTTCCTTTATTTGTACCCGTAGGTAGATTTGTTTTGCAGTCTGGTGACATCCATATTTACAAGCCACAAATTACATTCAACATAGACACAAACACAGGCATACATGAAATTGACTATAGACATGTTAAAATACTCAAGGCTCCATTAATCAGGGTATAAAATGGCAAAGAGATGGGAGAAAAACCAGAGGTAAGAGAGAAGAGTCATATTAAAAGTTAAAAACCAGTCAAAGGGGTTAAAAACTCAAAGGTCTAAAACCCAATAAAATATTTAGAACCCAAGTAACATCCTACAAAAATAAGTAAATATAAAATGGAGTTAATAAATAGGTACCTAAATTATGTGCAATATATTGTTACAGCTTGTTCAACTCTTTGACAGCAGCAGGGACGAAGCTGTTTTTGTAGCGCTGGGTTTTACTTTTTGGAACAGCAAACCTCCGTCTTGAGGGAAGAAGCTGAAAGTTGCAGTGCAAAGGGTGGGAGTCATCATTTAAAATGGAGGTAGCCATCCTCTGTACTTGTCTGGTGTACAGGGATGTCAGGCTCAGCTGTGACTCACCAAGCAAACGGCTGGACCATCTAACTACCTGATCCAAGGATTTCCTCTGTTTCAGTTTTATCTGACCAAACCATGACACTAAAGAAAAGGATAAAACAGATTCAATAAAAGCCCGATAAAACATTGTCATTATGGTTCGGTCAATTTGGAAGCGTGCAAGTTTTCTGAAGCAATGCAAATGTTGCTGACCCTTTTTGCACACCCTTTCACAGTTCTCTTCAAAGTTTAAATTACTATCAATAATCGTCCCAAGATATTTGTAGGATTGTACACATTCGGTGGTCTGGCCTTTTAGTACGGTGACTTTGTGCCTGGGAGTTTTCCTCCTAAAGTCAATAATCATGTCTTTAGTTTTTGTCGTATTCAGCTGCAGGTAGGAATCCTCACACCAGTGAACAAAATCATCAACTACTGGGCCGTGGCCACTCTCACCATCCTGGAGGAGACTGACAATAACTGAATCATCAGCATACTTTATAATGTGTCTGTTGTCATGTCTGCTCCGAAACATGTTTGTGTACAAGATGAAGAGTAGTGGTGACAACACACCCCTGAGGAGAGCCAGTAGAAGAGCACTTTAGGTCAGACAATGTACCATTGACACTTACTCTCTGCGTCCTGTTGGTTAAGAAATCCAGAATCCAACCCACCAGATTATTGCTCAAATCAAATTGTTGCAGGAGCCTTTCAACTAAGATATGAGGTTGGATTGTATTAAAGGCGGAGGAAAAGTCCACAAATAAAAGCCTGGCGTGTGTCCCATTAAAATCCAGATGTTTAAAAAGCATGTTAAACAGAGTGACAGTGGCATCCTCCACTCCTCTGTGAGGCCTATAGGCAAACTGCAGAGGATCCAATGCATGCTCAGTCTGCTTTAGGACCTCACATCTGACCAGTTTTTCAAAAATTTTCATTAAAATTGAAGTCAAAGCAACTGGTCTAAAGTCGTTTACCGTTTTAGGACAGCTGGATTTTGGAACGGGAACAACCACGGCTTCTTTCCAGATCTTAGGCACATGTTGTGTCTGTAAGGACTTATTACCTCCGCCAAGGAGGTTATGTGATCATCGGCGTTGGTTTGTCTGTCTGTTTGTTTGTTTATTAGCAAGATAACTCAAAAAGCTATGGATGGATTTTCATGAAATTTTCACAGATTGTCAGAAATGGGGTATCCTACAGATGATTACATTTTGGTGGTGATCCGGATCACCGTCGAGAAGAAAACCGCCATTACGGAAAATGCCATTTTCGTCAATAACTACTGAACCACTAATCCTATCATTGTGAATCCAATTGCTAGTCATATGTTTTCATGGTCAAGGAATCTGAAAACGTACACACAAACACTGTATGGGGGGAACTGTGGCGCTAAACCGCCATTATGGACAATGCGATTTTCGTGAATAACTACTCAACCACTAATCCTATCATTCTGAATCCAATTGCTAGTCATATGTTTTCATGGTCAAGGAATCTGAAAACGTACACACAAACACTGTATGGGGGGAACTGTGGCGCTTGGCGGAGGTCTGCCGAGTGCTTTTCTAATTGAAAATGTAATGAAATATAGGACTCAGTTCTTGTGCACAGGACTTTACCAAGAGCCCACATATATTATCAGGGCCCTGACTTTTGTTCACTTTTACAGCGCAGAACTCCCTTTTAACATCCTGCACCTCAATATTAAAGTGCTGATTGTCTTTGAGTTTCTGTTTCAAATCTTGGGTTTCTGTGCTAAAATCAAAGGAGTCAAAACGACCATAAAAACAATTAAGAGCATTAGCCAGCTCTGTGTCTGAATTAAAACCATCTAAAAACACACGATTACTGCGCTCTGTGCTCTGAAGGCCTGCAATAGTTTTCATACTGGCCCAGGCTGAACCAAGTTTCTTTGTTGTCAAGTTTCATGTCATGTACCTGCTCCAGCAGCACTGAGTCTGTGGTGGTGTCATGGCAAAAAGTGATGAGCTGACACAACTTGATCGCCAGGTTGTAGTTATATTAGCCACAAAATATATATTCAAAAGGTAAACAGTACTGAGGTAGGTATAGTAAGATATATTTGACAATTGTGATGCATTTTAGGAAAAACAAACTTGATCTAGAATTAAAAGCAGTTAAAATAATGCAGTCACAAGGTTATATGGAAAATACTTGATTTAATTAAAAAATTAAATCACCCTTTATTGTCATTCAACCATACATGTACAGTAGAACGAAATTGTGTTTCTCCTATCTACAGTGTTAATCACACACACCCCATATATAGAATCAGAGGGGCCGCTGCCATGCAAGGCGCCGCCACAGATTTCCCTCCTCCATTCCATTATTGCTGAGCACCAAGCTGGACGGCAGGAAGTTCCGCTTTTTTATATGGTCTTCAGCATGACCCAGCCGGGATTTGAACCCATGCCTCCCGGGTGTGGGGCGGATGCTTTACCAACTGAGCCACCATTCCGGTATTTACTAGATACATGTACTGCAGAAATATATATTCTCTGCATCAACAATGTACTATACATGCATTCATGTAGTATTGCACTGGGAATTGCACTGACAATGAACCTTTGAAGTTTTTGCAGATGTCTCTTTTATATGTGAAGGTTACCACCAAGTGACCTAAATTAAATACTGAAAGATTGGAAAAGCTGTCTAAGAACAATCCAGCAGTTTGAGAAATCACTTTTGGTTTGGTGTAAGTCTGTCAACAGAATTATGAACCATAAAGCAGTTTGTGTTAAAATGTTAAATCCCATTAAACCCTAACCCATGGGTCGCCAATCATGTGCCAAGGAGGGCCAAGACTTGCAGGTTCTCTCTTCTACCCAGTCTCTTCAGCAGGTGTTCTCACTGATTAGCAGTCAGTAGAAGAAATTCAGTGGAATCTGCTGTTGAAGACACTGTTTGGAGGTAAAGCATGCAAAGTCTCGGCCCTCCATGGCACATGATTGGACACCTCCGCCCAAACCCATTATGATAAAGTACAGATGCTAATATGGCCCAGAATTCCTCCATATACTGGTACTGTCACTAAAGTGTGCAGTGTCTTCTGCAGTGGCACATCCAACAATACAGTCTTCGGTAAATAAAATAATTGTTTTGGTTACTTTTTCTTAAAAATGAGCCATTATTTTCAAAGTCACTGATAAATGGTTTGTACTGTTGACTCTTGTCCTACCGGTGCCTTAACAGACAAAATAGAAAATCATTATGCAAACACATAAGTCACTAAATTGTTTATTACAATCAGCAGCAAATTCCAGATTATACAGAATGTGCAAAATTCAAACTGTTAAAAAAAAAAAACCAAAAACTTAGAATGGGTCACACACACCGGCCACGCTGCCTCACTGAGAAGCAGCTGGGATGTGCCACTCAAGCTGGTCCCAGTTCAGCAGATCTTCGGCCTGCATCTCTGTAAATAGTAAGGCAAGGTCCAGTTTGGGGTGGATCGTTTCCCTCTTGCCTAGACAAAAGACAGAAGTAGGTGGTGGTTAATTAAAGCAAGTTTAAAACATATTTGGGAAATACACTTGTTGCTAAAAGACAGTGGTGGAATGTGAATGAATGAATGAATCTTTATTTTGGACAGATTAAAAGTAAAGATTAAAAGAAAATAGAATAATATAACAAAGGGAAAAAAATCTAACAAGATCAAATTAAACAATAACCCCTCTGATTATACAGTTCAACATAGGTTATCCGAAATGGGTGATGGCTGAAGCCGCAGCTTATATTGCCCACCCATATTCCATCCAAGAATTTAAAAGAAAAACAAAACAGGAGTGATTACAATTCGAATGTGACAATAAAGTACAGACGTGGACAAAATTGTTGGTACCCCTCTGTTAATGAAATAAAAACCCACAATGGTCACAGAAATAACTTGAATCTGACAAAAGTGGTAATAAATAAAAATTCTATGAAAATTAACCAATGAAAATCAGACAATGCTTTTGAATTGTGGTTCAACAGAATTATTTTAAAAAACAAACTCATGAAACAGGCCTGGACAAAAATGATGGTACCCTTAACTTAATATTTTGTTGCACAACCTTTTGAGGCAATCACTGCAATCAAACGATTTCTGTAACTGTCAGTGAGACTTCTGCACCTCTCACCAGGTATTTTGGCCCACTCCTCATGAGCAAACTGCTCTAGTTGTCTCAGGTTTGAAGGGTGCCTTCTCCAGACGGCATGTTTCAGCTCCTTCCACAGATGTTCAATAGGATTTAGATCAGGGCTCATAGAAGGCCACTTTAGAATAGTCCAATGTTTCGCTCTTAGCCATTCTTGGGTGTTTTTAGCTGTGTGTTTTGGGTCATTATCCTGTTGCAAGACCCATGACCTGCGACTGAGACCAAGCTGTCTGACACTGGGCAGCACATTTCTCCATTTCTCTCTACAATACATTGATAGTCTTGAGATTTCATTGTACCCTGCACAGATTCAAGACACCCTGTGACAGATGCAGCAAAGCAGCCCCAGAACATAGCAGAACCTCCTCCATGTTTCACAGTAGGGACAGTGTTCTTTTCTTGGTATGCTTCATTTTTGCGTCTGTGAACATAGAGCTGATGTGCCTTGCCAAAAAGTTCCAGTTTTGTCTCGTCTGTCCATAGGACATTCTCCCAGAAGCTTTGTGGCTTGTCAACATGCAGTTTGGCAAATTCCAGTCTGGCTTTTTTATGATTTGTTTTCAACAGTGGTGTCCTCCTTGGTCGTCTCCCATGAAGTCCACTTTGGCTCAAACAACAACGGATGGTGCGATCTGACACTGATGTACCTTGACCTTGGAGTTCACCACGAATGTGCTTAGAGGTTGTTCTGGGCTCTTTTGTTACCATTTGTATTATCCGTCTCCTCCTGCGGCCACATCCAGGGAGGTTGGCTACAGTCCCGTGGATCTTAAATTTCTGAATAATATGTGCAACTGTAGTCACGGGAACATCAAGCTGCTTGGAGATGGTCTCATAGCCTTTACCTTTAACATGCTTGTCTATAATTTTCTTTCTAATCTCCTGAGACAACTCCTTTGCTTCCCCTGGTCCATGTTTAGTGTGGTACACACCATGTCAACAAACAGCAGAGTGACTACTTCTCACCCTTTAAATAGGCCAACTGACTGATTACAAGTTTGTAGACACCTGTGATGTTAATTAGAGGACACATCTTGGTTGAACATGTCCCTATGATCACATTATTTTCAATCTTTTCTAGGGGTACCATCATTTTTGTCCAGGCCTGTTTCATGAGTTTGTTTTTTAAAATAATTCTCTTGAACCACAATTCAAAAGCATTCTGATTTTCATTGGTTAATTTTCATAGAATTTTTATTTATTACCACTTTTGTCAGATTCAAGTTATTTCTGTGACCATTGTGGGTTTTTCTTTCATTAACAGAGGGGTACCAACAATTTTGTCCACGTCTGTACTTCGTTGTTGTATTTAACCACAATTTTCATGTAGCTGCGCTTCAGTAAAGTAGATTTTACAAGGGCTGGGTTATGTTTAAAATCATTTGTTTTTACTGTGGCCTCAGCAATCAGAATGAATTAATACATTCACTTGAATGGAATATAGTACTTTAACTGAGGGTGTGCCTCACCGAGTATGGAGTTGCTCAGTCAAAATATGGAATTTTTATCAATAAAAGTTAAGCCACCGCTTTGTCACCGCTGTATCTTTTTTTGCCCTGGCTTCAAGTGTGGGCGGTGTTTTGTACTTGTATTGCTAAAATATAAAAGGATGCACTACAATGGGTCTCAAATATTTGTAATGTGTCCTGTTACTGCATTAGTTTATTGATGGTAGACTGTAAACTACATATATAAACTAAATTATATTGATGACTGAACAACTCCCATTCCCCAAAGTGCAACATACAGTTATGAACATAACTCACAAAGGATCACACAAGTTATCTGACAAAAAAAATAAATACATTAACAAGCAGTTTATTTTACAGTTGATGTGCCAGTCATTTTCAATTATTCTGTAATGAATATTCACACAATCAAATAAATCTCAGTTCAGTCCCTTTTAAATTAAGTGGAAATTGTGCTACTTTGGTTTTGGCACTTTACCTATAAAAGCAAAGGATTTCAGTACTTTCCACAGTGGCAAGGTCCGTTGTGGGGTGGCTCCTTTTCCTTTCCTCTTGCCTAGACCAAAGACAGAAATGGATGGTGGTTAGTTAAAGCAAGCTCAAAACATATATAGGCACATCTCAAAAAATTAGAATATCATGAAAAAGTTCAATATTTTTTGTCACTCATTTCAGAAAGTGAAACTTTCGGAAATATATAGATTTATTAGATTCATATATGAATCTATTCATATAGATTCATTATACGGACAGTGATATATTGCAAGTGTTTATTTTAATTTTTAAGATTTTGGCTACAGCCCATGCCAACCAACATTTCAGCGGCCAACATTTCTATTTAAAAACTATTTTTTAAAATTAATTTTATGTAATATTCTAATTTTTTGCCAAACTGAATTTGGGGTTTTCAGGGGCTATAAGCCATAATCATCAAAATTAAAATAAATAAATGCTTGAAATATATCACTGTCTGTGTAATGAATCTATATACGTAATAGATGGATTTCACTTTCTGAAATGAGTGACAAAAAATATTGAACTTTTTCATGACATTTCTAATTTTTTTGAGATGTACCTGTATTAGGGAAACACACTTGTGACAGTCAGTGGTGAGATGTGACAAAAATGCTTCATTTCCCTGACCAGTGAGCACCCCAGGATCCACTCTGTACATGTATAAGTACATTTTCAATCCAGGGATTTATGGTGGAACAGCACAACAACACTGTTCCAACACCTTTTATGGAAAATCCACAGAACAGGTGCGTGGGTCTATTCTGACGCTTTAGAAAATTATATGAATCACTTTATAAATCACTGGTTTGAAAATGCACTTGTATATGGTGAGATTTTGTATCCTGGGGTCCACTTGACCTGTATCCACAATATAAACACAACATGCTGAGGGCGGCTAACCCCTGGCATGTGGAAACAGATTCTAGAAAGAAATTACACACAACTTAATGCACAGCACCAAAGTGCAACACGTACACAAATCAGGACTTAAACCAGGATTAACATATTTCATCGTTTTGCTCTCACAAGCGAATACTTCAGACAAAGCAAGCGCGAATCAGCAGAGTTGGCTACTAGATAGCTGGCTACTAGCTAACACTCGTTAGCCAGCACAGGACGGCGTTGTATTGCTCAAAAAAAGTGAGCTTAACACCAACAGGATAAATAAGTGAAAAGATGCACAATATCACAAATCACTCACCATCGATGGTTCTCTCACGTTCATCTTCAGCTTTGTCCGTAGTCTGGTCCTATGCTGGGCTGCCATCTGTATCGGTGCAGGTCGCTCCTCTCACTGTGGATCTGCCACCAAGCACAGAAAACTCCGCACCTCTTCGTTGGACCACGGTGTAGATTTCCGCAAAACCTACAATGCCATCTCTATTAATATCGTGTTTACTCGGTGACCGAGTTTAGTCCGTGAACTATTGCAAATGGCGGTTGTGTCGATTCCACAGAAGACGGACGCTTTCATGACGTTACGCCCTGACCAATCAGTGGCCTGCAGTCTGCTGACGTCACATTTTCGACTCGACTCAGCGCGGTTGTACCCTGGCCTCGAATAGGTACTAAAATAGTACCTGGTAACAGGTACTAGGTACTAATGGAAAAGGCTACAAACCGGGCCGAGTACAGCCAAGTAGGGCCGACTGGGTACTAGTGGAAAAGGGCTATTAGTGATCTCAAGGAGGCTGGGGTAATTGCAGAGTCCAGGAGCCAATCGGTGTCCCCAATCGTGGTGGTTCGCAAGAAAAATGGGACCATTCGGATGTGTGTAGATTACAGGACATTGAATCAGAGGACAATTCCTCATCAGTACACAGTCCTGCGCATAGAGGATGCGCTGGCTTGTTTAAGTGGTAGTCAGTGGTTCAGTGCTCTTGACCTTAGAAGTGGTTATTATCAGATCCCTTTGAGTGATGCGGATAAAGAAAAAACAGCCTTCATCTGCCCTGTGGGTTTTTATCAGTTTGAGCAGATGTCACAAGGGATTTGTGGCGCCCCTGCCACATTTCAATGGTCATGGAAAAGACTGTGGGTGACATGAAATTGTTAGAGGTTTTGGTGTATCTTGATGATGTCATTGTGTTTGGGAGGACCTTGGAGGAACATGAGCAACGTCTTCTTAAGGTGTTGGACAGGCTGAAGGAGGAAGGACTAAAGTTCTTGGTGGACAAATGCAAGTTTTGCTGTCCCTCTGTGACCTATCTGGGCCACGCTGTGTCGAGAGAAGGGATTGCCACAGACCCTTAAAAGATCCAGGCTGTGAAATCCTGGCCACGTCCAGATAGAATCACTGCTCCACGATCCTTCCTGGGGTTTTGTGGTTATTATAGACGGTTTGTAAAGGATTTTGCCAGACTGTGCTATCTCCTTAACCAGCTACTACAAGGCTGTATTGTAGCTAGGACAGAGTGAAAGACTAAGATGAAGTGTAAAACTGATGTCGAAGGCAAGGGAAAGCCGAAACCCAACCCTAACCTAAAGCAGAGGTTTTACCCCTCAGAACCATTTGCGTCCCGATGGAATAAGGATTGTGAATAAGCTTTTGAGGCCCTAAAAAACAGACTTACAGAGGCACTTGTGTTGGCCATCGCCAATCCGAACCTGCCATATGTCCTACACGTTGATGCAAGCAGAGAGGGACTAGGAGGGGTCCTCTATCAGGACTAAGGGGACGGTTTGCGTCTGATTGCTTTTGTTAGCCGGAGCCTTAACCCAGCGGAAAAAAAACTATCCCACTCACAAGCTGGAATTTCTGGCTCTGAAGTGGGTGGTTACCAGCAAGCTGCATGACTACCTTTATGGGGCCAAATTTGAAGTACACACTGATAACAATCCGTTGACTTATGTCTTGACTACAGCTAAGCTAGACGCAGCAGGGTGCCGATGGTTAGCAGAACTTTCCATTTATGATTTCAGCTTGACGTATCACCCTGGGAAACAGAACATGCTGTAGATGCAGATGCACTATCATGGCATCCTTATGTGAGCGATGATTTGGGGAAAGAAACCTTGTCACCTGATGGGATTCGGGCTGTTTGTCATCTGTCTGTGGCCAAAACTCACCATTACCATCAACAAGCTGTTGATCTTGTTGGTCCATCCAAACAAGGTGTTCCCAAGGCTTATTGTAACTTGTCCTTTTTGGGCAGTCAAAATTTGCCTAAGTTGAGTGCAGACGACATTTCGCCGGCCCAGCAAAAAGATCCATGCATTGGTGAGGTGTGGACAGCAGTAGTGCAGAACAAAGTTAGTTGTGCCCATAAAGTCAGTCATTCTGATCTAGCATTGCTGTTGAAGGAATGGGACAAGCTGAAAATCAGGGACTCTGTGTTGGACAGAATCAGTAAGCTACCCAACAAACCAGAACGACAGCAGCTGTTGCTCCCAGCAGAGTTTCGAGGCCTGCTGCTTCAGTTTTTGCATGATCAGTCAGGACACCTAGGGTGTGATAAAACCTATGGTCTGGTGCGAGAACAGTTATACTGGCCTCGCATGAAAGCACAAAATGAAAAGTACTGCAAAAACTGTTCCAGATGTATTCAGAGGAAAACACTGCCAAAGAGGGTTGCTGAGCTGTCTCATCTTACAAGTGAGGGACCGATGGACCTCATTTGTATGGATTTTCTGTCAATTGAACCCAATTCCAGAAATAGTGGTAATGTGCTGGTAGTTACTGACCATTACATCTGATATGCTCAGGCATTTGCCACTAAGGACCAGAAGGCATCGACTGTGGCTAAGGTTTTGTGGGAACAGTATTTTGTGAACTATGGCCTCCCAAAGAGAGTGCATTCAGATCAAGGGCGTGATTTTGAGAGTCATCTCATCCATGAACTGTTAGGCATGCTTGGTATAAAAAAATCTAGAACTACCCCCTACCACCCTCAAAGGGATCCACAACCCGAGTGGTTCAATAGAACTCTTCTTGACATGCTGGGCACCCTTGATACACATGATAAGAGTAGATGGAGCAGGCACCTTAGCTCCCTAGTACATACATACAACTGCATGCTAAACGAGTCCACAGGTTATTCCCCTTACTTTTTAATGTTTGGACGGGAGGCCAGGCTTCCAATCGATGTCACCTTTGGGGTATCCAGTGATGGCACTTCTACAAGGTCCTATTTGAGATACATCAAAAACCTGAGGCGTGAGCTACAAGCTGCTTATCAGTTAGCTGAAAGCATGGTGAGAACGAAAAATAGGGATAATAAGCAGCAGTATGATAAATGAGTTCGCTCTTGTCCCTTGGCCCCTGGTGACCGAATTTTGATCAGAAACCTTGGATTGCAAGGAAAAAATAAGCTAGCAGACCGCTGGAAATCGGATCTCTACATAGTAGACAGTCAGTTGCCTGGTTTGCCTGTGTTCAAACTGAGATCAGAAAGTGGGGAGGGCCCCATAAAATGTGGTTACTGCACCGTCACCACATTTTGCCGATTGGACAAGAGGTGCAGCTGTGGTCCAAAAGAAAAAAAAGACCAGGACCATCCTAAGCTCAGCAGAAGGGACAATAGGCAACTCCGGAAAAAGAAGACAGCATAGTGTGATCCTTTGGCTAATTCAGAGGGGTCCGGGTCAAGTGCTGGGGGGGAAGCAATGTCCGACTCTGAGGACGATGATGTGGGTGTGTGGTATGACTGTCCTTCACAACCAACACCACAGACTGTGGAACCTCCAGCCATGTTGCTGGGCGACCCTTTAGGTTTAACCTGGGACTTGACTGTGGGAACAGATGACTTGGGGGCAGAAGAGGTTACTGTTGAGGAGTCTGTAGTGGGGGATGAGAATGATCCTGTGCAAGCAGAAGTTGTTGGGAAAGACTCGGATTCACAAAAGGGAGATGACCGACATGATGGGGTTGGGGAAAGTCTGACTGAGATGAGGCCTCAGAGACAAAAAAGGGCCCCTAGCTGTTGACCTATGACACTTTGGGGGAACCATCTTCTGTGGTGGTTTGCACCCACTGTGCTACAGCAGTTGAGATTGAGAAGAAAAATGTAATCCTGTTGCCCGTGAAACGTTATACAATGGGTGGGTTGAGAGAAATGTTGTGTTTGGTGATCTGTTCTGAGAAAAAATTGATAGAACAAGATTGTCTGCCATGAGGACATGACCATTATTTTTTTTTTTTTTGGGGGGGGGGTAGCACCCCAGTTTCAAGATGTGTTGTGTGTTTGCCGTTGAAAGGGTGCGATTTGGAGTTGTCTTGGATTCTCCCACAATCTGAACTGGTCTGTGAAGGCACTGCTCATTCCCCACGTTAAGTGCAGCTGCACCCAAATAGTCTGCTTGGGCACCAATCAGAAAAGAGTCTGGCATGGTCCGATGTTAAAGAGGGCGGAACTAGGGAGAGAGAGAGTTCAGTTGGTTCTGAGACGTTGAGGAGGTGAGACGGAAGAGCCGCGCTGGAGGATTTAGCTGACTTTCTTGGGTCAATCACCATGTTCAAGCCACTGCCGGGCTGTGGAGTGAGGGAGCGGTGTTGAGACTGGCCACGAGGCGAGTGTTAGCTACCTGCTGGACATTTGGCTAATTCAAAGGGGGGCTGAGACAATGTTTGAGCCCTTCTACACCAAGTTACTGATGCCAGCAAGCGCGCCAACGAGTGGTACCACAAACAAACCGTTTGAACTGACACCCGTGTACAGTCTTTCTTCATTTAATTTAATTAATTCATTTGTCTATCTGATAGTGTTTTTTTATTATTTTTATTTTATTTAGTGTGTGTGAAAACTCTTTTGATTTGTCTAATAAATGTTAAAGTATATGAGTATCTTAATTTCGTTGGTTCATTCATTGTGTGACAGGTGTCTGGGGTAAACTGGGGTTACAGGTGGGTGACTAATGGTTGCATGGGAGGTTATAATACACACAGTGGCCATAACAGCACTACCCAGGCCTTTCGCTCAAGTGCCGAGTTGGTAATTCAAATTTGCTTTGTATGTCCCTCACTCGTGCGCCTCCCATGCTGTGTTGTTGTCACTGTTGGTAAACAAAGCAAGGCGAGTGAGAGGGCTACAAATAAAACTACTCAGTAAAGTAAGACTGTAAAAAAGTTACTTGAGTACTTGTATTTTAAATATAACAAATACTACTCACCTCTGGCAATAATGTTCAGTACATACAGTATATGAAGAGTTAAAGTGCAACAAAAAACTAAACTGCTAAATTAACTGCAAATTCTTCCGGGACACTTGAAATGCTATCAAGAATTTCTGTAAAATGTCATAATTTGTTTGAGAAATGCTATTTCAATAAAAACTCAAACATTCACGTATGTTTGTGTGGGAAACCCTGTGAAAATACACCTGAGAGCAGCTGCACAGCAAGGGCAGTAGTGCAGCTCTGAAGTGCATGTGTGCACGGATAGAAGTCTGAAAAGGATAGAACTGCAAATCCTTCGAGGCATGACTGATCTAAGACTGGAGTTTTAGCGCTCTATTACCCAGCTCATTAAGTCACATTAGTACCCGAGAGATAAGATACATGCACTGACTGTAGGAATAACTACGAACCGCTCACAATCTCCTCCCACATCTCTCTCAATATATCTCTCTCTCACACACTGACGCACACACAGATGCCCTCACCACAGTCAGACCAAGGCACTTACCAGAGTCAGAGCTAGATGTGGCCACCGGCATTTTTTAGAAATTGGATTCTTCCAGTATCCTCCACAAAACCTGTCAAGATTAACTGCAATGAAAAGAGTGGGAAAAAAGAGAAGTGAAAGCTGAGAAACTCCAAGATATTAGACCAGGAGTGCTGAGGGTAAAGTTTTGTTGTCACTTTGAGCCCTACTAAGTTCAACACAGAGGGATTGATAGAAGACTTAGCGTACAAATCCCCTTCGGTCACAAGTGCAGGCAACACACTTACCTTTATAAAGCATTTTACACAACAGCCTCCCACATGGGATAATTGGTATTTAACTTGATCAACTACTATAAATAAGACAGCTGGTAACATCCAAACAATCTTAGCCGTCGTGTCCGATGGGAACAGTATTAGCAGCAACAGTTGGAAAGATTGAGTAAGTGGGTGAGTGAGTGTGTGGGCCAGCTATCATTAGCTTAGAGGGGATTTTTGTTGACTCTAATTGATCCCTTTAACATCAGGCAGCAGGAAAAAGCAGCAAACATCAAAGACAGAAGGCTGTGAGATTAAGTAGGTATTGTGTCCTGGGATCCCACACTGGCTTCTTGAGACAGAAATAGAACAATGACGAGAATATAAAAAACAAAAACAAAACAGTCAAGAGGAATGGTGCTGGTTGCGAAATAGAAAGTGTGAGATGGAGAGGTAATGACAGAGAGACCAAACCAAAAATTATGCAGAGGAAGAAAAGACTCAGGAACAGAAGAGAGGCAACAGTAGTCAATGATGCTAATTCCAGCTCGCTGCATTGATGGACTAACAACTGTGGTCAAAACCAAGAAATGTTTGTATGCAACAACATATAAATTGCTACTTCAGCCTCAATGATGGTTCTTTTCACCCTCTTCATTTATTTGAGAAACAAGTACAATTCACGCTTCAAAATGCAAAAAGAAGAAACAGGACTAAGAGACAAAAAAACAGAGCATAGGCAGCATGAAATTAACAAATTGCTGTCTTTACTCTCATCCCCTTCAATAAACAGGAGTGCATGATCCAAGGTGTAATACTAATATGATAAGGAGTTCCTGTTGAACTGAACAACTGCTTACAGTGGTGTGAAAAAGTGTTTGCCCCCTTCCTGAGTTCTCATTTTTTTGTATATTCGTCACACTTAAATGTTTCAGATCATCAAACAAATTTAAATATTAGACAAAGATAACACAAGTAAACACAAAATGCAGTTTTGAAATTAAGGTGTTCATTATTAAGGGGAAAAAATCCAAATCTACATGGCCCTGTATGAAAAAGTGATTGCCCCCTAAACCCAATAACTGGTTGGGCCACCCTTAGCAGCAACAACTGCAATTGAGTGTTTGTGAAAACTGGCAATGTCTTTTACAGTGCTGTGGAGGAATTTTGGCCCACTCATCTTTGCAGAATTGTGGTAATTCAGCCACATTGGAGGGGTTTCGAGCATGAACCACCTTTTGAAGGTCATGCCACAGCATCTCAATCAGATTCAGGTCAGGACTTTGACTAGACCACTCCAAAGTCTTCATTTTGTTTTTCTTAAGCAATTCAGAGGTGGACTTGCTGGTGTGTTCTGGATCATTGTCCTGCTGCAGAACCCAAGAACGCTTCAGCTTGAGGTCATGAACAGATGGCCGGACATTCTCTTTCAGGATTTTTTGGTAGACAGCAGAATTCATGGTTCCATTTACCACAGCAAGTCTTCCAGGTCCTGAAGCAGCGAACAGCCCCAGACCATCACACTACCATTGTGGAAAGTGTGGAAATGATGAGGCCAAGTTACGATCAGACGAAGTTTATTCACACTCTCACATCATCATACACAGAAAAGCACTGCCTAGCCAAACCAGCTTTCATCCCTTCAAACTCCACAGATCATCTCACATCTGCATGACATTTCACCTCCACCATACATTTTCCTTAAACCCCCAGCTCTCTCTTCCTGCCAACTCCCCATGAGGTCCCTGCCTATTGTTCTCTTGTGTCTAACCACTGCCTCCTGACTGAGACGCTGTCTGCTGACACAACCACAATATACATTGCTATATCACCAATATGCATCGTCATATCACACACACCCCCCAGACAGAGTTTCAGTCGGCACGTCTTTTGGGCTTCAGTCTCCTCCCATATCTGCTGTAATGGGGGTCTCTGTGCCGGTGGGGGGCTGCTGGACGTGTGTCTGACTGCGTGCCTGATGTCTGGTGGGGGGCGAACAAGGCGAGGGGGGGGGAACAAGGCGGGGGGGGGGGAACTTCGCTCTGCCCGTGTGGCTGTCCTGGTGAATCGTTTGCCTGGGGAGCTCTCAGTGGGGGTCTTCCACGCCGAGGGGTCCGAGCCAGCAGCACTTGCTCGTCCGCCACTACAAAGGCGGGCTTAAGTCTGTCTATGCATATTTTCTCCCGACGCCCCCCCCCCCCCCCAAGTCTAACAAAAAATGCTTGTCCCCTGTTTCCAGCACTCTGAACGGGACATCATAGGGTGGGCGCAATGGCGAGCAGTGGGCATCGTGTCTGACGAACACGAAAGCTGCGTTCTTCAAAGTTTTTGGCACAAAAGCGCGTGGAAAACAGTAGTGTGCCGGGCCGGGCAGCGTGCCTGTGTCTGCACTACGCTGCTGAGACGGGCAGCTGTCCGGCACGGGATTATCTGGCAAAAATTCACCGGGCAGCCGCAGTGGCTGAGAAAAAACAAGCTCAGCCGGGGAAGCCTCCAAATCCTCTTTTGGTGCGGAACGCAACCCCAATAAAACCCACGGTATCCGGTCAACCCAATTTGCATCCGTCAATGAAGCCCTGAGTGCTGCTTTCAGTGACCTGTGAAAACGCTCGCATAACCTATTTGCCTGTGGGTTGTACGCGGTTGTGCGATGAACTGCAACACCCAGGCTGCGGGCCATCGCGGACCAAAGTTCGGAAACAAACTGAGGGCCCCTATCAGACGTGATGTCCGACGGGATTCCAAAATGCGCCACCCATGCTGTCAAAAAAGCGCGCGCCACGTCCGCGGATGTGGTTGCCGCCAGCGGGACTGCTTCTGGCCAGCGTGTGGTGCGGTCCACCACTGTCAGAAGGTGTGTGCACCCCTGCGACGGTGGGAGGGGGCCCACAAGGTCCACGTGAAGATGGTCGAATCTTTTAGCCGGTATCCTAAACGGCTCCAAAGGAGCCTTGGTGTGTCTGTGCACTTTGGCTCGTTGGCACGCTACGCAGGCTGCAGCCCACTCTTTCACTTGTTTGCGCAGGCCTGGCCACACGAATTTCGCTCCCATGATTTTGACTGACGCGCGCACTCCTGGGTGCGCAAAAGCGTGAACTGACTCGAACACGCAGCGGCGCCACGCGACCAGGTCCACCGGGCGCGGGCGTCCCGTGGAGATGTCGCAGATTAGGGGGGGGCTGCCGTCTTGCAGCACTCTGCTCTCCAGCCTTAACCCTGTTGGTCCAGACTCAAGCGCGCGCACATCCGTATTGCTAATCTGCTCTGCGGCCATGGCTGTATAATCTATCCCTACACAGATCGGGGCCACTACCGCGCGCGAGAGGCAGTCCGCCACCACATTCAGTTTACCTGACACATGTTGAATATTGGTCGTAAATTCCGAGATCGCGGCCAGCTGTCTCTGCTGCCGGCCCGACCATGGTTCCAAAACCTTGGCCATCGCGAACGTCAGCGGTTTGTGGTCCACGAACGCGGTGAAGCTGCGCCCTTCCAGCCAGAACTGGAAGTGGCGTATGGCCAGGTGGAGAGCCAGCAACTCTCTGTCGAATGCACTGTGTTTACGCTCACTGTCACGCAAAGCCCTGCTGAAAAAAGCGAGCGGCTGCCAAGAACTGGCGACACGTTGCTCCACGACGGCCCCTATGGCCACGTCCGAGGCGTCGGTAGTGAGCGCTATCCGGGCCGCCGGGTCTGGGTACGCCAACAGTGCAGCGTTTGCCAGAGCTGCTTTCACCTCAGAGAACACCTGCTCTCGCTCCGGAGTCCATTCGACTCCATCCGCGGGTTTCCGTCTCTTGCACGCGGCGTACAGTGGCTGCATGAGCTGAGCTGCGCGAGGGAGGAAACGGTTATAAAAATTAACCATCCCCCAAAATTCCTGCAGCGCCCTGACCATCTGAGGCCGGGGGAAGTTCGCCACAGCGCGCACTTTGTCGGGCAAGGGTATCGCTCCCTCCGGTGATACACGGTGCCCCAAAAAATCAATCTCCGTCACGCCGAACTGGCACTTCGCTGGGTTGATTATTAACCCGTGTTCCTCCAACCTCTGGAAAACTGTCCTGAGGTGGGTTACGTGTTCGTCTTCGGACACGCTGGCTACCAGGATATCATCCAGGTAGACGAACACAAACGGGAGATCGCGCAGCACCGCGTCCATCATGCGCTGGAACATCTGTGCTGCTCCTTTTAATCCGAAAGGCATGTGCAGAAACTCGAACAAGCCGAACGGAGTTATTACCGCTGTTTTGGGTATGTCCTCCTCGCGCACTGGGACCTGGTGGTAACCGCGGACCAGGTCTATTTTAGAAAAAATGCACGCACCGGCAAGGTGAACGGAAAAATCCTGAATGTGGGGAATCGGGTAGCAGTCGTGTGCTGTGGCGTTATTCAACCTGCAGAAATCGCTGCACTGTCGCCACGATCCCTCAGCCTTAGGGACCATGTGTAGCGGGGATGCCCATGGGCTGTTCGATCGCCTGATGATTCCCAACCTTTCCAGGTTGGCAAACTCCTCGCGCGCTATGGCCAGTTTAGCTGCGTCCAAGCGCCGAGGTCGTGCGAAAACAGGCGGCCCGGTGGTGGTGATAAAGTGCTCCACCCCGTGTTTAGCGATGGCCGCTGAAAATGTCGGGACCGTGAGTGCTGGGAACTGAGTGAACAGTGTGTGGAACTTCCCGCCTGGAGCTGTGACGTTGGCTTGTGTTACTGGCCCGGCCCCTTGAGCTGTACAGGGGAGAGAGCCAAAGGACAGTGCATTAACCAGGCGCCTGTTAGCAACATCAACTAATAAACCATGCACACACAGAAAATCAACTCCCAGGATCGGGAAACTCAGTGCTGCTATGACAAAAGTCCACTCGTATGTGCAGCCGTGTAGAGATAAAGCCAGTGTTCTCTCACCAAAGGTCTTAATGTCCGAGCCGTTTACTGCTACCAGCCTGGGGCCGCTGGGTCCTGCCAGCCGGTCAGCGTAGGTCAGCAGGATGATGCTCTTCTGGGCTCCGGTGTCTACAAGGAAACGCCTCCCTGAGCACGAGTCTGTCACATAGAGCAGCTTGTTCTCTTCGCCGGCGGTCGCAGCTGCTACCGACTGCCAGCTCTGGCATTTCCTGAGCACTTGAATTGGCACGGTGGCGTACATCTGCGTGCGTTCCATCCAAAACAGCGGTGGTAGAAGCAGAGCGTGTCTCCCTGGCGCTCCTTGGCCCCCGCTGCCGCTACCGTCAGTGGCTCCTCACCTCCTCTGGTCATCTCGCAGGGTTACGACGCTGCTGCGTTCACCGTGAGCGCTCTGGTGGTGAGGATGATCCGGTCTGCCTCCTGGGCTAGCGCATGGTAGTCACGCGTGGCCAGCAGCGGCGAATTGGCCACAACCGCTCTCGCCTCTGTTGGAAGGTTCCGGAGGAAGAGGTAGGCAAACAGAAAATGCCCGTCATTCGTGCCCATTAACGCCAACATCTTCTCCATCAGATCGACGGCCGAACCATCTCCTAACTCGGAACGCCTCAGGAGCCTCTCTGCTCTCTCAAAGTCCGAGAGTGTGTAGCGCCGAATCAGCGCAGCTTTGAGAGCCTCATATCTGCCGTGGGCTGGGGGCTGGTCGGGCAGGCTCGCTACCTGCTGAGCTGTGCGAGCATCCAGCGCTGCAACCACATGGAAAAACTTGGTGTCATCTGTAGTTATTCCCCGGAGGAACTGGGCCTCGGAGTGGTGGAACCAAGAGTGCGGGTTGTGCAGCCAAAAGTCCGGTAGCTTGACTGCAACAGCACACACGTTGCTGGGGCTTCCCGTCCGGGCCGACTCCGGGGTTCTTGCCTCGTGTTCCATAATACGTCCAGGGTCACTAGTGCAGAGAGTGTGGAAATGATGAGGCCAAGTTACGATCAGACGAAGTTTATTCACACTCTCTCAACATCATACGCACAAAGCACTGAATAGTCAAACCAGGTTTCATCCCTTAAAACTCCACAGATCATCTCACATCTGCATGACATTTCACCTCCACCATACATTTCCCTTAAACCCCCAGCTTTCTCTTCCTGCCAACTCCCCATGAGGTCCCTGCCTATTGTTCTCTTGTGTCTAACCACTGCCTCCTGACTGAGACGCCGTCTGCTGACACAACCACAATATACATTGCTATATTACCAATATGCATCGCCATAGCACACACTTTCCAAAAAGTTCAACTTTGTCTCATCAGTCTACAGAGTATTTTCCCAAAAGTCTTGGGGATCATCAAGATGTTTTCTGGCAAAACTGAGACGAGCTTTTATGTTCTTTTTGCTCAGCAGTGTTTTTTGTCTTTTAACTCTGCCATGAAGGCCATTTTTTCCCAGTCTCTTTCTTATGGTGGAGTCATGAACACTGACCTTAACTGAGGCAAGTGAAGCCTGCAGTTCTTTGGATGCTGTTGTGGGGTCTTTTGTGACCTCTTGGGTGAGTCATCGCTGCACTCTTGGGGTAATTTTGGTCGGCCAACCACCCCTGGGAAGGTTCACCACTGTTCCATGTTTTCGCCATTTGTGGATAATGGCTCTCACTGTGGTTCGCTGGAGTCCCAAAGCTTTAGAAATGGCTTTATAACCTTTTCCAGACTGATAGATCTCAATTACTTTGTTTCTCATTCGTTCCTGAAATTCTTTGGATCACAGCATGATGTCTAGCTTTTGGGGATCTTTTGGTCTACTTCACTTTGTCAGGAAGGTCCTATTTAAATGAGTTCTTGAATGAGAACAGGTGTGGCAGTAATCAGACCTGGGTGTGGCTGGAGAAACTGAACTCAACTTTCCAAAGATGTGATAAATCACAGTTAATTTATGTTTAAATGGGGGGGGGGGGGTCACTTTTTCACACAGGGCCATGTAGGTTTGGATTTTTTTTACCCTTACTAATAAACACCTTCATTAAAAACTGAATTTTGTGCTTACTTGTGTTATCTTTGTCTAATACTTAAATTTGTTTGATGACCTGAAACATTTAAGTGTGACAAACATACAAAAAATGAGAAATCAGTAAGGGGGCAAACACTTTTTCACACCACTGTATATGGTCAGATGACCATATAAGGGGTTGTTTACTTCAGCAGGAACTCTTTATATGAGTTCCTGCTCAACTCCTTATAAGATAAGGAGTTCTTAACAACTCCTTATAAGATAAGGAGTTCTTAACAACTCCTTACAAACTCCTTAAGGAAGACCCAGTTCTGGAGCTCGGATTGAGCCCAAATTTTTTTAATTTTATCCCACTGTCCTCAAGAACCAGCACTGTGAATTTCAGCCCCCAACTCCCAGCGGTTATACTTTTTACATCGCTGTGCTCATTTAATAGCTCTCCTATAGACATTCATTAAAGATTTCCCCTGCTAAATATCTGAGGAGGCTGAAATTTGGGGATGCACACCCTCGTAACCTCAGCAAAGCATGAATCAAATTTGAGATCAGTCTGAAAAACGGTTCAAGAGATATGCAAGGAACAGACAGAATCTCTCTCTCTCTCTCTCTCTCTCTCTCTCTCTCTCTCTCTCTCTCTCTCTCTCTCTCTCTCTCTCACACACACACAGACAGATTCCATGCATTTATAGATAGACTAGTGCATGCCCGTAGAAAGCAAGTATTCTTGTCTGAAAACAGGTAGCCCAATCAGGTTTTACAGGCCCAAATATAGGCTGTATTTGAAAGTGGAATACAAAGAGGTGCAGCCTATATGTAGACACTCACATGTTAGACTTTGACAAATATAAAAGGCGCTGAATGACACTAAGATTTATTTGATTGTGTGAACATTAATTACAGAATTATTGAAAATGAATGGGATATCCAATATAGCGAATGTTTAAGAACCCTTGTTTATTTTTTGTCAGATCACTTATTTGTCTTATCTTTTATGACTTGTATTCATACAGTAGGTGTTGTATCTTTCACTTTGGGGAATGGGAGTTGTTCAGTCATCATCATAATTGTTTTAGTTTATATGTATAGTTTATAGTCTATTGTTAATAAACTCACGCAGTCCTATATCAGGACACGTTTACAAACATTTGAGACCCATTCTAGTGCATCCTTTTATATTTTAGGAATATTATAAGTACAAAACACCGAACATTATTATACACAGCAGAATGACCTGTTTGGCTGCAACTGTTGCACCAGTGTTGCCATTTGTCAGTCATCCTAGCAGTCTGTTGGGGGCGACAATGACTGTTTCATTTAGGTCTGATCAGATTCTTCCATGCAGCTCTGTCCTTCACCTTCCACTGCCAGGAACTCCTGACCTTGTTAACCGGGCGATGTCCAAGCCGGTATGAGTTGCTTTCTGACTGACCATTTCATGAAACTGCTTGCAAAGTATTTGAGTACCGCTAGCTTTTGTTGGACTAGTGACACATTCTTGGCAGATAGAGGTACTATCAGTGGCAAGGACAGGCCAAGACAAACTGACTCCAGTATCTGTTGCAGTGACTGACCAGATGATAGGTTTGTTTATCTCTGCTCTTTGTGTAGTGCATGTCACAATGCACCGACTGGCAAAAGTCCACCACAGACCTTGCGACAGATGTGCTTATCTGCCAGGATGTCCAGTCCCCGTGTAACTGGGAGTGGTCCACCACAGACCTGTGACAGATATTGTTTTTAGTTCTACCATGATGCCCAGTTTCACCCTCCACGCCCTCGGAAGGGCGGGGTTGCCGGTTGAGTCGCCGATGGCCTGACCCATGAAACGGGTAGTACCGGTTTTCATGGTTGTTGAGTAGCAAGCAAACCAGTGCCTGACCTGACATAATTTGTCAGTAAATGTTTAAATAAAAAAATATTTATTTCATTATTTGGATGTTTTTGTGTGCAGTTTGGTGACGGTTGTTGTTTAGTCAAACCATGCATGTGGCCGCATATGATATGCAATTGATCTGGGCATTCTGCTCCACAATCATGGTGGTATTATTATTAACTTTTAATTTTTAGATAGCTGTGCTCGCACATCGAGAGGAGCGCCATCAGCGATAGCGAGTCGTGATCCTGCAGAGGGACTCCTGTCTACCACTGACTGGGCGGGCTGGGCTTGCTTCCCTGCGAAGGACCGTGTTCCACCCGCTGCTTCTCCAACACCGGTGTTCTTTAGGCAGACCCTGTGTCCCCGCTGGCATTCCCTGAATTATCTTTAGACGTACGCAATCACAGCAACATTATAGTATCCACCTTATTCCTAGCCCCCATGACGCCTTGCTTCCGGTATTAGTTTAGAAAGTGGAGTTGTCACAGAAACAGGACACTTTTCCTTCTTAAAAAAAACAATGGCTTTGACATCAAAAATGTGGGAACATGGCCTTTTGCACCTCAAACAGTAATATAATCATACTACTTCCCACAATTATCGAGAGATGGGAAGATGACCTTAAAAAGTGGCCTGCAGACAGTAGCTCCGTTAGTTAGCGCCACTGCTAAAATGCTAACGCTGTAAACAAATAAAATCTCTGAGATATATCAATGTCTCCACCACAATAAAGTTGGTTGCATTTTGTTAAAAGATGTTGGACATAATCAAATTTACCTTAGAGCAGACGTAGAATCTAGTCAGAGCCACAAAGAACCACAACACTGTGCTTGGCTGTTTAATGTTGGAGTAAATACAGACAGCTGCAGCTGTTGGCTTTACCCTGAAATTAAAATGCTCATGCTGCTGTCACACCATGAATGCTTGTTATTTAACTTAACACGTACTGACCTTTTCTGACAATTGTTCAAATTTTATTGATCTATATTTTTCATTCATTCATCTTCTTCCGCTTAATCCTTTTCTGTCGCGGGGGTGCTGGAGCCTATCCCAGCATCTTTGGGCGAGAGGCAGGGTACACCCTGGACAGATCGCCAGTCCATCGCAGGACCAACACAGAGAGACAGACAACCATTCACTCTCACAGTCATACCTAAGGACAGTTTAGAATCCCCAGTTTGTTGCCAATTAACCTAACTTGCATGTTTTTGGCATGTGGGAGGAAACCGGAGAAATCCCGGAGTAAACCCACGCAGACACGGAGAGAACATGCAAACTCCACACAGATCACTGTTGGTCAGGGGCTGGGATCGAACTCAGGATCCCCCGGCCAAGGGTGAGTTGCTGTGCTGCCGCAGTGCTAACCACTCCGCCACTGCACCGCCTGATCTATATTTTGTGATAATTTAAAAATTAATGCATGCTGAAGCTGCTAATATCAAGTCCCTATTGTTCCAATGCAGTGCAGTTAAACAAAAAAAAAAGATATCTTTCTTAAATCATTAAATTGTTAGGAAGCAAACTGTTAGTATTTTTTTATCTATTATTTTACTTCATGCAGCCTTGCATCTGGTGACATGAATAAACGTCAGATCTGTGACATTCATACAAGTGAAAACATACCTGGTGCTGTTGTGTCTGTCCTGTGTCTGTACCACAGATCACACAAACAGTCCTTTCTAGTTTTTAGTGCATGATCTACTCATTGCTGTTGAAGCCACAGATTTAGCTGTGCTTATTTGTGAAGCCTCACACCACGAACAGCAGCAAGTACCAGAACTACGCAGAAACATTCAAAAATACAAAAATTACAAGTGCTGAAATTACCTGCCACTTGACTGCAAAACACGTATGTGGACTATGCATTAAAACGAATTTGAAACACTTAAAAACGCTATTTTAAATGCCCCACTACTCCACTCTTGCTGACTGATTTAACACTACTTCAGCCGAAATTGGACGTTGCCCCCATAATCGTGTCTACAGCAGAACCCTCAGGAATAAGGTGGATAATTTTTTTAAGCATTACATCTTCACTATTCCCTCTTTCTTGTCAAATTTGTCGCTTTTCACTTCCTTTTTTTGTTTGCGAAGCACTGTGGTGACTGACAGGTCATGATGCCGTGCATTATCCAATCAGCATGGCCGTGATGCCGTGTATTATCCAATCAGCACGGAGTCAATCCAAAACCCCGCCCACACTTCCTGAAGCCACGGCATGAAGAGAGAGTGGTGACAGAGTGGTGGCTAAACTTTTATTGATAAAAATTACATATCTTGACTGAGCGACTCCATACTCAGGGATGCACACCCTTGTAACCTCAGCAAAGCAATTATAAGATAAGATAAGCCTTTATTAGTCCCACAATAGGGAAATTCCAGGATTGCAACAGCACAGGGATAGCAACACTCAGAGCAATAATTAAGAAGATAAGAAAAATAAGAGCAGTGAATATACATATGTACACATAAATATATAAATATACAGTATATATACACAGTGCGGAGCATTGCAGCTAGATGGAATAAACAGCATAACCGTCTACTTAGTTATCCTACATAGTATGAATATGTACCCATACATATTGTCACCCTCCATAGCGATTGATATTGTCCTAGTTGTATACTGGAGGGGACCATTTGTGTAAGTCTGTTGCGTCTTTTGCATTCAATACTATTAGGTCGTCACGTTTTTTTTTTTTGCTATCTCTGCGAGCAGCCCTGCTTAGGTTATACAGTCTGACAGCCGTAGGTAGGAAGGACCTGCAAAACCTCTCGGTTGCGCACCTAGGATGATGTAGTCTACTGCTAAATGAACTCCTCAGTGCGTTCAGTATTATAAAATCTGAGGTCAGTCTGACAAATGGTTTGGGAGATATCTGAGGAACACACACACACACAGATTTGGTGCATTTATCGATAGATAAACTGCAACAAATAACTGCTACATGTATTTTCATCTCTCCGATTTCCTGTCAGCAGTTTATTTATGAAACTGAACAAATATCCATCTTCCTTCAGATGCAATCATATATTTTTACCTACTGAGAAGATATTTCAATTTTTTTTTCATTAAGAAAGATAGGTTTGTTTTTGTTTTGTTTTTTTGCAATCTTAGCTGTCAGTGTGCAAAGAAAATAGATGCCTTTAAACTCAGTGGTATGAAGTCAAACACACACAATGGTCCTCTCCGGCATACAACTAGGAACATACCGGTCGCTGTGGAGGGTGAGAATATGTATGGGCACATAATCATACCATGTAGGATAACTAAATAGACGGTTATGCTGTTTCATCCCACCTAGCAACAATGCTCTGCACTGTGTGTGTTTATATATTTACATATTTATTCCATCTAGCTACAATGCTCCGCACTGTGTTTTTATATATCTACATATTATTCCATCTAGCTACATTGCTCCGCACTGTGTGTGTTTATATACTTGCATATTTATTCCACCTAACTGCAATGCTCCGTACTGTGGGTGTTTATATATTTACATATTTATTCCATCTAGCTACAATGCTCTGCACTGTGTGTTCATATATTCATATATTTATTCCATCCAGCTACAATGCTCTGCACTGTGTGTCTGTGTGTGTGTGTGTGTATATATATATTTTATAGTAATATGTACATATGTATATTAGCTGCTCTTGCTTGCTTGTTTTTTTTTTCTTGCCTTCTGATTGTTGCTCTGAGTGTTGCTATCCCTGTGCTGTTGCAATCCTGGAATTTCCCCGTTGTGGGACTAATAAAGGCTTATCTTATCTTATCTTAAACATATATCTATTAAAGAGACATTCACAAATTCCATTTTACTGGTAGCAGGTCTGTTCCTGAGCACCACAGAACACTAATAGCTACTGAATGTGGACAGCATGGTGACATAGTGGTTAGCACTCTCAACTGACAGAGGGTTCTGCGGTCAAGCCTGGCAGGACCTTCCAGTGTGGAGTCTCCCTGAGCCTGTGTGGGTTTACGGGGGAGGGGGGGGACTGAAAAGTTCATAGTGGTCAAATTTGACCAAATGTGGTTTATTTTTCAACCACAGGGATCCAAGCACTGCAACACTGGTGGAAGAAGTGTGGACTGAAGGGGAGACTATGTTGAAAAATAAACCACATATGGTTAAATTTGACCACTATGAACTTTTCAGCCCCCCCTCGTACTCTGTCCTCAGGCTTTTTCCCCACAGTCCAAAGACATGCTTATTAGATTAACTGATGATTCTAAAACTGCCTGTATACCTGTCCTGGATGTGTCTTGCCTGCTGCCATAAGACAGCAGGGAGAGGCTCCAGCCCCCTGACCCTGAGCCGGCTGGATCCAGGCGGCCATTCCGTCACCTCCTCAATGCCGAGGCAAGCGGTGTCAGGGTACAGTGATCAACTTGGACTGCCTAGCAAGCTAGTGCTAAAAATTCAATGTAAAATCACAAATGACATGGGATATACATATGTAATATATCCCATGTCATTTGTGATTACATGGGATATATTACGGGATGTCTATTAGAGTGACTAAAATCAAAGGAAAATGACAATGTAAACCACATGGTGCAATCTTCATAGTACGACTGTTAGCTTGAAAGCTAACACCTCTGGTTCCCATCAATCTACATGACAGACAGCTTTGTTAGCCAATATGATATGCTGAGTACTGTGATATAATACATTTTGACTTCCCATTTTGATCTTTGTCTTCTTCAACTCCTAGATCTCAGGAGTCACTCCTTTGCAGTGCTAACCTAACCAGACAATGAGACTTTAGTGCCATCTAGTGGATTGAAGTTAGCTAGTTATAACTCTGGTACCGAAATAGGTACGTTTGTATTTGCTACATTTATTAATAATTTTAATAAAGTATCATGATGCAGGTATCTGAATCGATACAGTATCGTCACCACAAACATATCACCATACCACCATGTATCGATTTTTTTCTCCCATCCCTAGCTAATCCCAATCTTAGCCTGTTATTTTTTTTCCTATGTAGCATGCATATAATAAAAAAGTTAACTGCAAAAAATGAACCAAATCAGGTGTAAATAATATGTGGATTTCCTGAATTGAGATGGAAAATTTGGAACATACTATCGAGCACTCATGCTCACATAACCAGATTAAAGAAAACAAAAGCATTTCAAAAGATGCTAAGGCCACTTCAGAATGCACTGCTATTAAAAAAAAAAATGTATTTAGAATAATACACAAAGGGTTTAACCCCTTGCACTCCGGTCAATTTCCCTAAAAACGCCAAAAAAATAACGTGCCCAAAGTAAGTCAAAAGCTGCTCTTCAACCCTTTGCAGCATCTTCATGGGGTTGGTCTCATTTAAAGGCCAAATGTCACGTAACAGGGTACTTTAAATATCTTGAAACTAGATATAAAAGGGAACCGATCCGTTCGGGTCTTGGTGCATATGCTTCAGTAACAACGGAATATTCATTAATTTAAAACTGCCGCGCTTGGCCTGACACGGCCCCTGGAATCGCCTGGGGAAGAAGGCGGAAGTGACGAAATCGATTGTACCCTAGTTTGATGCTTGGGGTATTTCAATTGATTGTTTATATGGAGACTGGAAGGTTGAAGTAAGCAACAAGAAAGAAAAAATTGGATATTTCACCCATACCTTAAAACGGGACTATCAGGGACAGCTGGGTAATAAGGGACACTTCTCTGGGAAATGTTTTCTTACCTGTCAAGTGAGACGTTTTCGCCGTACTTCAACACCGTAAAAAGCGGCTATAAGCAACGGCGGAGCAACAAGGCACACCTCTCTGGGATCTCTGTCTGTTCCGCAACCGCTGCACAGCTCAATGTGTTAAACCATTGTCCTAATTACTTCTCATGGTAGTGAGAATTGCTCCCGCTGAGCGATCAGCCCGCCCAGACAATTAAACTAATGAGTGACTCCACACTTCGAACAGTAGTGAGAAGCGCTCCCGCTGAGCGATCAGCCCGCCTCAGCTGTGGGTGATCACACACAGGAGTGCTCCTCAAGACACTCAGTTTTTTTTCCAGTATATTTTTTATTTTGGGCGTACAGAAATGGCAATACGCCCGTTTTTGCTAAAATTGCATTTTCCCCGTATTTTCCTTAAAATATTTGACAATAATGTATTGATATGTGAAGTTCATATGGAGTCACCACTAGAGGGCAGTACGACCCCGGCCATGACCTGACTATAAAAGGAGATGTACATGTGCCAATGTGTGGTTAGTTGTTAGTTGCACTTGAAGTGACAAGTAAAAAGTCCTAACTGACACCCGGTGTGTGCGCCTCGTCATTACATGTTCCAGGAGAACATTACATGGTACCAGGAGTAAATTACATGATACCAGGATAAAACTACGAACCGACGGCGAAGATGAACGCTCTTCGACAGCCGGACGAGTTAAAGTTGACCGGTAACGTCAACGAGAACTGGAAAGCATTCAAACAGAGTTTTGAACTTTATTCGCTTGCTATCGGTCTCCGTGACGAGGAGAGGAAAATAGCATTACTGCTGACAGTAGCAGGGCGAGCGGCGCTAAATGTGTTTAACACATTCGTCTTCACGGAAGAAGAAAAAGGCAACTTCGACGCCGTGATGAAGAAATTTGACGATTATTGCACACCGAGAAAGAATGAAACGTACGAGAGGTATGTGTTCAGAAAAAGACTTCAGAAAGAGTCAGAGTCCATCGAGCTGTATGTCACAGACCTACGGTTGAAATGTCAGTCATGCAACTTTGGAACATTGAATGAGTCAATGATACGGGACCAAATTGTAATAGGGGTCCAAGACAACAAATTGCGGATGCAATTACTCAAAGAGACTAACTTAGCGCTGGAGAAAGCGATACAGATTTGCCAAGCATCTGAGAGTACAAAGGCACAATTAAAGACTTTTAGCAGCAAGGAAAAAGAGACTGCTGAGGTCGGTGCAGTGCAGCGCGCGAAGCCGAAAGGAACGTTGCAGGCAAGAAAAAGGGAGGCAAACCCAGAGCGCGCGCGCGGGAACTGCGAGTGGTGTGGAAGGCAACACGCGCTGAAACAGTGTCCAGCATTCGGGAAGGAATGTCGCAAGTGTGGCGGAAAAAATCACTTCGCAAAGACCTGCTTCTCAAAGAGGAGGGTGCAACTCGTGGAGAAAAAGAGCGACAGCGAGGAGGATCAGTTTTACGTGGACGCCATCGAGGGAGAGACGAGCGCTGACGAATGGATAGTGTGCCTGGAGATGAATGGCACGGACATGTCACTGAAGCTCGACACAGGTGCGCAGGTAAACATCCTGCCAATGAAAGATTTTAAAAGACTAAAAAACAAACCGAAAATAAGAGACAAAAAGATTAATCTGAGAACATATGACGATAAGCCAATACCCACTAAAGGAATGTGCAGGGTTACACTGTCAAACAAAGGTAAAACAGTGAATGCATTGTTTGTACTTGTTGATGGAAATAGACAAGCAATTTTGGGTTTAAAAACATGCGATCAGCTAGGTCTGATCAAAAGAGTGAATGTCATTGATACAGACAAAGTGAAAACACGAGAAAATACAGAGGCTACAACAAGTAGGCACAAACACACTGACTGGGTGAAAGAATACAAAGAGGTGTTCAAAGGAATAGGCCGCCTACCAGGCAAACAAAAAATTAGGCTGAAAGAAAATGCAGAGCCAGTCATACATGCAGCAAGAAAAGTGCCAATAGCTCTTAAAAAGAGGCTGAGAGAAACACTAGACTCACTGATAGCAGACGGAGTGGTCAGAAAAATAGAGGAACCAACTGAATGGGTTAACTCACTAGTTATAGTGGAGAAGCCAAATGGAGATTTGAGATTGTGCATAGATCCAAAAGATCTAAATAAAGTAATACAGCGGGAGCATTACAGGCTACCAACAAAATCTGACATAACCAGCACAATGAGTGGAGCAAATTACTTCACAAAATTAGATGCCAAATCTGGGTTTTACCAAATAGTGCTAGATGAGGAAAGCGCTAAATTGTGCACATTTAATACACCATTCGGAAGGCATTGCTTTCTACGAATGCCGTTCGGGATTAGCTCAGCCCCTGAAATTTTCCATAGAACTGTGCAGCAACTGTTTGACGGAATAGAAGGGGTGGGAGTTTTTCTTGATGATGTGGTAGTCTGGGGAAAAACAAAAGAGGAGCACGACGAAAGGTTGGCAAGAGTTCTCACACAGGCGCAAAAGTCAGGTATGAAACTGAATAAGAGTAAGTGCCAATTCGGGGTACGGGAGATTACATACCTGGGAGAGAAATTATCTGGGGCAGGCGTGCAACCAGATCCGGAAAAAGTGCGGGCCATAGCAGAGCTGCCAGTACCGCAGGACAAAACTGACTTGCAAAGAGCCCTAGGACTAGTCAATTACATGGAGAAATTTATCCCAAATTTATCAGCTAACACAATAGCTCTTAGAAGCTTGTTAGAGACCAATACAATGTGGCAGTGGATGGCAGAGCATGCCAGAGAATGGGAGTGGCTCAAAAGCAGTCTAATAAAGGAGCCAGTGTTAAAATTCTATGATCAGGACAAACTGCTAAAAGTGTCCACAGATGCGTCCAAAGCCGGCCTAGGAGCTGTGCTATTGCAAAAACATGACACAGAGTGGTATCCAGTCGCATACGCATCGCGCACCATGACAAGCGCAGAAAAAAATTACGCGCAAATAGAGAAAGAGACTCTAGGTGCAGTGTTTGGATGTGAGAAGTTTCATGAATATGTGTATGGACGGTCAGTAATACTAGAAACAGACCACAAACCACTGATTGCGATCTCACAGAAGCCACTGGGTGACGCACCACCGCGCATCCAGCGTCTAATGTTAAGATTACAGAAATATGACTTGAAATTTGAGTTTACACCAGGCAAGCAACTAATTGTAGCCGATGCGCTGAGTAGGGCTAGCTTGAGCAACACCAGCAGCACAACAGAGGAAGCTGTGCAAATACATGTAGACTCTATTAAGGCACACATGCCAGTGTCAGATGCAAAATGGACGAAGATAGTGAAAGAAACACAAAAAGATGAGAAACTAAAAAGAGTAATGGAACAGATACATCAACCAGGACAGGTTATGATTGACAAGCCTTACCAACACTTTAAAGGTGAACTGTCTGTGTTAGATGGGGTTCTGTTAAAAGGTACAAGGATAGTCATACCTACCTCCATGAGATCAGAAATGGTTAAATTAGTGCATGAAGGGCATTTGGGTATTGAAAAGTGCAAAAGACGTGCACGTGATGTTTTATATTGGCCCAACATGCACAAGGACATATGTGCAGCGCTGCGAGACTTGCCAGCGCCACAGGTATCAACAGCCAAAGGAGCCTATGAGGCCCCATGAGAAGCCTCAAGGGCCATGGAGAAAAGTGGGCATGGATCTATTTCAGCTTAAGGGCAAGGACTATCTGTTAGTCATGGACTATCATTCCACCTACCCAGAGTTTGCAGGGTTGAGTGACACAACAGCAGAAAAGGTGATTGCACATACAAAGACAATGTTCGCACGCCATGGAATTCCAATGACTGTTGTAAGTGATAACGGACCACAATTCACGAGTCAGTGCTTCAAAGACTTTGCAGACACATATGGGTTCAAGCATGTGACCTCAAGCCCTCTGTACCCACAGTCAAATGGGTTAGCAGAGAAAGGGGTGCAAATTGTGAAGCGCATACTGAAAAAGGCTGCAGACAATGCAGAAGACCCACATCTGGCGATCCTGAATTACCGAGCATCACCACTGGAGAATGGACTGTCCCCAGCAGAAATGCTCATGAACAGAAAACTCAGAACGCGACTTCCATCAGCATCTCAAGTGATGGAAAAGAGAGATGTGAGGCATGATGAGAGGCAAACTGAACTGTACAACAGAACAGCACGACCTCTGAGACCACTTGCACATGAGGACATAGTGCGAGTGAGATGTGATGGAGAATGGGGACCGCTGGCAAAAGTGGTTAAAGAAACAACTCCCAGATCATATGAAGTCATCACAGAGCATGGGAAAACAATGAGGCGAAACCGACGTCACTTACTGAAAGTGCCTCAGACCAAATTGAGAGTCACAGACAGTGAAACAAGCGACATGCTAATTTCCAGCCAAACCGAACAACCAGAAATGACTGAGAACCAGAACATAGAGACAGACACTAACGAACAGACTGAGGTGACACAAAGGAGATGCTCACAAAGGCAAATTGTGAAACCGAAAAGACTGATTGAGGAAATGTAAGGAGTACTGAAATGAAAAAAAAAAAAAAAAAAAAAATGTGTTGATATTGAATTGTAAACAGAGGAAAAAAAAATGTGTTGATGTTGAATTGTAAACAGAGAAAAAATTGAACTTGTGATTCAGTGTACAAGGTTGAAAAAAAAAAATGTAAATAGAAATGGAGTTTATTTTGTATATAGAAATTTGAGAAAAAGTTTATAGTTGGACATGACCTTACTTGAAAAAAAAAGGGAGATGTATTGATATGTGAAGTTCATATGGAGTCACCACTAGAGGGCAGTATGACCCCGGCCATGACCTGACTATAAAAGGAGATGTACATGTGCCAATGTGTGGTTAGTTGTTAGTTGCACTTGAAGTGACAAGTAAAAAGTCCTAACTGACACACGGTGTGTGCGCCTCGTCATTACATGTTCCAGGAGAACATTACAAATAACAACACAAACTACATTTAAAACATTTCCCAGAAAAGTGTCCCAAACCACTGCGCCGTCCCCCACAGCCGCGCTTGGCACCAAAATACGGCGAAAACGTCTCCCTTGACAGGTATGCGCCTCCATTTTCATATTGATCTGGTCAATTTCTTGACAGCAGCGGCTCTCCTCCACTGCAATAATAATGGCTTCCGAAAAATCAATATTTATGGGGCGCCCTCGACAGACCCCCTCCGGCTTCGCAATTCTGGAGGCGATTAATGTCCAGTTCAATGACATTTTCCACTGGTTCTGCTCTCTGGTCATCGTTGGAACTGTTGTCATCAGAGAAAGCATCTGATTCCGTCTCGGACGGCTCGAACCGGTAAGGTTCTATGCCTCTGTCACTGTCTGAACCACTGACAAAAAAAAAAGACAAAACTAAACTAATTTGTTCACAATCGCTGTCACTTTCCGTCATGATTGTCCAATGTTGATAAGTGTGAATGTGGATAGGCAGGGCAGCCAGGGTACAACTGGTGATGTCAAAAACATGGGCGTGGTCTGGACTGGCTGTCACAAGCCAGCAAGCAAGGTGGGGCCTTCACCTGGTGTATTTTGTGCAATTATGTAAATACAGGTGGGTGATATGGTCTCCGGTATGAATATTTGGTTTAAGCTATGTGTATTTTATCTAAATTCGTTGTCATTTAGAAAAAAAAATTACGTGACATTTGGCCTTTAAAAGAAAACACTTTGAATTTTTTGGCAAAACAGTCATAATCTCTCTAAGTGCTCCGGCCACTGAGTTACAGTCATCTAAACATACTGAACTTGAAGAAAATAAATTTCGCCTGGTGTTTTTTTGGATACAAATGCTTGCAAATAACACACAGCTTCAGATCCGGGCTGGAAAATGCAACAGAAATGTAGAACCAAGTGTTATCCAGCTGAGGTCAAAATTTTGTAACAATACCACAAAAAATGAATATATTACACAGCTTTGTTCTCAGGTTGTTCCCAGGCATTTTTGAACTGTGCCAAATTGTGCCAAATGGCACAGTTTGGAAAAACGTCTGTAACTTTTGAATGATTCAATATAGAAGCTTCATCTTGGGCTCTAATGAAAGGTGACACTCAGGGCTGTGTGTGTGTGTGTGTGGGGGGGGGTTGTTTATTCATTCATTCATGAATGAATGAACAAACAAGCCCCCACACACAAAGAAGCATGCCACGTAAAAAATGTGTGGCTTTTTTTTTACAAGAAAAAATAACCTACAGTGTACTAAAAATTATTCTAAAATATTTGTAATGTAGAAGATAACAACTCCCACCCCCCACCCCCGCTACAGAGGACGGACATCGGCCATCGCTACATGACGGAATAGTCATGTGGCGATGTGGCGACCGCGGCGCAGTCACCGCGGCTTCCCCCCCCTCGCTACAGAAGAGTAGCGGGGGGGGGGGGGGCGTTCATGGTCCAGACGCAGCTCACGAACTGTGTACTGCGGCGCACGAACTTCAGACTTCGTGCGCCGCACAGTTGTAATTTACCAATCGGTCAAAAGTCATTTTTGATTACAATTTTCAGGGATAAAGAATAATTTAGTTTATAACACTTACCTGTTCACAGCAGCAGCGTAGCTGGCAAACTTCTCTTCCTCATTGTCAGACGAACGCGACGCTGGTCCGCTTGTTACGGACTCGTGGTTCTGGTCTCGCGACCCGGTCAAAACATAATTCCATTATTGCGGTTTTGCGCTTCCATGATTGCGGTTTTGGCAAACGATTTTTCAAAACAAATAACAGTAGTAATTCAAAAAGACTGGCGAACGCGTGTGTGTCACCCAGCCTTCGTCGTCGGCCTCCGTCGGTCTATGATGACCATGGAAGAGAATCCTAAACGTCTATTCTGCTGGAATAAAAAAGAAAAAGCACCGCCTGTGGCTGAACAGGCCGATGCGCGAATGGCAGTCCCTGTTACACAGGTCGCACTTGTGGGTGGTCTCTGTGCTGCTGGGTCTATGGCGGTTCTTCCTGCAGGTCCTTTTTTCATCTGCTGCAGCAGTCAGTCTCTCCACCCAGCCTTACACAAAACAGCTTTCGAACTTCTGTGCTTCAATTGGCTCGCTGCATTCGTAGCGTTGGTAGGCGGGTCCTTCTTGCTAGGTTTTCAGTCATTGGTTCTTCAAGGTTTCAGAAACCCAATTCAAGGCTCTTATTAGTCGAATGAGAGGTCAGTCATATCTGATCTGTTCGCGGCTGCGTCTGTAGTGGAAGAACGGAAATGCAGCTTTTTTTTTTCAGTGCGCTCTTGGACGCAGCGCCCTCGTGCGTCCTAGAGCTAAGTTAAGATTTTCATTAAAAGGTAATGAGAAGCACTATATGATTGGTCATTTGCTTACAATATAAACCACACCAGTGAATTTACAAATCAATGTAGTGATGCATTATTAAATCCCTTGAGTGTATATTATTGCTTCTCATTTTGTGTTTATCAACACTGCACTGAACATAAACCAGTGGGTAAATATACCAGTTTAACCACTTCATATATTCAGTTTGCATATATTGAAAATTCAGCTCATCATAAATAACTATAAAACTAAATAATCCAGTTTCTATTATTTCTTTCCATTTTAGTCAATTCCATCACTTATAAAGAAAAGTTCTTTTAGATACTGAAGTAAGCATGACTTTTGTGAAACTGATCTATGAGGATCAGGCCCTTAATACTGCATAGCAGTCCCCCAGGCATGTCCGAGACATCTCGTGTTTGCACTATGAAATGACAGAGCTTGTTAAAAGTATGCAAAGACCACGGTGCAGCTAAGAAGTCAAAGCTGATTGCTAGCAGGGCTTGGCTGTGCTGACATTCGAAGAAGAAGGATGGAGTGCTAAATTTTCCCATTGCCATTGGCCTTTAATTTCTCTTTATTTTATTAGGATTAAAAACTCCCAAGATCTAATAATGATAGAGGTGTAACCAGGGGTGGTATTATCTTGGTAACTGCTGCTATTTTCTTTTTCTTTTTTTGGGGGGGGGGGGGGTACAACATTTAACTGGTAATCAAGGTCTACAATCAAGGATTCAAAAGGTGTTGTCAAAAACACCATTAAGGCTCATCTTAAGGCTGGTAAAAATTGGTATTTTTCACTCTAACTGTCTCTCCACTGCCAAAGAAAGAGAGACCCTGCATTAGTGCAATTTGTGGGTCATTTTGTCTCTACAGTAACACTGTATCTTCTGCATCTAAACTGTCTCTGCTCTGAGTGATTTCCCCTTTGGTTCCATTAGGCAGTGCACGCACACACACACACACAAATCTGTGTCTTCCTCACTGTATTGCAGGAAGAGAGCAGCTCAATAGCACAGCTGCCATGACATCACATTTGCCAACCTGCTATCATCTCTACACTGTCAGTCTATTAAAACACCAGACCAGCTACTCTGTGTGTGTGTGTGTGTGTGTGTGTGTGTGTGTGTGTGTGTGTGTGTGAGATGCTTTTCTGTACTTGATATGCAAATATTTCTATTTCCTTTCTTTCCTGCGTGCACCAATAATGAGTGCAAAGGTCAAGAGCTTTGGTGCTTTGAAAATATCCTTCAAATCCAAATAAGTGCTGCAAAAATTTATGCAAGGACCACAAGTCACTGTTCTCATATGACACCCGAGTGCTGTGGCAAATTTATTATTTACTCTATTTCCTTTAAGGTAGTACTTGCAGATATAAAATGTAGAATTGGGGTGGGGAAAATCCTGTGTCCAATTTTTTAAAAATCGCATCTTGTGGCATGTTGTGACCTGGAGCAGCAGCACAAGTGGTGGCCCAGGTGTTTGTGAAGTGAGTGTAAAATGCTTCGAACTGTTCTCACTGTGAGGCTGCATTAAAAGCCACATGCCCTCACATACAGATAGGCGTGCAACACACACGCACCAGCAACCAAACAAGTCTTAATCCACACATGCAGGCTGGCGTCAGGCCTAAAAATAACCCTGTGCTCCCACAGGTTCAGCTCCTCTCATTACTTTACAAGGGAAAACTGTCGTATCCAAGACAACCATGAGCAGTTCTTCGTCTTTTTCCCCGGTGCTTTGCCATGGCAACAAGGGAAAATGCGTAAAATAATCATAAAGAGGAGCTAAAATAGGATCTAAAGGGGTTGAGCTACATGTCGCTACAAAGTTACTCTTAATCGGAGAAAATGATCTCACTGTCATATCAGCATCATATTCAAAAATATTTAACTATTTACACAAAGACCTGGAAATAATACAGCTCAGCACGCAAGACCATTAAGTATTGATGAAGAGTCAACTCTCATCTGCTAGAATAAAGCACATTATTACAGTGAAATTCAACAAAACAGGAGCACAACTGAACGCACAGAAATCTACATTATTTGTCAGATAAACATTTAAAATGTGAGGGTGTTGTCACTGACGGGTTGAAAAAGATTATACATAAATACACATAGTTGCTGTTATATGTGATTAAATATGGTGTCTCAGGTAGGTTAACTGCTGACCAGCTATAAATTGTCATTTTTTTCATCCATCAAAGAGACAATAAAATCAATATTGAGTCTTTTTGCTCTTATTTTGTAAGTTTGGTTCCTGGTAATAGCCAGTTCTGCCAGTACATTCACGTTTTTTTTCTGGTTAAGGGTTGTGGTCTTTTTAGCTATTCAGCCTTTCCTTCAGTCTGTAAACTACTGTTTTTCAACCAGGAGTCCTAGGACCCCAGGAGGTCCTTGAGAGAGCATTCAGGGGTCTTCGGGAAATTGACTAATTTCATTTCTTAATTGGGCCAAAAAATTGCAAATAATTTGCCGTTATTGTGAATGGATCCCTGTAGTGGCTCTTTCATGTCAGTAGGTGGCAGTATGAATGCAATAATGGCTTCGGTTTTGTTCCTCTTCTTTTTCATGTGTTTTACAGAGACTGATGATCGTGTTAAGCCGTACCAGAGGTCGCAGTGACTAGATGAAAAACTTTCTTTTTCCAGCTGCTCCCTTTAGGGGTCATCACAACAGATCATCTCACCCTATCCCTTGCATCCTCTTCTGTCACACCAATCCTCTCCATGTCCCCCTTCACTACATCCATGAATCTTTTCTGTGGTCTTATTCTTTTCCCCCTGCCTGGCAGCTCCATCCTCAACACCTTTTGTCCAATATATCCATTATCCCTCCTCTGCACATGTCCAAACCATCTCAGCCTTGCCTCTCTTAATTTGTCTCCAAACCTGAGCTGACCCTCTAATATACTCGTTTCTAATCTTGTCCCTCCTAGTCAGTCCCAATGAGAATTTTATCTTCAGCTCTGCCACCTCCAGCGCTGCCTCCTGTCTTTTCGTCAGCACCACCATCTCCAAACCTTACATCATAGCAGGTCTCGCTACCGTTTAGTAAATCTCCCCTTTCACTCTAGCTTCTTTGTGTCACAAATCCCCCGACACTTGTCTCCACCCACTCCACCCTGTCTGTACTCTCTTCTTCACCCTTCTTGTACATTTTCCATTGCTTTGGATGGCTGACCCCCGGTATTTAAACTCATCTACCTTCACTACCTCTACTCCTTGCATCTTTACCATTATAGCTGTCTCCCTCACATACTTCTCAACAGCAATGGGTAAATATTTGAAGAGGAAATATTCAGACTCTGAAAACTGCATGAAACTCCAGTAGTTTTGGAGTGTTCTTGCTAAAACACCGTGAGAAGTTAAGAGCCTTAGCAGAGGTATGCCTTCTTGGATCAGCACCAAAATGAAATGAGCTCCTCTCTCTTCCAAGGACCACCTTTGGTGAAAATTTCATCCAAATCCATCTAGTAGTTTTTGTGTAATCCTGTTGACAGACAAACAAACACAGATGAAAACACAACCTCCTTGGTGGAGGTAATAAATGGGTTCTGTTCAAAGGCACACCTATGGCAAAAACATCAATAAAGTGTCAACCTTGACATGTTCCTGCCAGGATATCAGCTTTGTGTTAATCTAAACAGGCCCAAGTTTAACACAGAGTGAGTATAAACTCATTACAAGACTTGATTGTCATTACATATGCTGTAGTAGGATACAGTGTGCCATTTTGTAACATTTTTGGTTGGTGGGGTTCCCTAAGATTTTTTTCAATGTGAAAAGGGTTCCTTGGCTTAAAAAAGATTGAAAAACATTGCTGTAAACTCCCTGTCAGACATACTCTGAATGATTCAGACTGTGACTGATATTTTTATTTTGCTCTGGTTATGCACTGCTCCAAGCTGTATGTCAAATGATTCCTGTGTAAAGCAAAACTATCACCACTGATGAGGAACTCAGAGAAGTGAATAACTGTTGTTTTGTTATTTATTGACATTTATGCAGCAGTTAGCTATGGCCAAGCAATCTGGCTGGACAAGAGGCAGTATGACAGCACAGGAACATTTATCCGTATTTATCCTTCTGCTTCACTGGTATTCTGAATGGCCACTTCCTTGTAGGAGCAAGTGCAAAAGATGGCTGACAAAAAGCAGGGCAAAAAGCTAGGGAGAAAACAGTGCTGCCCTCAGCACAGATCACAAATTTGGAAGAAACTGCAATGACAAGGTAGATAAGGAAGTTTAAAATGGGAGAAGAGCAACTACCTGTTGGTATATACAGGATCAAACCAACAGGTTAACGATGAGCTAATGGGATTTATACATGAGAAATATGTTGAATTCATTAGTGCTGTTTGCTATGATTAGGATTAAGAATTAACTTTGACCAGACAGAAACAATATTTCCTCTTTTTTAACCTGCATTTTTGTGAGTGACTGTTGTGCTGATTATATCTGGCTACTGCCACCTGCTAACTTGTGACCTTTCCTGCAGCTTCTCTGGGTTATGTTTATTTTTTAAAGTCTTTGGAAGTTATCTGGTTCAAGACTGAGCATTCAGTTGATGTGTTGAGAAGATTTTATGAATCTGTTGAACAATGTGCTAGAGATAGGTGGATGAAGCTACTTCAGCAGCATGTGTTCAGGATCAGAATAACGAAATGGCACAACCCTTCTGGTGCTACTGTCTATAGTGAAATGTTGGAAATGGACACAATTCACATTGAGTGCGGCCCCCGGGAAAAACAGATCATCAGCATGTTATCTATAAGAGATTCAGTGCAATAATTTGCCTTCTTGTCTATTTCTATAGTATTCATGGCCACATATAGTAGAACAATGGAGACTGGTCAGTCTTTTGACAAGCATTCATATTTAGGTAATCGCATGCCTGAGGTGCAGTGTCACTCGCAAGCTTGTCTACAATCAATAAACCTCTTACCATTCAGGTGTCCCCCTCCGTGGGACGTTTTACATTGGCTGGACACAAGCTGGAATGGTAAGGGGTACTTGCTGTCAGTTGCTAATGTAACAAACTACAACTACAACCATAACAAACTACACTGAAAAGTTGGACATTTTTCTATATATAATCAATCAATCAGACTTTATTTATATAGCACTTTTCATACAATCATATGTAGCACAAAGTACTGAACATAAGACATTAACATTTGAGTTAAATTATGAATGGACGAGGACGAGGAACTGGAGAGAAGTCCGGATATATCTGTGCAAACCGGGTGTGCTACTATGATATCAACAAATTTGATAAGACCGAAAATGAAGACAACACAATAAGCCAAACAATGGTGCTAAAGACAACATTCTGATCTCCTGGCCAGTAGGTGTCACACTTACTCTTGCGTCAACTGTGACATCAACCCAGTTATGCTATTGGCTGTAACCAGCTGGGACATCCTTACTGGCCATAGATACTGTATATATATATATAAACACTAGATAGGAGATGGCTAGCTACATAGCTAGTCACATTCCATATACATAGTTTACTTATATGATTGCAGTGAATACAATGAACAGTTGTTTGTGTATCCTGTTATCACAATGCTGAAGGTGCTGTCAAATTACTATTACTATTTACATATATATATCACAAAAAGTTAAGGATATTTGGCTTTTGGGTGAAATTTCAGGATGCACCTAAAATGCACTATAACCTTTACAGGTGAACTTAATTTGACATTCTCTAAACTTCTGAATGCACACGTCCAACTGTTCAATGTTTCAGTACTTTTGCATGACTTGCTGTTCTCCAACAAGGTGCTTAACAGCAAAATTCACAACAGGTGTTTGATCCATGAATCAACCAATAAATTTTCTTGTTCACTTAGAATTAGTATTTAAACAGTCTTCTTCATCATGCTGTTCACATTTTGACATGAAGAAACCAAAACAACACCTAACAACTGATCAACGGTACCTCGCCATTGCGAGGCTTCAAACAGGATGTTCTCAGAAGGAAGTTGCCACTGAGCTTGGAGTGTCAGAGTGTCATCAGCAGGTTACAACAGAGATACAGAGAGACTAGAAGAGTCACAGAAAGGCATAGAAGTAGACGTCCTTTGGCCACATCCCACGCTGATGACCTCTTCATTGTGAACAATGCCCTGTGGAAGCAGATGATGAATGCCCTTCAACTCCAGGCACATTTAAGGGAGGTGTGAGGCACCAAAGTGTCACGTCCGACCATTCAAAACCATTTACATCAGCATGGGCTGCGTGCTAGACGACCTGCAAGGGTACCTGACCACACCACCACGCACAGGCATCATTGTCTTGCATGGGCTCGGGAGTATTTACACCAGACAAGGGACCAGTGGGCCTCAGTGCTGTTCTGAAGAAAGTCGATTCACGTTGAACAGAAATGATGGCCGCCAACGATGTTGTAGATGTTAAGGAGAGTGCTATGCATCAGCCACTGTTGTCACCATGTTACAGTCTGGGCAGGTGTGTCTTGTCAATACAGAACTGCCCTACACCTTGTGAATGGTACAGTGACAAGACGATACTACCTGAATAACATCATTAATCCAGTCATTGTGCCCCTGCATGAACAACACAGGCCTAGTTTCATCTTCATGGACGGCAATGTTCCAGCTCATCAAGGTTGCATCATTAGGGAATGGCTGCTTGAGACTGGGGTACCTCAAATGGCATGGCCTGCACTTTCTCCAGACCTCAATCCCATAGAAAACCTATGGGATCAGCTGAGTCGCTGTGTAGAGGCTCGTAACCCTGCACCCCACAACTTCAATGACCTGAGGGCCGCCCTTCAAGAAGAGTGGAATGTCATGCCTCAGCAGACAATAAGTCGACTTGTGAACAGCATGAGACGTCTTTGTCAAGCTGTAATTGATGCTCAAGGGCACATGACAAGTTATTGAGACAGACATTTTTTGTTGTGGTATATCCGCCCCTGTTGTTGCCTTTTGTTCCAATAAATTGTTTGAGATGAGGAAATCCCCATTGCATGCTTCTTTCTACTTGAATCCCCTACTTTCATGATATAATATCACTGTAGTGTGAACTTTTTACATTTTCCATAAATTTCACCCGAAAGCCAAATATTCCTAACTTTTTGAGTCATGTATGTTGAGTATAAAGACTTTAATTCTGTACATTTCTAAACATTTTGCTGCTGCACTTTTTTAATATTTGTTTTAATCAAAATACTGTCTGGTTCACCTTTAAACTTAAATGTGCTACCTATAAAGCTGCTGGAGACCATTCACTGTGAGCCAGAAATACGACAGAAATACTGTCTTATCAAGCTGGTAACTTGTCAGATTCACAAAGATTAACACTTTTTTCCTCTGGTAGCACAATAAATAGGAAGGTAGCCTACAGTGAAATGAACAGGAACCAAAGTAGTGGGCTGCTGTGTAAAAAGAAGCTAGCATGCAAGAATGATGCAAGATGTTCACTGTTTGTGCTGATTAAAGGTCACATTCACTGCATTTTCCCCACATTTTGAGAGCTCCCTCAGGTCTTAAGGAAATATTTATGACATATTTTGGTCAAATTGTCTTTCCCCCCCTTCCACAGTATGTGGGACATCCTGTGGTGTATAGGGGCAGCGCCTATCTCCGTTTCTGTGACCCTAGGCCACACAGCTACTGTAAGTAGTGAAAGCTTGAGTGGGAGGTCAGCACTCTAGCTCTGTGCCTTTAATTGCCTTTAATTATTTAATTATTGCAACATCATTGTGATCTGCATGATAGACAGCTAAGCTGGTCAATAATAGAGCAGCGGGTGGGAATGAAGGCTAGACTTCCCATTTTGTGGTGGACAGAAAAAAAAACCCAAGAGTTAAACTGGCTGCTCAAAGACAGAATTGATATTTCAGAAGGTTAAAACACACTAAATACCATTTTTCATTGACTGAGACCTTTAAAAAATGATCAAGTACAGTGCAGTTGCAGAACTATTTGTGTTAGTTGGATCAAATAACTAATCAAACAAAAATATAATCCATTGCTGCTTATTACTGTCAATAAATTGCATATACTGCATGTAGAACTATTGAAGCAATGTGCTGAATATCAGCACGCTGTGATATCTATGACGCATCAGTCGTGCTGCTACTCTGTACAACTTCACTTCCTCTCATGATATTTCTCAATTTTAACCATTTTATATGATTTTGTAGTATCTGTAATAGTTTATTCAAAAAAAAAAAAGGTTCAAGTGCATCTCTGTATCTCTGTATATGAGCAGCAGCATCAACACAGCTTCATGTGCAATCATCTGTGGACTGCACTAACCTGCTTCTGAAAACATTTAAAACTGAAGTGATTTAGATGTAAATGTTGGTTTGAAGTAAACAGAAATAAACATTTTATAAACATAGGATAAAATACATAATTCACTTGCACAGTATGACAACCCTGTTAGAGGCTATACTTTTCCTATAAAATACTATATTTTGTAGATAATTTCTAGCTTCTTGAAATCTATCAGTATCTGCCCTCAAGTACCTTGAGAACAATTTTGTATGTTTATGCTTGTCTTTCTCAAAAAGGCTAAATTAAAGCAGTTCTTTCAATGTTGCCTTCCAGGGATCACATCAGCACACAAGTCGCTACAAATACTGGTGCAAATCAAAACAGTGGGATGAGGTCTTTTCAAGGAGAGCATAAACTGAAAAACAGTTCAGAGACAGCGAGTACTGTATGGTTGAGTATATTCAAAATAAAAGTGTGCTCTGCTTCCCACATGCAGATCAATACACACAGTGTGCAAATGGCTGCAGGAACAGGCAACATTTAAAACATTTGATTTTGAGGCAGGGTAGAAACTGAGCTTGATAATGAAAGCTGATCATTCAGGCTTACGGAAATCGGGCTGCAAATGATTAACAACCATCTAAAAGCTGTGAGGTTCTTTAGCTATTTCTGCCAAACTACTAGAAATCATGAGTTCACTTTTTGTGTAATAAGTCACAATTTCTAATGGAGTTTTTTTGATTTTCTTTAAATTAGCTGCCATTACTAAAATGGAACATTTAATAGACCTTTATCACCTAAAGGTTGTGGGTCTTTCTTGTCCTGCAGATGCAGCAAAGAGTAATTAGAATGAATGACATACAGTTGCAATCAAAATTATTCAGCCCTGACACAGTAACTGTTGAAATAGTTAAATAAAACTGATATTACAAGGATTTTATCCAAATTCAACCCACTGAACAGAATTCCTCACAAGAGCACACATTTCCTAATCAGGTGTGGTCTTAAGCACACCCAGTACAACCAATCAAGGGCTTCATTAGTTGCATCAGGTGTGCTTGAGATAGAACACCTCAAATACCCGAACTGTTGACGGTGACTTTTGATTGCATGTTAAAAATATGGCTCAAGAGAATTGTCTAGAAAGTTTAGAGAACAGATCATTGCCTTGCACAAACAATGAAAGGGATACAAAAAGATAGCAAAGGCACTAAATGTTCCAAGAGATAGAGTTGGAAGCATACTTGACAAGTTTAAAGTCAAAGTAACAGTGGCTACACTACCTGGATGTGGCAGAAAGAGGAAGCTATCAACAGCTCCCACCAGAGTCCTGAGGGGGCAGGTGGTCAAAAAACCCCGACTGACTGCAAAAGACCTGCAGCAAGACTTGGTGGCAGCAGGCACTGAGGTTTCAGTTTCTATAGTAATGTGCATATCTACACAATGAAGGGCTCCATGCCCGAACTCCAAGACGTACACCACTACTGACCCAAAAGCACAAGAAAAGTCAGCTCCAATTTGCTCAAAACTATATAAATAAGCCAAAGACGTTTTGGGATTCTGTTCTGTGGAGCGATGAAAAAAAAAATTGAACTTTTCAGGCCTATGGATTATGGACTAAAGATACTTGTCATGAAGGAGTTGAATAATTTTGATACTGCAGGAGTCACTGAAAGTGGCATTTTGTGTTGATTTGGAGAAAACAATTGTAAAATTAGTTGTGATGAGCTATTTAAATTGCTCTTGTTTGATTTGTTTATTGCAAACAGCTGCTAGTTTGTACATTTTGCCAATAAACTAATTTGTAGTGGGGTTGAATAATTTTGATTGCAGCTGTAATATATTACAAAGAAAAGCTTGGAATACATGAATGAATGAATGAATGAATCTTTAATCTTTATTTCGGATAGATTAAAAGTAAAGATTAAAAGAAAGGAACAGAATAATATAACAAAGGGGAAAGAAAAAAAAAACATCTTACAAGGTCAAATTAAACAATAACTCCTCTGATTATACAGTTCAACATAAGTTATCCGAAATGGGTGATGGCTGAAGCTGCAGCTTATATTGCCCACCCATATTCCATCCAAGAATTCAAAAGAAAAACAAGAGCAATTACAATTCAGAACAAAGCTAAGACTCAACAAGTAACCTTCAGTAACTGAGTTTTTGCTACCAACACATGCATACTGATATCTGTTCTTTAAGTAACTACATAACCAGGACAGTGCTACCCTCCTAATACCACAATTTTGTAGTTTCTTTAATGATAAGTTATGATCCACTGTATCAAATGTTTTTTTAAGATCCAGGAATACCCCAACTGAATACTCTTTATTTTCAACAGCAGTTGATATTTTTTCTATAAATTCCATTATAGCAAATGCAGTTGTCCTCTTGTGTCTGAACCCGTATTGCTGCTCACACAATAAATTATTCTTCATTATAAAGTTGTCAATTCTCTCACAGAATATTTTTTCAAGTATCTTGGAAAATTGCGGCAATAGTGAAATTGGTCTATAGTTTGAAAGTTCCCCTCTGTCACCCGTCTTGTATATCGGAATTACTTTAGCTATTTTCATTGCATTGGGAAATATACCTGTTTGGAGAGACAGGTTACAGATATACGTCAGTGGCTTCACTAAGCATTCAATAATAGTTTTGACTAAGATCATGTCAATACCATCACAATCCGTAGATGTTTTACTTTTAAACAATTTAACAATTTCAATGACCTCTCTCTCGTCTGTGTTCTTTATGAAGATGGAGTCTTTTATAGCAATGTTTTTGCTTATTGTATCACCTGTAGGTGCCGTAATGGGTATTTCTCGAGCCAGATTAGGACCAATGTTAACAAAAAATGTATTAAATTCATCTGCAAGTGAAACTGCATTCACACTGAGTCGCTGTTTTTTTTTTTTTTTTGCTTTTTTTTTGTTGAAAGATTGGTTGGGTAGCTTGTATCTCTGTTTTTATTTCCAAGAATATTGTTAAGTATTGTCCATGTATTTTTAATATTATCTTATGGCTGTGTTGTGAGACATGTATATGTTGGACACTGCATATGTGATTTAACCACGATGAAGGAGAGCCAGCCCCCTGCGGTGCGGAGCCACAGAGCCTGGACCCCCTGCGGAGGACAGGGGACAGAAGACTTCCTGACCACTGAGGCTCGGGAAGAGAGAAGGGGGAGTTATGTAAATAAAAGGCTAATGAATGTGAATAAAGAGACTTTGATATAGATGTGTGATTTCCCCCGCGAGGGAAATGGTTTGATGTGAGAAGGTTTAAATGAGAGAACTTTGGTGTGTTCCCTCTCTTTGTTCGCTGCTCAAGAATAAGAGCAGACAGTGGAATGATTTCTTGAATAAACTGAAATGAAAGACAATTCGGTTTCGTTATTCAAGTCTCCCCACATTGGTGACTGACGACGTTGAGAATGAACGAAGAAATTCTCAGGGTCCCGGACTCACAGCGCTCAGAGCTGGCGAGCGCAGTGGCCGTTAGGCTGCCTGATTTCTGGCAGGATAACCCACGGTCGTGGTTTCTGCAAGCAGAGTCGCAGTTCGCGCTCGCAGGAGTAACGGTGGATGACACTAAGTTCCACCATGTCATCGCTAAACTGGACAACAGCACAGCTCGGTGCGTGCAAAGCTTGGTGGAGCAGCCACCCGCGACCGACAGGTACAGCAAGCTGAAATCCACCCTCATCAAGTTTTTCACCCCCTCGGCTGAAGTGAGGGCGAGGAGGATCCTGTCTTTGCTAGACCAAGGTGGACACAGGCCGAGCGCCCTGATGGAGGAGATGATACAGCTGAGAGGGTTGGACAACGATGATTTCATTTTTCAGTTCATCTTCCTCTCCAACCTCCCGGCGCATGCGAGAAGCACGCTGGCCGGCAAAAAGTGTCACACCCTGGAGGAGTTCCGGGAGCTGGCCCAGGAGGCAGACGGGATCCTGGACGCCTGCGGCGGGCAAGCAACCACAGCAGCGACCCGAGACAGCGGGGAGCCAGAGGCGGCAGAACCAGACTGGCCGACGATGGCGGCAACACGGCCGCGACGAGGGGGAGCCAATAGCCCGGCGACAGAGGCGCGGGCACGACACAGCGGAGGAGAAGATCTCTGCTTTTACCATCGGAGGTTCGCAGAGAAGGCACGCAGGTGTGTGCCGCCCTGCATCTTCAGGAGTTCGGGAAACGGCAAGACCGGGGGTCGCTAGCAGCTTCGACCCTCGGAGAACGCAACAAGCTGCTCTACATCACGGATGCGCGCTCCGGACGAGTGTTCCTCATTGACACCGGAGCACAAGTGAGCTTCATCACCCCAACATACGCGGACCGGGTGGCTGGACCCCACGGTGACGGAGCTACAGCGGCAAATGGCTCGAACATCAACACCTACGGGAGAAGGACCTTGCCTTTATGCTTACATGGCCGCACATATGAATGGACTTTTGTAGTAGCGGCGGTGAGTTTCAACATGTTGGGCGCGGATTTTTTGTGTTCACACAATCTGTTAGTTGATCTTGCTAATAGACGGCTGGTAAATGCACTCTCTTTTTACTCTCTCCCCTGTTCAGCTCGAGTGTCCCCGCCACCAGTACAGACCCACGTCGCTACAGCAGGTGGTAAGTTTCACACACTCCTCACCCAATTTCCAGCGCTCACTGTGCCCACTTTTTCAGCGACGGTCGCGAAGCACGGGGTGAAACACTTCATCCCCACTTCTGGTCCTCCCGTGTTTGCAAAAGCTCGGCGCTTGGATGCAGTTAAGCTCGCCATTGCGCGCGAGGAGTTCGCCAGCCTGGAGAGGCTGGGCATCGTTCGTAGGTCGAAGAGCCCGTGGGCTTCGCCGCTGCACATGGTACCGAAAGCCGATGGCTCCTGGAGACCGTGCGGGGATTACCGCAGGCTAAACAACGCTACGGCACACGATCGTTATCCCATCCCGCACATTCAGGATTTTTCGGTGCACCTGGCGGGGGCGCGCATTTTTTTCAAAGATTGATCTAGTTCGCGGCTATCACCAAGTCCCGGTCCAACCGGAGGACATTCCTAAAACAGCGGTAATAACCCCGTTCGGACTTTTCGAATTTTTACGCATGCCGTTTGGTCTCAAAGGGGCGGCGCAAACATTTCAGCGGATGATGGATGCCGTGTTACGCGATCTCCCTTTCGTGTTTGTGTACCTCGACGACATTTTGGTCGCGAGTACTTCAGAGGACGAACACGAAACGCACCTCACAGCAGTTTTTAGGAGGCTGGGAGAGCACGGCTTAATAGTTAACCCAGCCAAGTGCCAGTTCGGCGTTGAGCGGATTGATTTTTTGGGTCACCGCGTCTCCCCGGAGGGAGCGGTTCCGTTACCAGAGAAAGTACGCGCGGTAGCGGATTTTCCCCGTCCACAAACGGTCAAATCACTACAGGAATTCTTGGGGATGGTGAATTTTTATAACCGGTTCCTGCCCCACGCAGCTCAAATCATGCAACCGTTATATGCCGCGCTCAAAAAACAAAAGCCGACCCAGGCGGTCGAATGGTCCCCGGAGCGGGAGCGCGCGTTCACAGAGGTTAAAAAAGCCTTGGCTGACGCTGCGCTCCTGGCCCACCCAGACCCTGCAGCACGTATCGCGCTGACGACAGACGCTTCAGATTTAGCCATAGGGGCCGTTATTGAGCAACAGGTAGCCGGAGTTTGGCAGCCTTTGGCTTTCTTTAGCAAATCTTTAAGCGCGGCTGAGCGAAAATACAGCGCGTTTGACAGAGAACTGTTGGCGCTGCATTTGGCTATTCGTCATTTCCAGTTCTGGCTGGAAGGACGGTGCTTCACCGCTTATGTGGACCACAAGCCGCTCACATACGCCATGGCCAAAATTTCAGATCCGTGGTCCGGCAGGCAGCAGAGGCAGCTGGCCGCAATCTCGGAATTTACCACTGACATTAGGCACGTCGCGGGCAAATTCAATGTAGTAGCGGATTGTCTCTCACGCGCGTTCACGACCCCGACACGCGCAGAGGCAGAACGGGCCACCGTGACCGCGCCGCAAGGGAGCGGCACGGTAGCGCGCGCAGCCCCGGTGCACGTGGGTATAGATTACGCAGCCATGGCAGCGGACCAGGGGGCGGACGCAGACGTGCGCGCGCTCCAGTCTGGACCAACAGGGTTGAGGCTGGAGAGCAAGTGTTTACAAACCGGTATGCCCCCCCTGATCTGCGACATGTCGACGGGGCGCCCGCGTCCGGTGGTTCCGGCCACGTGGCGCCGCCGTGTTTTTGACTCGGTCCACTCACTGGCGCACCCGGGGGTGCGCGCGTCGGTGAAACTAGTGGCGGAAAAGTTTGTTTGGCCGTGCCTGCGCAAGCACGTGAAGGAATGGGCAAAAACCTGCATTTCCTGTCAACGGGCCAAAATTCACAGGCACACAAGAGCCCCGTTAGAACCGTTCCGCATTCCGGCCAGAAGGTTCGACCATGTGCACGTCGACCTTGTGGGCCCCCTACCGGCATCACAGGGGTTCACGTATCTTTTGACAATGGTGGACCGCACCACACGTTGGCCGGAAGTGGTCCCACTTGCGACGACCACGGCCGCGGAGGTGGCTCGCGTTTTTTTAACGGCTTGGGTGGCGCGCTTCGGGGTTCCGTCGGACATTACGTCCGATAGAGGACCGCAATTCATCTCTGAGCTGTGGTCAGCGATGGCCAACGGCTTAGGAGCCAAAATTCACCGCACTACGGCTTACCACCCTCAGGCTAATGGTTTATGCGAGCGTTTTCATAGGTCTTTGAAGGCAGCACTCAGAGCGTCGCTCACGGATGCAGATTGGGTAAATAAACTCCCTTGGGTTTTATTAGGGTTGCGTTCTGCGCCTAAAGAGGACTTAGACGCCTCCCCAGCGGAGCTGGTATTCGCACAAACTCTGAGGCTGCCGGGCGAGTTTTTACCAGAGCACCCAGAGCCCCCACCTCTCTCTGCTCTGGGACCGTTAGTTGGCACGGGGGCAGACACGCTCCCGGGTCCGGTTCATCACGCTTTTCCACGAGTTTTCGTCCCCAAGGCTTTGAAAAATGCCGATTTCGTTTTTGTCAGGCGCGAAGCCCTTAAGGCAACGCTCAAACCACCTTACGAAGGGCCATTTCGAGTGCTGGAGGCAGGTGATAAGCAATTTGTGCTAGATTTTGGGGACAGAAAAGAGACAGTCAGTATTGACAGACTAAAACCTGCTTTTGTCATGAAGGACGTGTCTGTACCGGTCGCGGTGGCGCCTCGACGAGGCAGGCCCCCGCAGAGGGCAATTAACCACTCTCTTCCTCAGTCAACAGACCCGGAGCAGAACAGCACCGCAGGCAAGGCGGGGCCAACGCACAGCAGATTCGGCAGACGGCTGAAGCCCAAGCGGCGCACAGACTGAATGTTGGTGTTGATTATTCAGTAGTGAGTAAGGTGCTATTAAATTTTGGGAATTAGTCTGTTCTTCATCGTTTGGGGGGGGGTTATATGGCTGTGTTGTGAGACATGTATATGTTGGACACTGCATATGTGATTTAACCACGATGAAGGAGAGCCAGCCCCCTGCGGTGCGGAGCCACAGAGCCTGGACCCCCTGCGGAGGACAGGGGACAGAAGACTTCCTGACCACTGAGGCTCGGGAAGAGAGAAGGGGGAGTTATGTAAATAAAAGGCTAATGAATGTGAATAAAGAGACTTTGATATAGATGTGTGATTTCCCCCGCGAGGGAAATGGTTTGATGTGAGAAGGTTTAAATGAGAGAACTTTGGTGTGTTCCCTCTCTTTGTTCGCTGCTCAAGAATAAGAGCAGACAGTGGAATGATTTCTTGAATAAACTGAAATGAAAGACAATTCGGTTTCGTTATTCAAGTCTCCCCACAATCTCTGTTTTTCTCCAACTCTTTACTCTTTATATTGAATGACCTTCAGAATATATTGAATGAACATCCGAATATACTGAATGGAACTGGGAATATAGTGAATGAACTTCAGAATATATTGAATGAAACTCTGATATACTGTATATGTAGTATATATGCAAAACACTTCGGAATATATTGAATGAAACTGGGTGAAAGCAGCCCCAAAGGCTGATGGAAAATGCTCAAAATGCCAAAAAGGAAGCATATTATCTTCAGGCAAATGGCTTAGATGCAAGTTTGGTGGTTATTTTACTGTTTTGCTTATGTTATAGATGTTTAACCTTAGATGTTTGCATTTTAGAAAAAAATAAATAAATAAAATGCTTGGTGACCACAAGATCTCATCTCTGCTGTTTGCAGATGATGTTGTTCTATTGGCTTCATCCAGCAATGACCTACAGGTCTTACTGGGATGGTTTGCTGCTGAGTGTGAAGTGGCTGGGATGACAATCAGCACCTCCAAGTCCAAGCCCATGGTCCTCAGCCAGAAAAAGGTGGATTGTCCTCTTTGGGTTGGGGACAGGCTCCTGCCGAAGTGGAGGAGTTTAAGTATCTCGGGGTCTTATTCACGAGTGAGGGGAGAATGCAGTGAGAGATTGACAGATGGAACGGAGCAGCATCTGCAGTGATGCGAATGTTGTACTGGTCTGTCATGGTGAAGAGGGAGCTGATCTCAAAGGCAAAGCTGTCGATTTAATGGTCAATCTACGTTCCTACCCTCACCTATAGTCATGAGCTTTGGGTAATGACCAAAAGAATGAGATCGCGGATACAAGCGGCTGAAATGAGCTTTCTCTGTAGGATTGCTGGACTCACCCTTAGAGATAGGGTGAGGATCTCAGTCATCCAGGAGACGCTCAGAGTAGAACCGCTGCTCCTCCATATTGAAAGGAACCAGCTGAGGTGGTTTGGGCATCCGATTAGGATGCCTCCTGGACGCCTCCCACTTGAGGTGTTTCAGGCACATCCCACTGGGAGGAGATCCCAGGGCAGACCTAGAACTCGCTGGAGAGACTGTCTCCCAGCTGGTCTGGGAATGCCTTGGTATCCTCTCTGAAGAGTTGGAGCAGGTGGCTGGGGAGAGGGAAGTCTGGGCTTCTCTGCTTAAACTGCTACCTCCGTAACCCAGCCCTCAAGAAAAGCGGTAGAAGATGGATGGATGGATAGATGGATGGATGGATGGATGGATGGATAGATATTCTAAAGTTCCTTCAATATATTCACAGTTTCATTCAATATATTTGGACATTCATTTAATGTATTCTGAAGTTCACTGAATATATTCCAAGCTTTTCTTTGTAATATATACAGTATATGTTTTTTTCCTGAATGGTTTGCCTTTATGCATACATATATATATCAGTGAGAGCCAAAAGCAACAAGCCAAAGTATGTTGAGCTACTTATAGCAGAGCAATAACAACACTGGTCAACACCAAATTTATAGTCTAAGTTTTTTTTGGCTGATTAAGGACAATTTTGATGTGCTGAATCCAAAAATCACATTGGTTTTGCTCAATCAGGTCAACTTTTTGAATTATGGCCACATGTTTTCTTACGTTTTTGTTTACATGTACGGGTATTTTCGCTTTATATGATGCAAAATTCTGTTTTATTTCTTGAAATTCTCTGAATTTTGAACAATGATGACGTAACAGTCAATTTACATGTACTTACCTTTATCATTGTCTACTATTCAGTTTACAGTACAACTGTACAACTGCTGTACAACTGCTTATAACTTAACATAAAAACCTGACCTGATCGAGAGGAACGGATGTCATTTTCGGATTCAGCGGTGCAAAATTGTCTTAAATCAGTTGGAAAAACACAACCAACTTACAAAAATATTACTTTTGTTATGTTGTGTAATCAGTCTGGATAAATCAAAAGAGATTAATATAAGTATTTCAATGTTCACAAATGCCTCTTAGGGGAAACTTGTCAAATTAAAAGTACAGTTGAACTCTTAGCACAACTTTGACACATACAGTATCCATGTTTATCTGATGCCATAGTAAAACATGCCAGAGGAAAACAATTATCATCATCTTCTTTTGGCTGCTCAGTTTAGGGGTCATTACAATGGATCATCTGCCTCCATCTCACACTATCCCTTGCATCCTCTTCTCTCACACCACCCCTCTTCATGTCCACCTGTCACAAATCACCCCTTACACTCGTCTCCCCCCACTCCACCCTGCCTGCTCTCTCTTCTTCACCTCTCTTGTGCACTGTCCATTGTTTTTGGATGGATGACCCCAAGTATTTAACTCATCACTTTTCACTCTCTCTTCTCCTTGCATCTTTACCATTACACCTGCCTCCCTCTCATTTACACACATGTATTCTGTCTTACATCTACTAACCTTCATCCCTCCACCTCTCCAGGTTCTCCTCCACCTGCTCCCTAATCTCACTACAGATCAGTGTTGTCTGCAATCATCATGGTCTACGTAGAATCCTCCACCCCACCTTGAATCCACCCATCACTCCTAAAGCACACCTCACCATCGCCTCACTGTCTTCAAACATGTCCTGCACCACCCTCACATACTTCTCTGCTACTCCTGACTTCCTCATACACTAAAACAATTATAGTGTGTAATATTTATCCATTTTTTCATTATTTGGAAATACACTGAAGCCTTCCTAATCACTGTGAAGCCTCTTGAAACCCCCATATGCTAATGCTGGGATTCTCATCTTTATTTTCACCTAAAGAAAATGCAAAAGCCATCTACACGATTTTTCTTCACAACTTGTTCATTTTGCATTGTAGGAGCAGAGTCTATTCAAGTGGGCCTTGAAGCTGCCCATCACAGCACTACATTCAAAGAATCAGATGTTTTATTAAATACTTATTTAATACAGAACAAGTGTTTCAAGCATTCATATATGCAAAGAACACACAAAAAGGTCAATATGTAGCATGCATGCCTTAAATCTACCCTTTTCATTAAAATATATTTATCTGTTTGTAACTTATTTGATCATCAAGACATCTAGAAATGCAGAGAGAGCATTTATTATTGGTTTAAAACTGGGCTACACTTAGCACTTAGTGAGATTATAGGCTAGATGGAAACCAAGCATAAACAGAAACTCATCTAACTCTGACTATAAAACCCATTAATTGTTATTATTGCTTTAGAAAGGAGTTTGTGCACTGTTGTGCTTCCACTGGAATAATACATACATTTAAACAGACTAAAGTACTGATGTTGCACATTTAATCGATACATACCAAACTCAATTCTGAACCTGAGTTGACAAAAGAACAGGTTTAAAGCTGGAGTTTGCCCCTGGGTGCTATATTCTAATACTTAAAAGGTTAAAAGCAAAGAGTGGATTTCACTCAAGTCACTTAATCAGATGAAAATGCTCTGTGGGATTAAACGGATCATTCACTGCACTTATCCCACATTTCACCAGCTACCACAGGTCTTAATGAAATGTTTGTGATAGATTTTGGTCAAATTTTCTTAAATTATTGCAAAATCATTGTGAACCATATTTTGTGGCCTTCCTCAGAATGGATGGTTTCATAAATTTGCTTGTTATATTTTATTAATCCCAGAGGGAAATTCAAAGGCATCCAGCTGGATAAGGCAACCAAGCCATTCACCATTCACACCTACAGTAGGTCCACTTTAGAATACCCAATTGACCTAACTTGTATGTTTCTGGAATGTGGGAGGAAACCACAGCAACCAGAGTAAACCCATGCAAGCATGGGGAGAACATGCAAACTCCACACAGATAAGCACTGTTGGTTGGTGGATTTGAACCCATGACATTCTTACTGTGTGGCAATACTGCTAATCACTACACCACCATCTTTAAATCCATCCATCCATCAATCCATCCATCTTCTTCCGCTTAATCTTTGACCATATTTAACTCCACCCACCCTCTTACATCTCTGTTGCTAATCTTAGGTGGTTAGCTCTTAGCTCAGACTGAGCCTGAACCAACCAGTGTAAAAATTGTCTTAAAAAATGAATGAAATAAAGCATCACTGGTGGACAGGTCTGTGTGGTTTCAGTGGTTAATGGGCTATGACCGATCTCTGGAGTACAATAATCACAGAAACATTTGTGAATGAGTGGTTAAACTACCCTCTTCCCCTAGCCACCGACCACCCAGCCAAACTAATGCAAATGGATTGATGTAGCATGATGGTGAAAATATAGTCTGGAGTCTATGAGACATGGAGTCTGAATGGGCCATGTTCACCACCTCCATTGTTGAAGTGGCGGCCCAGAGCTGTGACCGCAAGGTCGTCAGGGCATCTCGTGGTGGCAACCCCAGAACCAAGTGGTGTCCACCACTTGGTTCAGGGGTCCATTAAGCCAACCAAGTCCCACAAGCTTGGTTGGCTGTTGGGACTCCCAAAGCAGGTGAGGTGTACCGGCAGGCCAAGTGGAATGCAGCTCGGGTAGTTGCTGAAGCAAAAACTCGGGTATGGGAGGAGTTCGGTGAGGCCATGGAACAAGACTTTCAGTCGGCCTCGAAGGGATTCTGGCAAACTGTCCGGTGGCTCAGGAGGGGAAAGCAGCTCCCTGTCCACACTGTGTATGGTGCGGATGGGGCGCTGCTGACTTCGACTGGGGATATCGTCGGGCGGTGGAAGGAATACTTTGAGGATCTCCTCAATCCCACTGATATGCCTTCCACAGAGGAAGCAGGGTTTGTGGACGAGGGGGACGACTCGCCTATCACAGGGGCTGAGGTCGCCAAGGTGGTTAAAAATCTCTTTGGTGGCCGGGCCCCGGGGGTGGATGAGATTCGCCTGAGTACCTCAAAGCCCTGGATGTTGTATGGCTGTCATGGTTGACACGCCTCTGCAACATTGCGTGGAGGTCAGGGGCAGTGCCTTTGGTATGGCAAACCGGAGTGGTGGTTCCTCTCTTTAAAAAGGGGACCGGAGGGTGTGCTCCAGTTTTAGAGGGATCACACTCCTCAGCCTCCCTGGGAAGGTCTATGCCAAGGTACTGGAGGGAAGAGTCCAGCCTTTGGTCGAACCTCGGATTCAGGAGGAGCAATGTGGTTTTTGTTCTGGCCATGGAACATCAGACCAGCTCTTTACCCTCTCTAGAATCCTCGAGGGTTCGTGGGAGTTTGCCCAACCAGTTTGCATGTGTTTTGTGGACTTGGAAAAGGCATTCAATCACATCCCTCATGGTTTTTTGTGGGGGGGCGATTCGGGAGTATAGGGTATCGGGCTTGTTGTTACAAGCTATTTGGTCTCTGTATGACCATTGTGAGAGGTTGGTTTGTATTGCCAACACTCGATCAGACTCATTCCCAGTGAGAGTTGGACTCCGCCAGGGCTGCCCTTTGTCACCGATCCTGTTCACAATTTTTATGGACAGGATTTCTAGGCGCAGCCAGGGAACAGAGGGTGTCATGCTTGGTGAGAACAGGATCTCATCTCTGTTTGCAGATGATGTTGTCCTGCTAGCTCCATCCAGCAATGACCTACAGGTCTTACTGGGACAGTTTGCCACTGAGTGTGAAGCGGCTGGAATGAGAATCAGTACCTCCAAGTCCGAGTCCATGGTCCTCAGCCGGAAAAAGGTGGATTGTCGTCTCCAGATTGGGGACAGGCTCCTGCCCCAAGTGGAGGAGTTTAAGTATCTTGGGGTCTTATTCACAAGTGAGGGGAGAATGGAGCAAGAGATTGACAGACGGATCGGAGCAGTATCTGCAGTGATGCAAACATTGTACTGGTCTGCTGTGGTGTAGAGAAAGCTGAGCCATAGGCAAAGCTGTCAATTTACCGGTCAATCTACATTCCTACCCTCACCTATGGTCACGAGCTTTGGGTAATGACCGAAAGAATGAGATCGCGGATACAAGCGGCTGAAATGAGCTTTCTTTGTAGGATTGCTGGACTCACCCTCAGAGATAGGGTGAGGAGCTCAGTCATCCAGGAGAGGCTCAGAGTAGAACCGCTGCTCCTCCACATTGAAAAGAGCCAGTTGATTAGTGAACCAGGTGGAGACAGGGATGTTTATGAGGATGACTGAAATCTAAAGAAAATCACAATACTAGAGGGCCCTCAGAGACTGCATACAGTGGTGTGAAAAAGTGTTTGTTGGTTTCTCATTTTTTTGTATGTTTGTCACACTTAAATTCTTCAGATCATCAAACAAATTTAACTATTAGACAAAGATAACACAAGTAAACACAAAATGCACTTTTTAAATGAAGGTGTTAATTATTATTATTATTATTTATTATTTTTATTAAAAAAATTGCAAACCTACATGGCCCTGTGTGAAAAAGTGAATGCCCCCTAAACTTAATAACTGGTTGGGCCAACCTTAGCAGCACTCAAGTGTTTGCGATAACTGGCAATGAGTCTTTTACAGTGCTGTGGAGGAATTTTGGCCCACTCATCTTTGCAGAATTGTTGTAATTCAGCCACATTGGAGGGTTTTCGAGCATGAACTGCCTTTTTAAGGTCATGCCACAGCATCTCAATCAGATTCAGGTCAGAACTTTGACTAGGCCACTCCAAAGTCTTCATTTTGTTTTTGTTAAGCAATTCAGAGGTGGACTTGCTGGTGTGTCTTGGATCATTGTCCTGCTGCAGAATCCAAGTGCACTTCAGCTTGAGGTCACGGACAGATGGCCGGACATTCTCCTTCAGGATTTTTTTGGTAGACAGCAGAATTCATGGTTCCATTTACCACAGCAAGACTTCCAGGTCCTGGAACAGCAAAACAGCCCCAGACCATCACACTACCACCACCATATTTTACTGTTGGTATGATATTCCTTTTCTGAAATGCTGTGTTACTTTTGCGCCGGGTGTAATGGGACACACACACACCTTCCAAAAAGTTCAACTTTTGTCTCATCAGTCCACAGAGTATTTTCCCAAAAGTCCTGGGGATCATCAAGATGTTTTCTGGCAAAACTGAGACGAGCCTTTATGTTCTTTTTTCTCAGCAGTGGTTTTTGTCTTGGAACTCTGCCATGCAGGCCATTTTTGCCCCGTCTCTTTCGTTTGGTGGGGTCATGAACATTGACCTTAACTGAGGCAAGTGAGGGCTGCAGTTCTTTGCATGTTGTTATGAAGTCTTTTGTGACCTCTTGGATGAGTCGTCGCTGCGCTCTTGGGGTAATTTTGGTCGCCGCCCACTCCTGGGAAGGTTCACTACTGTTCCATGTTTTTGCCATTTGTGGATAATGGCTCTCACTGTGGCTTTATAACTTTTTCCAGCTTGATAGAGCTCAATTACTTTGTTTCTCATTTGTTCCTGAATTTCTTTGGATCGCAGTATGATGTCTAGCTGTTGAGGATCTTTTGGGCTACGGTCACACTGCAGGTCTAAATGCTCAATTCCGATTTTTTGCTGAGATCCAATTTTTTTGTGTGGGCATTCACATTATAATTTAAATGCAACCCCCATCAGACTCCAGTGTGAACAGTCTACAGCTATGAAGTGACCTGCATGCACAGAAGAAAATGTAATGTCAGACAGATTGTGTTTGAGCCCCGAACGATTGAGGGGGACAGAACTTCTTCACCTTGATGCAGCAAAGCAAAATAAAATGTTAAAATCATTCAGAAACTAGAAAAGCACTCGAAGAGCGCAGACGTCCGCCAAGTACCTCAGTTCCCCCTAATATTGGGATTTTCCCCAAATATAATAGTCCTACATTTATTTTATCTATATTTTCAGATTTCTTGACCATCAAAACATACCTTTAGCAATTGGATTCACATTGATATCTTTATTAGTTCAGTAGTTATTGACAAAAATTACTTTTTCAGTAATGGCGGTTTTCTTCTGGCTATAGCTCCATAGCTTTTGAAGATACAACAAATCCATTGGCACACTACTGATTCCTCAGTGTCTTGGCTATATTTTGGTGTTTGTTGTATGTTTATATCTTAATTTGTTACTTTACAGTGATGAAAATTCCAAAGATCCCCTATTATTTCCTGTTCTGGATCACAGTATCCGGATTTTTTGCAGGCTTGAGATCAGTCTTTGATATTTCGTAGAACCTATTGGGATCTTATCCTGTATTTTTTTTTTTTTTTTTGACAAGCGTCCTGACCATTTATTATGGAGTTATATACACATATGCTAAAAATGGCCCTATCTCGCAATGATAAAGAATCCTTTAAAAAATTCCTGGATCCAGACGGTGATCCGGATCACTCCCAAAATGTAATCATTTCTTCCTTGTCCCATTTCGGACTTGTCCTGAAAATTTTGTCAAAATCTGTTCATAACTTTTTGAGTTATGTTGGTAACAGACAGACAGATAAACAAACAGACAAACAAACCCCGGTAAAAACATACTGTAACCTCCTTGGCGGAGGTAATGATTATGCACAAAAATAAAGGAGACCAGCTTCATTCCTCTACATGCCAGATGACCGCTGTGATCAGCTCTGCTTTAACAGAACTGATCGATTAAACAGCTCTATTGAAAATGAGACCCCGTGTCTCAAAGTGGGATTACCTGTATAAATAAGGTTAATAATAAATAATCCTTGTGATTCCAATAGAGCTCTCAGCCACTGACGTTGTCAGCGGCTGATACCAGCGGTCCCACATAGGAAGGAGAAGCCGCCACAGACTCCGCTCTCCTGTGTCCCTGTATCTGGCCACTCCACTCCACAGTCATGTCGGTATTAACTTTACATTTTAGACATTACAGCGGCCAGGCCACGGTGTGCTGTTTACAGGGAAAAAGGAATTTGCAGCGTCCAGTAAATATGCCGTTACTTTTTTTTTAAATGTGCCACTACTGTGCGTCTGCTTGTCTGACAGTTTCAGCCCCGAACCCCCCCCCCTAAAAAAAATAAATAAATAAATAAATTTTGGAGTTATTGTGCAGTCGGAGCAGACAAAATTACAATCCAGTGATAAGAGAGCACAAATCAGCTGTGTCTGCCATGCTTGCTGCTTCCTCCACGACAGAACTGTAGCGTCTGTGTCACTTCAGTGAGGAGAAAGTCAGATGAAATGCAACATGACCGTTGAGACTGAGGTCGCTTTGGAAAATATCAGATATGTGTCCGAATTAGGACCGCATATGAAAGTGGCCTGGGTCTGGTGTGAAAAAAAAAAAAAAAAAATCAAATATGTGCTGTTCAGACTGTCATTTAAAAAAAAAAAAAAAAAATCAGATATGGGTCACATTTGTGCAAAAAAATCAGAATTGAGCATTAAAACCTGCAGTGTGACCATAGCCTTGGTCTACTTCACTTTGTCAGGCATGTCCTATTTAAGTGATTTCTTGAATGAGAACAGGTGTGGCAGTAATCAGGCCTGAGTGTGGCTAGAGAAATTGAACTCAGCTTTTCAAAGACGTGATAAACAACAGTTAATTTTTGTTTTAACGGAGGGGGGGGGGGGGCACAATCACTTTTTCACACAGGGTCATGTAGGTTTGGATTTGTTTTTACCCTTAATAATAAACACCATTTAAAAACTGCATTTTGTGTTTACTTGTGTTATTTTTGTCTAATATTTAAATTTGTTTGATGATCTGAAACATTTAAGTGTGACAAACATACAAAAAAAAAAGAGAAATCAGGAAGGGGGTAAACACTTTTTCACACCACTGTACCTATACCAAGGCTCCATCCATCCCTCCCTTCATAAGTTTGTCCGTCTCTTCATCCCTTTATCCATCCCTCTGTACATTGAAAGACAGGTTCTTGGTAGAGTTATGCACTCATGGATCACCTCCAAAATCAAATAGGTTTATCCGCAGCCTGACGGCCACATCTGGTTAAAATTTCATCCAAATCTATGCAGTAGTTTTTGCATAATCCTGCTAATAGACAGGCAAACATCGGTAAAAACATTACCACCACCTTGATGGAGGTAATAAACCGCATATGGTAAGAAAACTCCCCAGCACCACTGTTAGATCTAACAGCTTTGTATGCAGACAGCTATGCCGGCCAATAAGAAAGCAGTGGGTGGATAAAAGCTGGGTTTACTTTTTTCTTGATGTACAAGAAAAAAAAACTTGGAAGAGTTAAAACAGCTTGTTGGAAAGAAAATAATATAAAGGCTGTGTGTGTTTTTTTTTAAGACAAGTGAGAATTTTGATATTTTTTCAATAATTACATGACCAATAGATGCATTTCAGAAGGTGAAAACCTACAAAAACAATTTTTCATTCGATGACCCCTTCAAATGCAGTCTGATCAATAACTAGAGAAGACAGATGTTTACAAGGGACAGCTTCTAAACATCCTTCTGGCAATCTGAAAGAACATCTTGATACCTAATCTTAATGTGAATTTTGTAAATTCTATACTAAAAGGCATTTGTGTTCCAAAGGAATTATTTAAATGCCAAAATTATACAATGCATCCAGAAAGTATTGACAGCACTTCATTTTTTTCCACATTTTGTTATGTTACAGACTTATTCCAAAATGGATTAAATTCATTTTTTCCTCAAAATTCTACACACAATACCCCATAATGACAACATGAAAAAAGTTTTTGAGATTTTTGCAAATTTGTTAAAAATAAAAAACTAAGAACTCAGATGTACATAAGTATTCACAGCCTTTGCCATGAAGCTCAAAACTGAGTTCAGGTGCATCCTGTTTCCACTGATCATCCTTGAGATGTTTTTACAGTTTAATTCGAGTCCACCTGTGGTAAATTCAGTTGATTGGACATGATTTGGAAAGGCACACACCTGTCTATATAAGGTCCCACAGTTGACAGTGCATGTCAGAGCACAAACCAAGCATGAAGTCAAAGGAACTGTCTGTAGACCTCCAAAACAGGATTGTCTCGAGGCACAAATCTAGGGAAGGGTACAGAAAAATTTCTGCTGCTTTGAAGGTCCCAATGAGCACAGTGGCCTCCATCAACCATAAATGGAAGAAGTTCGGAACCACCAGGACTCTTCCTAGAGCTGGCCAGCTGTCTAAACTGAGCGATCGGGGGAGAAGGGCCTTAGTCAGGGAGGTGATCAAGAACCCAATGGTCACTCTGTCAGAGCTCCAGCATTCCTCTGTAGAGAGAAGAGAACCTTCCAGAAGGACAATCCTCTCTGCAGCAATCCACCAATCAGGCCTGTATAGTAGAATGCCCAGACGGAAGCCACTCATTAGTAAAAGGCATGTGGCAGCCTGCCTGGAGTTTACCAAAAGGCACCTGAAGGACTCTCAGACCATAAGAAACAAAATTCTCTGGTCTGATGAAACAAAGATTGAACTCTTTGGTGTGAATGCCAGGCATCATGTTCGAAAGAAACCAGGCACCACTCATCACCAGGCCAATACCATCCCTACAGTGAACCATGGTGGTGGCATCATCATGCCGTGGGGATGTTTTTCAGCGACAGGAACTGGGAGACTAGTCAGGATAGAGGGAAAGGTGAATGCAGCAATGTACAGAGACATCCTGGATTAAAACCTGCTCCAGAGCGCTCTTGACCTCAGACTGGGGTGATGGTTCATTTTTCAGCAGGACAACAAACCTAAACACACAGCCAAGATATCAAAGGAGTGGCTTCAGAACATCTCTGTGAATGTCCTTGAGTGGCCCAGCCAGAGCCCAGACTTGAATCCAATTGAACATCTCTGGAGAGATCTGAAAATGGCTGCGCACTGACACTTCCATCCAACCAGATGGAACTTGAGAGGTGCTAAAAAGAGGAATGGGCAAAACTGCCCACAGATAGGTGTGGCAAGCTTGTGGTATCATATTCAAAAAGACTTGAGGCTGTAATTGCTGACAAAGGTGCATCAATAAAGTATTGAGCAAAGGCTGTGAATATTTGTGCACATGTGATTTCTTAGTTTTTTATTTTTAATAAATTTGCAAAAATCTAAAAAAAAAAAAAAAACCAACAAACTTTTCATGTTGTCATTATCAGAATCAGAATCAGAATCAGATTTATTGCCATTGTTCATGTAGTACACAAACTAGGAATTTGTCTCGGTGCAATGCTGCAACATTAAACATGATAAAATAAAAGAAATAAACTATACATGCAATAAAGTGTAGAATAAGAGTAAGTAATACTAGTCAGCAGTTTAAATATATTAGCGAGCAGCAGATAATGTGGAGAACCATATAGTGCAGTCGGTAATGCAGGAAGAAAACAGTGATGATTGACATGAGTCTGGTTGAGCTGCTGTACATAGTGCACAAGAGTCAATAAGTCACTTAGTGTTCAGCAGTCTGATGGCAGAGGGGAAGAAGCTGTTCATGTGACGGGAGGTTTTAGTCTGGATGGACCGAAGTCTTCTACCTGAGGGGAGAGGGGCAAACAGTACGCGACCAGGGTGTGAGGGATCGGCTATGATCCGGCCAGCACGCCTCCGGGTCCTGGAGATGTACAGATCCTGGAGAGATGGGAGCTTGCAGCCGATCACCTTCTCAGCAGTGCGCACGACGCGCTGCAGCCTTAGTCTGTCCCTGGCAGTGGCTCCTGCGTACCACACGGTTATGGAGGTGGTGAGGATGGACTCGATGATGGCTGTGTAGAACTGCACTAACATCTTGGTGGGTAGCTTGAGCTTCCTCAGCTGCCGCAGGAAGAACATCCTCTGCTGGGCCTTTTTGATGAGGGAGCTGATGGTCGGCTCCCACTTGAGGTCCCTGGTGATGGTGGTGCCTAGGAAGCGGAAGGAATCAGCAGTGGTGATGGGAGAGCCTGTGAGGGTGAGGGGGGGCAGAGGGGTTGTGACTTTCCTGAAGTCCACAATCATCTCCACTGTCTTCAGAGCGTTCAGCTGCAGGTTGTTGTGGCTGCACGCCAGCTGGGCCACCTCTCTCCTGTAGGCGGACTCGTCGCCGTTGGAGATGAGCCCGATGAGGGTGGTGTCGTCCGCAAACTTGATCAACTTGACAGACTGGTGGCTGGAGGTGCAGGAGTTGGTATAAAGGGAGAAGAGTAGGGGGGAAAGTACACAGCCCTGGGGTGATCCGGTGCTGATGCTAGCAGAGTCTGAGACAGTCTTTCCCAGCCGCACATGCTGCCTCCAGTCCGTCAGGAAGTCGGTGATCCACCTGCAGAGGGAGTCAGGCACGTTGAGCAGGGACAGCTTGTCCCGGAGCAGAGCGGGGCGGATGGTGTTGAATGCGGAGCTGAAGTCCACAAACAGGATCCTGGCGTAGGTTCCCGGGGAGTCCAGGTGCTGCAGGATGGAGTGGAGGGCCAGGTTGACTGCGTCGTCTACAGACCTGTTGGCTCGGTAGGCAAACTGCAGCGGGTCCAGGAGGGGGGTGGTGATGGACTTGAGGTGGGGCAGGACCAGGCGCTCAAAGGACTTCATGACTACAGAGGTGAGCGCTACAGGTCTGTAGTCGTTAAGTCCAGTGATCCGTGGCTTCTTGGGGACAGGGATGATGGTGGAGGATTTGAGGCAGGATGGCACGTGGCATAGCTTAAGGGAGGTGTTAAAAATGTCTGTGAAGACAGGAGCCAGCTCTTTCGCACAGTGTCTCAGGGTGGAGGGAGACACGCCGTCCGGACCGGGGGCCTTGCGCGGGTTCAGTCTGGAGAACTGTTTGAGCACGTCCTGCTCACTGATGACAAGGGCAGGGGGGGAGGAGGGGGGGTGCCTTTGATGAAGTAGGGATCGTGGAGGCTGTGGAGCTGGAGGGAGGGGGGGAGTTGGACACAGATGACGAGGTGTCAAAACGGGCATAGTGTTGGGACAGTCTTTGACAAAGGGCTTTGTCATCCTGACCTTTAGGAGCCTGAGGCCGATAATAGGTGATTTGCCTCAGTCCTCTCCACACAGAAGCCGAGTCATTAGCAGTGAACTGCTGCTGGAGTCTCTCAGAATACACAGATTTAGCTCTCCTCAGCTCTCTGTTAAACCGATATTTAACCTCCCTGTAGCAGTCCCTGTCTCCACTTTTCAGCGCTGCTTCCTTCTCCTTCCTGATCTGTCTAAGCTTAGCAGTGAACCAGGGCTAATCATTAGAGTACCTCACCCTGGTGCGCGATGGAAGGATGCTCTCCTCACAAAAGTGGATATATGAGTTCACAGTGTCCGTGTACTCATCCAGATCATGCGTGGCTCCTTTAAACATGCCCCAATCAGTTATTTCCATGCACGTTTCCAGCTTCTCCTCAGCTTCACTGGTCCATTTCTTCGTAGTGCTCACAACAAGTTTAGTGAGCTTTAATCTCTGTCTGTATGTGGGAATGAGGTGGACCATCACGTGATCAGATAGTCCGAGCGCAGCGCGGGGAACAGCGCGATATCAAATCAAATCAAACTTTATTGTCATATTGCTGTACATACAACTGTAGTGCAGGCAAGATGAAATTGAGTTTCTCTCGGCATCCATATAAGAAGCAGCATGATTAAGACACACTCCCACATAGCTCCACCCCCCACCCCCCCATCCATTCACACATCCCTGAGACATACTTGGGGAAAAAGAATAACTAACTATAATATACAAAATGTCCATAGGTGCAGTAGTGTGTATGTGAGATTCCGGGTCAGCTGTTCAGCATCCTGACAGCTTGTGGGAGGAAGCTGTTGATCAGTCTAGTGGTTCTGCCTCTGATGCTCCGGAATCGTTTACCAGATGGAAGAAGTTCAAAGTGTTTATGCAGAGGGTGAGAACGGTCCTTGACAATGTTCAGTGCCCTGCTCCTACAACGGTTCTGAAAAAGTTCTTGGACAGAGGGGAGGGAGACTCCAATTACCCTCTCCGCCCCCTTGACTATCCTCTGCAGGGCTTTTTTGTCTGACATACTGCAGCTGGAGTACCATGTAGCAATGCAGTACGTCAGAACACTCTCCACCACACCTCTGTAGAAGGTCCTAAGGATGCAGATGGGGAGAGAGGCCTGTTTGAGTTTCCTCAAGAAGTGTAGTCTCTGCTGAGCCCGCTTCCTGATCTCCAAGGAATTCTTGCTCCAGGTCAGGTCCTGCGAGATATGCACTCCGAGGAACTTGATGTTCTCTACTCTCTCCACTAAACGGCCGCCGATGCTGAGGGGGACGTGCTCAGGCTGTGACCGCCGGAAGTCGATAATCATCTCCTTCGTTTTGTCCACGTTGAGCACCAGATTGTTCTCCCTGCACCAGCCTTCCAGGTCTCTCACTTCTTCCCTGTACATTGATTCCTCATCCCTCTGAATAAGTCCCACCACCGTGGTGTCATCTGCAAACTTAATAATCTGGTTCCCATCGTGTTTGGATACACAGTCATGTGTTAGAAGTGTAAACAACAGTGGACTGAGTACACAGCCTTGAGGGGTTCCGGTACTCAGCGTGACAGAGTTGGAGATGTTGTTTCCAACCCGGACAGACTGAGGTCTCTCAGTCAGGAAATCCAGGATCCAGAGACATGTGGCGGTGTTCAGACCGAGAAGGAGTAATTTCTCTATCAGTCTCTGGGGAATAATGGTGTTGAATGCTGAACTGAAATCAATGTACAGGAGTCTGGCGTAGGTGTCCTTCTGGTCCAGGTGGGTGATGACAGAGTGTAGGGTGGTGACTATAGCATCCTCCGTGGAGCGGTTTGAACGATATGCAAACTGGAGCGGGTCGTGTGATGCAGGGAGGCAGGCTGTGATGTGTGGTTTGACAAGCCGTTCAAAACACTTCATCACAATTGGTGTAAGTGCAACAGGACGATAGTCATTCAAACAGGACACCACTGGTTTCTTTGCCACCGGTACAATGATAGAGGTCTTGAAGCATCTGGGAACGATGGCCTGACTCAGGGAGATGTTATAAATGTCAGTCAGGACATCCGCCAACTCGATCGCGCAGTCTCGGAGCACACGTCCCGGAATGTTGTCTGGACCTGCAGCTTTGCGTGGGTTGACTCTGGATAGGGTCCTCCGTGTGTCTGCTGTGTTGATGGTAAAAGCTGGTCCGACCGATGGTGGGAGTGGGCCGGCCCTCCCTCTGATTGTCGAGTTTGATGCTTCAAAACGTGCAAAGAAGTCGTTAAGCCTGTCTGGAAGCGAAGCATCGTCATCATCGATCCCCTGCCTAGACTTAAAGCCCGTCAGTGTCCGAACTCCCTGCCACATCTGCTTGGTGTTCCTAGTGTCACAGAGGTGTCCCTGGATTTTCTCCGCATAGGCGCGCTTTGCCGCCTTAATTCCCTTTGAAAGCGCAGACCTGGCTGAGCGGAGGGCAATCCTGTCCTTCGCTCTGAAGGCTGCATCTCTGGCTGTAAGCAGCAAGCGCACCTCTGCAGTCATCCAAGGCTTATGATTACCCCGCATAGTGATGGTCTTCACTGTAGTGAAATCCTCTGTGCACTTCGCGATGTAGCTGGTGACCGTATCAGCATACTCCTCCACATCTGTCTTGTCTTCCTGGGAGGCTGCTATTTTGAAGATCTTCCAGTCTGTGTGCTGAAAACAGTCTTGCAGTGCAGAGGTTGCACTCTCTGGCAAAATCCTGATTTGTTTCACTGCTGGCCTGCTGCGCTTCAATAAAGGTTTGTAGGCAGGCACCAGCATCACGGACATGTGATCAGAACGGCCGAGATGGGGGCGGGGTATTGCCTTATATGCATCTGTGTTTGTGTACACTAAGTCCAACATATTCTCTCATATGCGTCTTTCACTGTGGTGTAACAGTGATCCAGCGTGTTTATTCCTCTGGTGGGGCATTTAATAAACTGTTTGTAGCGGGGGAGATCGTGGCTCAGATTGCTCTGGTTAAAGTCGCCAACCACAATAACCAGACAGTCTGGAAAAATCCGCTCCATGTGTTGGATGTGATCCGCGAGCACGCGCTGAGCTTCGCGCGTGTCCGCGTCGGGAGGGACGTACACAGCGACGAGGATGAATGAGGCGAACTCCCGCAGGGAATAAAATGGCTTGCAGTTAATAAAAAGAAATTCCAGGGCGGGAGAACAGTGTTTGGAAATTACTGTTACATCAGAGCACCAGCTGCTGTTGATGTTATGGAGTATTGTGTGTAGAATTTTGAGGAAAAAATGAATTTAATCCATTTTGGAATAAGGCTGGAACATAAAATGTGGAAAACGTGAAGCGCTGTGAATACTTTCCGGATGCACTGTATGTCTGCATATTAACTGTGGTTGCATTTGATTGAAGGGAGCACCTGCTTTAAAGCATGTTAGTGAACTGTCAGGAGGTGAGGTAGCATAAATTCACTGCGAGGCTTTCGTATTGTGTTCAAGTGCGTTCACACCAAACGCAAACAGGCAAATTTTTCACGCGGCACGATTACATTATAAATCAATGTAAACACGCCAACAGACATGAATAGTGAGATGCAGAGAGGCAAAGTTGTCTTTAAAACTTCTATAGCTGTGTTCAACCTGCTGTGGAAATTCCCAAAATAACGTCATGCTTAGATTTACATTATCCGACCGGGGCTCACCTGAAAATGTTGTCTCAAGCCTCCAAAACTTCACAGATGATGGGTGTTTACGTTGCTAGCTTGCTAGGACGTCTGTGGCCAGAAACTGTGGGTAAATAACTTAAAAATCCCAATTCAGCTGAAGAGTTCCCAGTCCTCCTGTCTCCCGGTGAGTGAGTTTCACTCTCTAACTAGTTTACTCTGCAATGGTGACAGTAGAATCTCAAAGCTAGCAGCTAGCTAGCAGACGCGTGACTACGCAAATCTGCGCATACTCACGTCTTCCCATTCACTTTGTATGGATTCGCGCCGCCCGTTCGCGTTTGGTGTGAACACACCTAAGACACACTCTGATGGATATAAATCCCCTATAAAAACAAATACAGTATATGTACATGGTCTAAAATGGTATGTTATGCCCTTTTTTCTACAAACAAAACCTTTCATTGTCTTACAGTTTTAAGTCAAAATCTTTACACTTTACACTATTATTTTGCACCAGAAGTCCTGCCTGCTATTGGGTCCTATGTAAAACTACATCTGGCTTCCAAAGCAGATTTTATGACAGAATGACCCAACCAAACATGGAACCAGTGGGTAGGGAATTTTGGTGCCTGGGACTGGACACATTCGAGGCATGGTCAGCACAGACTATTAAGGACTAGGTCTCGGATGCTCGCACTTCCCACACGCCAGAGGTGGCCTTGGGGTATCTGGACATGGCAGCTGCATTAATCAAGGATACCCCCAGCTTATGGAGCTACCCCGACCTGCTTGGGCTGCTGATGTCTGTCAAGAACCTCTGGCATGTGTACTGCGAGATGGTGGGGTATGTACCTGGAACGCCAAAGGCTGCACCGACAAGGAAGCGTCCCCTGGCTTCAGCATCTCCCTCATCACACCATGCTCCGGTACACACACCATCTCGCTGCCCTCCAGTCCCAGCCCGTCTCTCCCCAGCCTCGCAGTCACTTCACGGGCTGGAGGAGAGCTCACCGTCAACACCAAAGCCTGAGCCAACAAAGATGCGTCCCCTGGCTCTGGCACCTCTGCTACCCACTCCTCCTTGCTCCACTTCAGCCCTGCGGAGCTCTGCTACACCAGCGTTCACGACAGCTGCTACACTGGCTCCTGTAGCAGCTACAGTGCTGGCTTCACATCACCCTCAATCTCCAGTGCCAGCTCCACGTTTCATTGTACCTCCAGTACCTGCTCCACATCGTCCTTCAGCTGCAGTGTCGTCTGTCACTACACCTGAGGTTCTGCCGGTCATCACGCATCCAGTTTCACCTGTCTTCATGCCTAAAGCAGGCCTGTCTTCAGGCCTGTAGTTTCGCTAGTAATCACACCTGCAGTGCAGACTCTCACATCTGCTACACTGGTGCCTCCGCCCACTGCTGCACCTCAGACTGCCTCATCCGCTGTTCCTCCAGCATCTTCAGGAGTTGTCATCACCTCACCAGCAGCAGAGTCACCGAAGTTCTCATCAGCAGAAGAGCAGGAGTTAAGGCAAGTCCTCTTTTTTGTCTTTTTAACATCAGCATTAGAAAGGATTTGTCTTGCTCCCAGCAGGGAGATCCAGTTGCAGCTCCCATCTACTTCTGAGTTCTCTCCGCCGAGCTCTTCTGTTGGCTGTTTTGGTGTGGCCATGACACCTACCCGTGTTTCTCCCTCCATGTCCAAGGTGCCTGCATCAGGGATGGTGTTGCACAGCGCAGCTCCAGCTGTCTCGGAGGTGCACGGAGCAACTCCTGCTGTCTCGGAGGAGTACGGTGCAGCTCCAGCTGTCTTGGAGGTGCACACCGCAGCTCCACCACCAGCCAAGCTGTACCCTCCACCATCGCCTGAGCTGCACGCTGCACCCATCATTCCAGAGGCCAGGGGGCCTCCACCTGCCATTTTAGGGGGCCGGCATGTCTCCACCATGTATCCCTGAGGTCAGAGCTCTGCAGCTACTGTTTTCAGAGTCCAACACTTCTCGCTGAAGGCCCCTCAGGTACTGTCCCCAGAGCAAAATGCTCCTATGTTGACATCTCTAGAGCAAGGAGCTCCTGTGTTGTTATCGCCAGAGCAAGAAGCTCCTGTGTCGTTATCTCCAGAGCAAGAAGCTCCTGTGTCGTTATCTCCAGAGCAAGGAGCTCCTGTGTCGTTATCTCCAGAGCAAGTAGCTCCTATGTCATTATCTCCAGAGCCAAAAGCTCCTATGTCGTTATCTCCTGAGGTAAAGGTTCCTATGACGTTATCTCCAGAGCAAAGCGCTTCCATGTTAGCTCCCGTGTTAAAAGCTCCTGAGCTCAACGCATCCACTGTGCCATGTTCATCCATCTGGTGGTCCTTGGACTTTAGTAGGCCACTCAACGCGCTGTGTTTCTCCATCTGGTGGCCCATGGACTCTGGTAGGCTACCCAACGCATCATGTCCATCCATCTGGTGGGCCATGGACTTTGGTAGGCCACCAGATGTGCCATATTTCTCCTGTTGGTGGTCTTGGGACTTTGGCCATCCACCTGATGAACATTCGTTCCTTGTGTTTGTGTTCTTGTTTTGTCCCGCTGTGCCTATGTCCCCCTCCTCCCGCCTGATTGGGATGTTCTTTGTTTTGTTTGGAGGGCATCTGGAATCCACCCTTGAGGAGGGGGGGCTCTGTCATAGTCTGGGTATGATCATGGGATCATGCCCACACTTTGTGTTTATTTTTGTTATGCCTGTAATTATTTATGGTTATCGTTTGCATTTATTGTCCTCTGTATTCCCCTGAGTTCCTTGTCACTGTCTTCTGTGTCATCCCCCGTATGGTCCTGTGTTTATGTGTGTGTGTGTGTGTGTGTGTGTCCGTTTACCTACTGTTCCAGCTCCTCATATTTTCTGTAGCTCTAGCCACCACCTTGCTCCTGTACTGTTGTGCTGCTCATTGTCATGTTTATTTTGAAGAAGAAGCCATCTCTATTGTCATTCAGTCCATACAGTCAATCATGTACAGTAGAACAAAACTACATTTCTCCTATCAACAATGTTAATCACATGTAGAATCAGAGGGGTCACTGCCATGCAAGGTGCTGCCACAAACAACTTCTCCTTCCCCCATTTTATTACACTGAGCACCAAGCTAGAAAGCGGTAAGTACCATTATATATATATATATATATATATATACACATAGAGAGAGAGAGAGAGAGAGAGAGATAGAGAGTCTTTATGACCCGGCCGGGACTTGAACCCCCAACCTCCCGGTTGTGGGGCTGATGCTCTATCAACAAGGCCACCACTCCGGTGGTGCCCTAGTTTTGCATCCCATGTCTGTGATTGTCTGTGCAGTCATGCCTGTCCTGTTCTCTGCACCTGCAACCCTTGATTGTTCACCCAGCTGTTCTGCATCTGTAATGATTAGTCTCCCTATACATGCGAGTCTGTGATTGTGCTCTGTGTTGGGTCATGGTATGTCATTCCTCCCGTCATGTTCCCCGTGTATCTCAAGTGTTTTCTCTCTGAGTTTTGCCACCAATGTCTTCTAAGTTCATTCCAGCCCTCGTGCTGCTTTTTTGTTTCCTCCTGAGTTTTTACTTCTTAATACATTATTATTTTGCACCAGAAGTTCTGCATGCTGTTGGGTCTTATTTAAAACTACATCTGCCTTCCAAAGCAGATTTTATGACAAAAAAGACTTACCAGTTGAAGGACATGCCCAGTTATGTACGGTGGCTCAAGATAATAACTGAACCTGCATCAATCCTTAAAGGCAGTTTAATGGTAAAACCCATCTTAATTTGTTTTTACACTTGTTGTGAGTTGCTTCTTTTTCTGCTGCATATTATGTTTTTATTGTCTTTTACATATCTTTTGTCTATTTGTACTTTATATTATTTATTATTGTGCAGCACTTTGGTCAACTTTGTTGTTTTTAAATGTGCTTTATAAATAAATTTGGTATGGTATGGTAATTTGGGTCAAATTTTCAAAGCAGCTGGTAAAAAAATGTTATTTTGTTTAACCTTTATTTAACCAGGCAGGATAGATTTAAGAACACATTCTTATTTACAACTGTGGCCTGGGGGGAAGGGGCAAGGGACAACTCCCATTCATACCTCCCCAGTTGAAGCCAATTAACCTAACCTGCATGTTTTTGGCCCCTGTGGGAGGAAACTGGAGAAATCCTGGAGGAAACCCACACAGACATGGGGAGTACATGCAAATTCCACACAGAAAGATCACTGTTGGTCAAGTGGTGGGATTGAACCCGACATCCCATGGCCAAGGGTGAGTTGCTGTGCTGCCACAGTGCTAACCATTGCACCACCGTGCTGCCCAATAGTTAAAGTGACCGGCAAAAATCAAGTTTTTCCTGTTGTTAACATGTCTGTAACATGTTTTTTGTGACTTACAAGACATATCAAGCACAAAATCTCACCACAGTCCCAAGTCTGTTTTTTTGCTGTGAATTTTCAGTTTGGTAACGCCCCTCTGAAACAGGCGAGTTTGGACAGACCATTTGTAGCTACATAACCATTCCTGCTTAGCCTGACTGGTTATAACATTAATCAATCAGACAGATACGCTTGGCTACCTCGGGGGAAGCGGGAGGAGCCGAGGAGCGGCAAGAAAGTGGCAGAGCGGATTGCGGTAGCAGCAGAGAGACACAGAGAGGCGAGAGGCGATTTGAATGTGATTTAAATCGAGCTGCTCTCGGCTCACTTTGCCAGCGTACGGGGCGCCACACTGTGAGCTGAGAGCAGCCACATACAAATCGGGGCCCCCCTTCCCCCCCTCCCTGCTCAGTCACTGGCAGACGGGGGACTGGTCGTTAGTAAAAAGTAAACATATATTTGGCAATCACACATTTATCTCTCACCTCGACCATTTTCAAAAAAATATTTTGCTTTTTACTTTTGAAGATATAGGCAAAACTTTAACGTCCGGAAACATCTTGAACAGATTAGCAGCCCACCCACCAGGAGTTGCGGTGACCAATCATGCAAGCCCTGCAGGTTGGGAGCATGGCGATCAATCACGTGCAAGTCCTGCAGGCCGCTAATTAGAATATTCATAGATTCACGCATACTTAAGTAGGTGCAAGATTTAAAAGCTCTTTCCAAGCAATTCTGAGGCAATGAAAGTTTTTTTGTGGGTAAAACACCACAATATACTATTTTGGGTAATACATATTTGTTTTTGAGGTGGTTTTAGGTGGTTTTAGAGCCACTGGAGTGCACTTTTAACTAACCTGAAGGATAACTTGTTAGATCAGAGAGTCCTGATTGGCTCAACACTACCGTCATGCCAGGGCCATGTATAGTTACATCACCAAAAAAAAAAGAGTCTAAACTCGCCTTTTTTCAGGGGATGGGGCTTAAGTAAAACTTTAAAGCAAAAAGTCAGAGACATGAGACGTTTGCGTGATTTTGCCCTTGATGTCTTGTAAGTCATAAAAAACATCTTACAAACGTGAAAAAAAACTTGATTTTTTGCAGTGTCACTTCAAGTCAAAATATTTGTTGTGAAAACAGGTCTGCTATGGAGACTAACACTGCATTCACCTGTTGGCAATAAGCACTAGAGTGAAAACCTGCACTTCCATTATTTTCACTGAGAAAATGATGGAAAATCGACAGACCCAGTTGCCATCATCAAAAGTTGAAAATTTTCATCTTTTTCTGATTACTACAGCATTAAGAGCAAAGTGGAGGTTGATATTCTTGAGTCATAAGATAGGCAATAAGATGCTAATTATTTTGGTGCAGATGCACTCAGCGTTATATAAGAAAAATAGGAATAACTTTCTTTACATTAATGAATAATGCTGAGCATGCTTAAGTTTTCTTTCAGATTCTTCGTAAGTTATTTACTTTCGTTGTTTATTGCAATGGTAACAGGATGTAAACAATCCTGTTACCATGGCAACAGTTCTGGGCTTTCACCATCATCTACCACTTAAGATGTAAACAAATTCTTCTGCTGTTGGTGTTAGGACAATTTTTTTTTACTGCTAACATGTGAGCGCAGCCTAAGAGAGAGAACATCACCAAATATCACAAGTTATGCTGTAGAGAAAAATACGAGGGCAGCTCATTAAAGATTTCCCCTGACCCACCTCCTGTTATTGTAGGAGGCTGATATTGCACATGTATAGCAATACATACAGTGGGGCAAAAAAGTATTTAGTCAGCCACCAATTGTGCAAGTTCTCCCACTTAAAACATGAGAGAGGTCTCCAATTTTCATCATAGGTATACCTCAACTATGAGAGACAAAATGAGAAAAAAAAATCCAGAAAATCACACTGAAGGATTTTTAATGAATTAATTGGTAAATTCCTCAGTAAAATAAGTATTTGGTCACCTACAAACAAGCAAGATTTCTGGCTCTCACAGACCTGTAACTTCTTCTTTAAAGGCCAAATGTCACGTAATTTTTTTTTCTAAATGACAACGAATTTAGATAAAATACACATAGCTTAAACCAAATATTCATACCGGAGACCATATCACCCACCTGTATTTACATAATTGCACAAAATACACCAGGTGAAGGCCCCACCTTGCTTGCTGGCTTGTGACAGCCAGTCCAGACCACGCCCATGTTTTTGACATCACCAGTTGTACCCTGGCTGCCCTGCCTATCCACATTCACACTTATCAACATTGGACAATCATGACGGAAAGTGACAGCGATTGTGAACAAATTAGTTTAGTTTTATCTTCTTTTTTTTTTTGTCAGTGGTTCAGACAGTGACAGAGGCATGGAACCTTACAGGTTCGAGCCGTCCGAGACGGAATCAGATGCTTTGTCTGATGACAACAGTTCCAACGATGACCAGAGAGCAGAACCAGTGGAAAATGTCATTGAACTGGACATTAATTGCCTCCAGAATTGCGAAGCTGAAGGGAGTCTGTCGAGGGCGCCCCATAAATATTGATTTTTCGGAAGCCATTATTATTACAGTGGAGGAGAGCCGCTGCTGTCAAGAAATTGACCAGATCAATATGAAAATGGAGGCGCATACCTATCAAGTGAGACGTTTTCGCCGTATTTTGGTGCCAAGCGCAGCTGTGGGGGACGGCGGAGTGGTGGGGGACACTTTTCTGGGAAATGTTTTAAATGTAGTTCGTGTTGTTATTGTCAAATATTTTAAGGAAAATACGGGGAAAATGTAATTTTAGCAAAAACAGGCGTATTGCCATTTCTGTACGCCCAAAAGAAAAATATACGGGAAAAAAAATTGAGTGTGTTGCGGAGCACGTCCTGTGTGTGATCCCACACAGCTGGTGCTGGCAGATGGCTCAGCCTGAGCTGTTATCACTACAATGAGAAGTGTGGAGTCAATCATTAGTCAGATTGTCGGGGCGGGCTGATCGCTCAGCGTGAGCTATTCTCACTACAATGAGAAGTCATTAGGACAATGGTTTAACACGTTCAGCTGTGCAGCGGTTGCGGAACAGAGAGAGATCGCCTGACAAATACAGAATTCTGCTTTTTTTTTTTATTTTGCGCCGGACGCTGAGTTGTGTTGTTATTGTCAAATATCCATGAATCCTTAAAATATTTGACAATAACAACACGAGTTGCATTTGGGGCATTTCCCAGAGAGGTGTCCCTTGTTGCTCCGCCGTCCCTTATAGCCGCTTTTTACGGTGTTGAAGTACGGCGAAAACGTCTCACTTGACAGGTATGAAAACATTTCCCAGAGAAGTGTCCCTTATTATCCAGCTGTCCCTGATAGTCCCGTTTTAAGGTATGGGTGAAATATCCAATTTTTTCTTTCTTGTTGCTCACTTCAACCTTCCAGTCTCCATATAAACAATCAATTGAAATACCCCAAGCATCAAACTAGGGTACAATCGATTTCGTCACTTCCGCCTTCTTCCCCAGGCGATTCCAGGGGCCGTGTCAGGCCAAGCGCGGCAGTTTTAAATTAACGAATATTCCGTTGTTACTGAAGCATATGCACCAAGACCCGAACGGATCGGTTCCCTTTTATATCTAGTTTCAAGATATTTAAAGTACCCTGTTACGTGACATTTGGCCTTTAAGAGGCTCCTCTGTCCTCCACTCGTTACCTGTATTAATGGAACCTGTTTGAACTCGTTATCAGTATAAAAGACACCTGTCCACAACCTCAAACAGTCAGACTCCAAACTCCACTATGGCCAAGACCAAAGAGCTGTCAAAGGACACCAGAAACAAAATTGTAGACCTGCACCAGGCTGGGAAGACTGAATCTGCAATAGGTAAGCAGCTTGGTGTGAAGAAATCAACTATGGGAGCAATTATTAGAAAATGGAAGACATACAAGACCACTGATAATCTCCCTCGATCTGGGGCTCCATGCAAGATCTCACCCCGTGGGGTCTAAATGATCACGAGAACGGTGAGCAAAAATCCCAGAACCACATGGGGGGACCTAGTGAATGACCTGCAGAGAGCTGGGACCAAAGTAACAAAGGCTACATCAGAAACACACTACGCCGCCAGGGACTCAAATCCCGCAGTGCCAGACGTGTCCCCCTGCTTAAACCAGTACATGTCCAGGCCCGTCTGAAGTTTGCTAGAGAGCATTTGGATGATCCAGAAGAGGACTGGGAGAATGTCATATGGTCAGATGAAACCAAAATAGAACTTTTTGGTAAAAACTCAATTTGTCGTGTTTGGAGAAGAAAGAACACCATATCTACTGTGAAGCATGGGGGTGGAAACATCATACTTTGGGGCTGTTTTTCTGCAAAGGGACCAGGACAACTGATCCGTGTAAAGGAAAGAATGAATGGGGCCATGTATCGTGAGATTTTGAGTGAAAACCTCCTTCCACCAGCAAGGGCATTGAAGATTAAACGTGGCTGGGTCTTTCAGCATGACAATGATCCCAAACACACCACCCGGGCAACGAAGGAGTGGCTTCGTGAGAAGCATTTCAAGGTCCTGGAGTGGCCTAGCCAGTCTCCAGATCTCAACCCCATAGAAAATCTTTGGAGGGAGTTGAAAGTCTGTGTTGCTCAGCGACAGCCCCAAAACATCACTGCTCTAGAGGAGATCTGCATGGAGGAATGGGCCAAAATACCAGCAACAGTGTGTGAAAACCTTGTGAAAACTTACAGAAAACATTTGACCTCTGTCATTGCCAACAAAGGGTATATAACAAAGTATTGCGATGAACTTTTGTTATTGACCAAATACTTATTTTACCGAGGAATTTACCAATTAATTCATTAAAAATCCTTCAATGTGATTTTCTGGATTTTTTTTTCTTATTTTGTCTCTCATAGTTGAGGTATACCTATGATGAAAATTGGAGACCTCTCTCATCTTTTAAGTGGGAGAACTTGCACAATTGGTAGCTGACTAAATACTTTTGTACCCTACTGTATCTCTCTAGGTCATGTGATAATTTGCAGCTCTGAACTGCTAAGAGTTTCTCTTTTACAGGTGCTAAAGTGGAGTAAGATGTGATAATGCAGGCAGTTGAATGCAGAGCGGTCATCAGGTTCCTGTACTTGAAAGGCCATGCACCATGGAACATGTTCAATGAGATGAAGGAGACTTGTAGGGAGGATGCCCCATCACATGACGTAATGAAGCACTGGCATCGAGAGTTCAAGTGTGGTCGGACATCAGTGGAAACAGAACCCATTGATGAGCATCCACAGTGAACCATTGATAAAGACACCGTCCGGCAAGTGGAGCCCACACAATTGATTCCCTAGTTGCTCACACCATTCTAGAAGCAAGAACAAGTCACATGCTCCCGGGCTCTTCTGGCCATATGTCAAAAAAACCAGGACAACTTCTTCGACAGACTAATCATGCAGGACAAAACATGGGTCCATCACTATGATCCAGAGACTAAAGCCCAGCAGCGGGCAAGGTCATGCTCATGGTGTTTTGGGACCAGCATGATGTATTGATGATGGATTTTCTGCCAAAGTGTACTACAAATACCGGGACTTACTATGCCTTACTACTGCAGAAATTGCAAAGGGCCATCAAAACCGAGAAGTGTGGCATGATGACCAAAGGTGTACGCCTCCTGCAAGACAACATCCAGGTTCAGAACTCACAACAAGTATGGTCCTGCAGCTTTGAAATCCTTCCTGACTCCGAATCAGAATCAGAATCAGAATCAGAATCAGGTTTATTGCCATTGTTCATGTAGTACACAAACTAGGAATTTGTCTCGGTACAATGCTGCAACATTAAACATGATAAGATAAGAGAAATAAACTATACATGTAATAAAGTGTAGGATAAGATTAAGTGATACTGGTCAACAGTTAAAATATATATTAGCCAGCAGCAGATACTGTGGAGAACTATATAGTGCAGTCGGTAATGCAGGAAGAAAACAGTGATGATTGACATGAGTCTGGTTGAGCTGCTGTACATGGTGCACGAGAGTCAATAAGTCACTTAGTGTTCAGCAGTCTAATGGCAGAGGGGAAGAAGCTGTTCATGTGACGGGAGGTTTTAGTCTGGATGGACCGAAGTCTTCTACCAGAGGGGAGGGGGGCAAACAGTACGTGACCAGGGTGTGAGGGATCGGCTATGATCCGGCCAGCACGCCTCCGGGTCCTGGAGATGTACAGATCCTGGAGAGATGGGAGCTTGCAGCCGATCACCTTCTCAGCAGTGCGCACGACGCGCTGCAGCCTTAGTCTGTCCCTGGCAGTGGCTCCTGCGTACCACACGGTTATGGAGGTGGTGAGGATGGACTCGATGATGGCTGTGTAGAACTGCACTAACATCTTGGTGGGTAGCTTGAGCTTCCTCAGCTGCCGCAGGAAGAACATCCTCTGCTGGGCTTTTTTGATGAGTGAGCTGATGGTCAGCTCCCATTTGAGGTCCCTGGTGATGGTAGTGCCTAGGAAGCGGAAGGAATCAGCAGTGGTGATGGGAGAGCCTGAGAGGGTGAGGGGGGGCAGAGGAGTAGTGACTTTCCTGAAGTCTACAATCATCTCCACTGTCTTCAGAGCGTTCAGCTGCAGGTTGTTATTGCTGCACCAGGACGCCAGCTGGGCCACCTCTCTCCTGTAGGCGGACTCGTCGCCGTTGGAGATGAGCCCGATGAGGGTGGTGTCGTCCGCAAACTTGATCAACTTGACAGACTGGTGGCTGGAGGTGCAGGAGTTGGTGTAAAGGGAGAAGAGTAGGGGGGAAAGTACACAGCCCTGGGGTGATCCGGTGCTGATGCTAGTATAGTCTGAGACAGTCTTCCCCAGCCGCACATGCTGCCTCCGGTCCGTCAGGAAGTCGATGATCCACCTGCAGAGGGAGTCAGGCATGTTGAGCAGGGACAGCTTGTCCCGGAGCAGAGCGGGGCGGATGGTGTTGAATGCGGAGCTGAAGTCCACAAACAGGATCCTGGCGTAGGTTCCCGGGGAGTCCAGGTGCTGCAGGATGGAGTGGAGGGCCAGGTTGACTGCATCGTCTACAGACCTGTTGGCTCTGTAGGCAAACTGCAGCGGGTCCAGGAGAGGGGTGGTGATGGACTTGAGGTGGGACAGGACCAGGCGCTCAAAGGACTTCATGACTACAGAGGTGAGCGCTACAGGTCTGTAGTCATTAAGTCCAGTGATCCGTGGCTTCTTGGGGACAGGGATGATGGTGGAGGATTTGAGGCAGGACGGCACGTGGCATAACTTAAGGGAGGTGTTAAAAATGTCTGTGAATACAGGAGCCAGCTGTTTCGCACAGAGTCTCAGGGTGGAGGGAGACACGCCGTCTGGGCCGGGGGCCTTGCGCGGGTTCAGTCTGGAGAACTGTTTGAGCACATCCTGCTCACTGATGATAAGGGGAGGGGGGGAGGGGGGGGGTGCCTTAAATGAAGTAGGGAATGTGGAGGCTGTGGAGCTGGAGGGAGGGGGGGAGTTGGACACAGATGACGAGGTGTCAAAACGGGCATAGTGTTGGGACAGTCTTTGACAAAGGGCTTTGTCATCCTGACCTTTAGGAGCCTTAGGTCGATAGTTGGTGATTTGCCTCAGTCCTCTCCACACGGAAGCCGAATCATTAGCAGTGAACTGCTGCTGGAGTCTCTCTGAGTATAGAGATTTAGCCCTCTTCAGCTCTCTGTTAAACCGGTATTTAACCTCCCTGTAGCAGTCCCTGTCTCCACTTTTCAGCGCTGCTTCCTTCTCCTTCCTGATCTGTCTGAGCTTAGCTGTGAACCAGGGTTTGTCATTAGAGTAACTCACCCTGGTGCGTGATGGAAGAATGTTCTCTTCACAAAAGTGGATATATGAGTTCACAGTGTCCGTGTACTCATCCAGATCATGCGTGGCTCCTTTAAGCATGCCCCAGTCAGATATTTCCATGCACGTTTCCAGCTTCTCCTCAGCATCACTGGTCCGTATCTTCGTAGTGCTCACAACAGGTTTAGTGAGCTTCAATCTCTGTCTGTATGTGGGAATGAGGTGAACCATCACGTGATCAGATAATCCCAGCGCAGCTCGAGGGACAGCGCGATATGCGTCTTTCACTGTGGTGTAACAGTGATCCAGTGTGTTTAATCCTCTGGTGGGGCATTTAATAAACTGTTTGTAGCGGGGGAGATCGTGGCTCAGATTGCACTGATTAAAGTCGCCAGCCACAATAATCAGCGAGTCTGGAAAACTCCGCTCTGTGTGTTGAATGTGATCCGCGAGCACGCGCTGAGCTTCGCGCGTGTCCGCGTCGGGAGGGGCGTACACAGCGATCATTATGAAAGAAGCAAACTCCCGCGGGGAATAGAAGGGCTTGCAATTGATAACAAGAAATTCCAAGGTAGGAGAACAGTGTTTGGAAATTACCGTTACATCAGAGCACCAGCTGCAGTTGATGTAGAAGCAGACACCGCCTCCTGTGGTCTTGCCGGAAAGCTTTGTGTCACGATCAGCACGGAAGAGCTGAAAGCCGTCGAGGCGCAGCGCGCTGTCCGGTATATTTTCCCGGAGCCAGGTCTCAGTAAAGTAGAGGACAGCTGAGGAGGCGAGGTCCTTAAAACGCATCAGCAGTCTCAGTTCATCTACCTTGTTAGAGAGAGAGTTGGTATTGGACAGAAATATGCCAGGCAGCGCCGTTCGCGAGCCTCTCCTGCGAAGTCGTACGAGAGCGCCCGCTCGTCTTCCTCTCTTCCGCCGTCTCACTTTCCGAGCCAAACAATAAACCAGATCGGCGGCAGGGGCTAGAAAAACTGGGAGGAGGTCCGTGGGGGTGAAAGTCCTGATATTTAGAAGTTCTTCACGGGTATAAGTGCAAGCAGACACACAATTGACAAACAAAAACAAACAAAGAGCGCAGCGAAGCACCATGTCGACCGCTGTGGGCGCCATCTTGGTGAAGACTCCATCTGACTTCCACCTCATTCATGAAGTCATTTTTGAAAAACAAGCACCTCCACTCCAAGATGATGAAACTGTGATTTCCAAGGTTAAGTCATTGATTCTTCAACCTGCAGACTTCTACAAGAGAGGTCTCCACAGCAGCATAAAGCCATGAGACAAGTGTGTGACACTTGCTTGTATCGATCTAGAGAAACACTAATAACGGTGTCAAGTTTGGTTGCTCTCAGTCCATGGGAAATGAGTCATGGGAAATCTTTAATAATCAGCAGCCCTCGTTAATGCTTATACTACTTTATTTTTAAGGTTCTCTTAGTAGTTTTTAAATGCCTCAGTGGTCTCAGGCCTTCTTATTTATCTGAGCTGCTTTTATCTTATGAGCCCTCACGAACCCTGAGGTCCTCTGGTACTGGCCTTTTAATGGTTCCCAAAGTCAAGACCAAGACCTTTGGTGAAGCTTCCTTTCACTATTATGGTCCTCGTCTGTGGAACAGCCTGCCAGAGAGCCTCAGGTCCACAGAGTCAATAGATGTTTTTAAGAACAGGCTCAAGACCCACCTTTTTAATTTGTCTTTTAATAAGCCTGTTTAACTATTACTGAAGTAGTCATTTATGTTCCATTGTTTTATGTTCTTCTTGGCGCCATTTGTTCTTAGATTTTCTCATCTTCTTATTGATGTTTAGTTGAGTTTTTAAGTATGGGTTTTTAGTTCCTATTTATATGTTCTTAGTTCTTTTTGTACCTTTTTAAATTTTGGCTTTTAACAAACCGTTTAACTATTATTGAAGTAGTCATTTATGTTCCATTGTTTTACATTCTTAGCTCCATTTGCTTGTAGATTTTCTTATTTTGATGTGTTCTTAGCTCAGTTTCTAAGTATGGGTCTTTAGTTCCCTTTGGTCTGTGAGTTCTTAGTTTTATTTCGTATTTATATGTTTTAGCTCCAGTGTTTCCTCAGTGGGGCCCCTCATGCCGTATGCTGCCTGGCCCATCTGCAGGGGTGTTGGTCTCGTGGGTCACTCTAGCTTGGGTGGGTGGGGGCTTTATACCACTGCCTACAGCTGTGGTGCGGGCCCCGGCCTGTCCTGGATGGAGCGGCCCTTATGGTGCCTTCTGTGGTTACTGGCTATGTGGTATCCCGGCGTGGGGGGCTCCACAGGATGGTTGCTCCTTCACATGGTGCCTCAGTGCCGAGCAATGTCTCTTATTTTATGTGTGTGTGTAAGAGAAGTAGGGGGTGATGTATGTGCCTGTGTGTGTTGTGTTTGTGGGTATGTTTAAGGGAGGGGTGGGGATGTATCATGTAAAATATGTAACTAATTGTGTCTACTGTTTTTATCTAGGTAAAACACTTTGCGCAGCATCTAATGCTTTAAAAGTGCTATACAAATAAAGTTTGATTGATTTATTAAAATCCCTTCAGAAATCATGGAGCCCCACCTCAAAAGATTTTTTTTTTTATTTACTGTCAAAGTTTTGAGTAATCATAGTGGAGAAAGACTTGAGAGATTGAAATATTTATTTTAAAAAGTAATCACAAATAAAAGAATGATGAAAACAGTCATCCAAAACTAGAACCTAGAGGGTATATCCATAAACTCTAAATTGAATAATAATGTATTATATTTTTGTCAACATATTTCAGTCTTGATGGAAAGGAACCACTCTTATTTCAGCCATCCATGACTAAAAATATATTGTGTGTCAAAGAAAAAGATGCACTTGAGTGGACGGTACAGAGAAAATAAAACTAAGCAGCTGTCACTAACACCATAAATATGGACATGTGTACCAAAGGAAATGAGTTTTTTTAATCAGTTTTTGAAAAGAATCGCTGAAAAAAAAAGAGGCTGAGAATTTGTGAACCCCCGCCGTTTCTTCTCTCTGTGGAATTAAGTATGGATGGAAACAAAAGCATTTCCTTTGATACACTCAATTTACATTCCCGTTTGTTGCAGCAATTTTATCAGTGAGCCTACAGTTAGAATCAAATCAAATAATTCAAATCATCAATCAAATCATTCTTTATTCTCCACACATACTGCTGATTCATAGGCCCAAAAGGTTGGCTCCAAAAAAGCCAAAGAGGTTTTGGGATTCTGTCATGTGGAGCAATGAAACAAAATGGATCAGAGGTATGCCTGGAGGAGAAAGAATGAAGCATACACTGTGAAACATGGTGGTGGCTTTGTGATGCTCTGGGGCTGCTTTGCTTCCTCTGGCACTGGAAACCTCCAGAGTGTGGAGGGCAGGATGGATTCAATCAAGTATCAGGAAATCCTGGGAGAAAATGTCATGCCAGCTGCGATGAAGCTGAAGCTTGGGCATCATTGGACCTTCCAACAGGACAATGATTCTAAGCATATCTCAAAGTCCACCAAGGTTTGGTTACAGAAGAAGTGATGGAAGATATTAGTGTGGCCATCACAGTCGCCTGACTTGAACCCCACTGAAAATCTCTGGTGAGATTTGAAAAAAGGTGGTTGCAGCACACAAACCGTAAGAATATTAATGAACTGGAGGTCTTTGCCCATGAGGAATGTGTTGTGTGGTGTATGTGTTGCTGTACCCGCCCCCAACGTGACGTCAGGTGGGCACGGTCGTTGTGTATGTATATAGTTCTGTGTTCTCAATAAAGGGTTGGTTCACTGCATGGCACAAGAGAGACTCCAACTATTATTTCCATACATAACATTTTGGCGACAAGAGAGAAATTATGGGAGTGTATGGGCTACCTCCATCCCTGCTACTGTTTCTGGAGTACCCAGGAGAGCCAGTGATTCTGTGGCCAAAATGGCCATGATCGAGGGTTCTATCACGGCGCTGGGCCTAAGTAGACTCGACGGGAGACGAAGACGAGCACTTCTGGCCCACCATCTCGGCGTGGAAGGCCAAAGAATTCTCGGTACGTTGGGTGAAGTGGAGTGCTATGTGGATACTGTTGAGCGGCTGGCTGAGTATTTCGCCGAGCATTCGAGGACCACGAAGCTGTGGGTAGCAAGTCTGTTGGTGCCAAATGGAGCTAGGCTAGTTAGCTGGGAGGAACTAACAGCTCAGCAGGTTTCAATAGGAAAGTTAGTTACGAAGTGTTTTGGCGCCAAAAGCAAGCTACTGGCTACAAACAGGACTTCGAGGTGAGACAGGGGCCGTGAGTGAAGGAGTCCCTGGTCACGGTGGACGGCGGGCCAGCCGAGGAGCTCAACACGGTACGGGACTGTAACGCTGATGAGGTCGACGGCGCGATGAGCAACAACAGCGGAGAGGAACAGCAGGAACAGGAGTCTTCCCTGCAGCTGGAGCCTGGGGAGCAAGAGAGCGGGAGCATGCAGGCTGAGGACCCTGGGAGAGATCAGCGACAGCCGGGCATGGAGACGACGCAGCGGAGCGCCTTGGACGAGGGTGCTGGGAGCAGCAACGAAACACCTGGGTCGGAAAATGACACTGAGGACCCCGGGAGAGATCAGCGACAGCCGGGCATGGAGACGACGCAGCGGAGCGCCTTGGACGAGGGTGCTGGGAGCAGCAACGAAATGCCTGGGTTGGAAGGTGACACTGAGGACCCTGGGAGAGAGCAGTGACAGCCGAGCATGGAGACGATGCAGTGGAGCACATTGGACGAGGGTGCTGGGAGCAGCAACGAAACACCTGGGTCGGAAAATGACACTGAGGACCCCGGGAGAGAGCAGTGACAGCCAGGCATGGAGACGATGCAGCAGAGCATGTTGGATGAGGGTGCTGGGAGCAGCAACAAAATGCCTGGGTCTGAAAGTGACGCTGAGAGCCCTGGGAGAGAGCAACAGCAGCTGGGCATGGAGGCAGCGCAGTGGGGCACCCTGGACAAGGGTGCTGGGCATTGCGGCGAGACGCCCAAGTCGGCGAGCAGCGCTGACTCGGCTTCGGTTTTCCCTGGAGTTTGGAGTTTGGAGCAACTCCCTGGAGTTTGGAGCACTCCGGCCCCAGCTGCAAAGACGGCAGCTGCAGCGGTGTGGAAGGTAGTCGGGAGCGGATCGACAGGCACAGAGGGACGGCATGCTGGACGGCAGCACTGCGGGTCCAAAGGAGAGAAGCAGGCGATGGTGAGGAAGAGAGACATTTTCGCCGGGGAGGTTGGATTCGATCCCGGAGGCAGACGGCGGCCAGGGGCGTGCATGCCGTGGGGCTGCCCTGGGCCTCCGAGCCGGTTTTACCTCTGGCTCTCAGTGGACATGGGAATAACTTGAATACTGCAATGTAAATATGTATGTTTTGTGCTGGTGTGCATGTGAGTTTGTATGATATGGGGTTATTTTATGTTTTCAAAGACTAGGTCCTATTTTAGTTATTTTGTGCGAATGCGATAGGCTATTTTATTACAGTTCATTATTCCCTGTTGTTCCTTAGTGCATGATTTGGGTCCTAAATTGGGGAGGGTCTCGATTGTGTGTGTGTGTGGTTTTACACTTTTGTAAAGGGGAGGGGAATGTTGTGTGGTGTGTGTGTGTTGCCGTACCCGCTCCTAATGTGACGTCAGGTGGGCACGGTCGTTCTGTATGTATATATAGTTTTGTGTTCTCAATAAAGGGTTGGTTCGCTGCATGGCACAAGAGAGACTCCAACTATTATTTCCATACATAACAGAATGGACTAAGATTCCTGAGGAATGGTGCCAGAAGCTAGTGTCTGGCTATGCAGCATTTGCAGCAGGTCATAACAGCAAAAGGGTGCCCTACCAGTCTCTAAAGATGCTTGTCATGAAGGGGTTGAACAATTTTGAAATTGCAGTAGTTATTAAAAGTGACACTTTGTGTTGAATTTGGAGAAACCACTTGTAATATTAGTTGTGTTGAGCCATTTTATATTGTTCTTGTTTGATTTGTTTATTGCAAACAGCTGCTAGTTTGTACATTTTGCCAATAAACCTAATTTGCAGTGGGGGTTGAATAATTTTGATTGCAACTGTAGCTAAAGAAAAAAAACACTGACATGGCCATCACTAAAACTATTCCTATTCTGTATCAAACAGGATGAGGGGTAAAGGCCTGTATATACTCCGCAAGAACAGAGAAATTTGTTCTTTTTCGTGGGGTGGCAAGAACAAGAACAAAGTTCTTTCTAGCCAGAACATTTCATACTTCACAAGAAACTCAAGTGCAGAACTCCTGGGACATTCACATTTCTGACCAATCACAACCACAGCTCTTGGACACCACGCAAGAAAAAAGTTCTGCCATGATGATGTGTTAAGCACAAGCTGCAAGAACTCCCAAACCAGGGCTGCAAGGGCAAAATGATGTCATTTTGTTCTTGCAGCAATGGGAGAGGGAACAAATTTCTCTGTTCTTGCGGCGTGCGTATAGGCCTTTAGATATTCACAAGTAGTACTTTGGAATTACCCTAATTGTGAGTAATTACTGACTAAATTTTAAGCAATTTAAGAACCAGACATGACATGTTGCTCCATCTGTACCATCTCGCTTCCATTTTTCTTCATCTGATTAAATTCATTTCCTTACAGGAAAACTGTCTGAATCTTTCGGAAGGAATTACATCAAAGGAGATTTTTAAGAGAAGGACTTAAATTGAAGAAGTGTTTCAGAATCGTGTCTTCTGAGGTAGAACCAGACCTGCCGATGTGAACCCCAAAGCTGTCAGAAGCAGAAAATTTATGGTAAACCTCCCACATCCAAAACAGAAGCTGATAATAAGCCTTACGCTTCTTTAATCCCAGTCAAAACCTCTTTAAACTGTGGCCTGTGGTTTGTTAAAATCCAAAGTTTGACATTTTAATCTTCAAGTTCAGCTCTATCAAGACTAGAGCTGAACTTTTATATAATATCAGAACTGTTTGAGGCTGCTTCTTTCACTTTTGAATAATCTATATTTGTACTGTGTACATATACAGTATCTGTTGTACTTACTCTTTAAATCATGAAATTTACCCTGACAAAAGACACAAACATCCATTCACATGACCTCCTACTAAAAGCTAATAAATATACTCACTGCCAATGAAAAGGCAACAATTTTTGTAAAAATATTTTGGGCCCAGCCTATCTGAGCTTTAGTAATAGTGTTTGTATGACTGAAAATACATCTAAAACTCATTTTCAGTGGTCATACTCACTGCCTTTGAGCTCTGGCTCTATAGTCTTTTTGAGCTTGTTTGTTTTGGGTACTCGGAAGTCAAAAATGGGTGATTTTACGTGACAGAACAGAGTGGTCCTCTTCCCTATATAAAGGTGAACAAAAATGCGTAGCAATATGTTGTGAAATCCCCACGATGCCACAACGTGGCTGTGTTTCAGCAGGACAATGCTCGTCCACATGCTGCCCAAGTCACCAGGGAGTACCTGCAGCAACAGAACAGATGGCTCATGAGGTCCATACGGAGGCGTATGACTGCACTGCACTAACGCTAATGGAGGCCATATTCCATATTGAACTTTGTTTTTAAGACGGGTGCTTTGCTGTGATTTCAGAAAGTCAGGGTGCTTCCGTTTTGTTCAGTTCTGGAAACTGTTGACAGATGTTCACTTGTCCATCTCTGGTATTGTTTTGAAGATATCTAAAAATAATTTGTATCCTTTAATTGACCATTTCCATAAAAAACAAGAAAAATATCAAACTTTTCTAGAGTGTTGCATTTTTATTGGCAGTGAGGATATATTGGAGTATTTCTGATTCAGTATTTTGCACTAATAGCTTCAATGTTTGCTACAGTGTGGATGTTTTACAAATGGCAACACCATTCATCCATCTTCTACTACTCACGGCCACGGGGGCAGCAGTCCAAGCAGAGAAGACCGACTGCCGCCCGGTTCACATCGCACCGTGATCCCCATGACCCCTCCTGCAGGTCTTGAGCCCACCGGAGGGCAGACCCATGCGGCTCGTTGTGTACACTGGGTCCTTACTGTAACATTTTCATGGGGATCCACTAGATCGCTCTTGGTCTGGCCCTTCACTCTGGACCGGTTTGCCATGGGAGACTCCACCAGGGGCGAGCTGCCCCCGACAACATATCCCCTGGGATCATGAGGGCACCCAAACCCCTCCACCACGATAAGGTGGTGATCCACAGAGGAGCAAATGCCAACAGTCTGACATTAATTTGTCTTTGTCGTAATATGTTATGGTGGTGCACTGGGACAGTGTAAAAAGTGGCCACCACTGTTGCCTCACAACAAGAGGGTTGCTGTTGTGGATGCCCATGATGGCAGGAGGCTTCCTGTGCGAACTTTGCATGTTCTCCCTGACGCAGTGCACAGACGCAGGATGCGCTTGTGAGTCTGCTGTCCATGAGAAATGGTTTAAGTGACCTTTGGGATTAAAAAGCACTATATAAATACAGATCCTAGTGTTCTTTTTTTTCAGCTAAACATATAAGCAAGCGGTCCTAATGAGCCAATTATTACTCAAATCAGTGCGATGGTTCCATAATTAACACGCGCTTAAACGTCTGTGACGATCCCGGGCTGATGCTGAATGCGCATGCGCAATATCAAGCACAGGTGCAATATGTCCATCCAGCGCAACAGCCTCCGTGTCAGCAGTCATCTGATGGCTAAAGGGAACTGTAGGCCACATCGATTGTGAATCCGGGTGTCTGGAGTATTTGTACCGGTGTTTGCTTGTCATTACGGTCTGCTGCACAGGTGTGAACCGCCCTGCCTGAACTCCATAAAAACTGCATGTCGGCGGGCGGGCGGGGGACAACACGCATGGACCCCGTTTCTCGGCTATAGAATGAGCGTAACATTGCATTAAGAATAAGAATGATGAAATTGTGTCTTCACCCTGAATCGCTCAAAGGTGTGCTTTACAGGCACAATATGTGATCATGTGCAAAATAATAATAAGAAACGGCCAGTATCGGTGCTTTTCGCTGACACGACAAACACCGATAAAGCAAACACAAAAGACGCTCACCTGTTCCCGTTCACCTTTCTCCGTGGGAGATCTCTACGGCGGTCCCCGTTTATCCTCCGCAGCCCACACACACGCGCAGCCTGCCGTCTGTATTACCTAAAACGGCTCACGCACAGATCCATAGATTTAACGCCTGTCGGCTCCTGCGTTCAAAGGAGGTGTCCGGGCAGGCTCGGCGGGGATAAACGTGCCTGTTTGGGCTCCTACCCTCTATGTGAAATTGAAGCTGCCGTCGATATAAACCCGCGCAGGAGCAGCAGGACGAGCCTAACGTGATTAGGAGCGTTGTACTGTTGTACAGTGACATCTAGTGGCAACACCAGTGACTACAGCAGAAAACCAATAAAGACTGCTAAAACACAGGTATAGCAATGTAAATACTTTATTCCACTCCCATCTTTAGTGGGAAATGATTCAGATATTTACATTTTTCATTTTTTTTTTCATGGTGAAAGAGCACAGGATGAGAGACTCAAACAAACATAAAGAGAAACACACTTGCATGCATTTTAACTGATTACATGTTGCACTCAAAAAATCGGTGTCGATTTCATTCTTGGGATGTGTTTTTCAAACGATCGAGGTGAAGCTCGTTTACCACTGATCGGCATAATCAGACCTGCAAGAGAAGATAATAAATACATTTTTATTATTACTTATAAATTTATTTTTTTTTACCTCAGCTGTGCAGCTCAAAAAAGCAAAAAAACAGAAAAACACTAAACAAAATCTGGTAGATTAACGGCTCAGGTGTGAAAACATCAATATGCAAAATCAACACCGAGTTAAAGAGCACACATTAAATCCTGCACACGACACGTGCGTTTCTCACCGTGGCTCAGTGTCCTGTTTTGAGTCTCCTCCAAACAGCAGCCACGCCACCGCCTGATCCGCCGTGGACCGCTTCCCATACCTGGGGAACAGAAAAACCCAGCTTCAAGACTCGATCACTGTAGCCAACTGGGAGCTCGAACCCACAACCTCCGGCTGCAGAGTCTGGCACGCTACCCGTGTCGCCAGGAGGACCGACACTTTTACTGACTCTTACAAAAGTAATAAAGAGTTCGATTTTGAGTCTTTCTTAGCCGCGCTCGCTCCAATCTGTGCAGATCTATCAGCCGCGCCATTAACTGAGAGAAAAGGAGCGTTTTTCAGCTTAACCGTGCAGCATCCAGCAGGTCAGAGGAACCAGTCGATTCCAGCGTTGTCTTTTTCAGGTCTCCGCTAAAAATCAAAGCCCGGCCACTGAGCTGCTCATGCGAGAGGTTTGGCTGCACAAAAGACAACCCCTGCTTGTTTAATTGTAATTAATTACGGTATTGACTACTAAATGAAGAGGACATTATACGGCCAGAGATGCACCGCTCATTTACCAGTTTAAATGTTCTCGCTATCTACTTTGACTTTGGAAGAGGAAAACTGTTAATGCAGTATGAACACAGCAGAGGCATTGCAGGTTGGATCTCAGCCTCCCGCGCCCTATTATCTCATACTATAGAAATGCAGCATAAACATAGTTGAGGGAAAGTGAGGATGGAGCCAGTGACCCATTTGAACCTCAGACTTTAATCTCTCCCATTATGGAGGCGGACTGCCCGGTAAACCACAGCAGGCCTATCAGCGCCTCATGCACTTCTAATATTTTCCGAGGACTTCTCATACACCCCCCCCCCCCCCAAAAAAAAAAAAACACTGTAGAACCCTGTTGCTGCTTAGTGCGCATCACGGGAGTCTCACCTCTGCCTGGTGATGAGGTTGACATAATGCCTGACAGCTGCGTTGTATTTGGCCCACTCCTCGGGTGACGCGTCGCTCCCGGGACTCTCCGGTTTGGGCGGGTAGGCGTCCGCAAAGCTGCTCAGACACACCAGCAGGCAAACGAGGAGCGCGCAGAGCCGCGTCCACGATCTCAGCGTGTTGGCCATCTGAGGAGGAGAGACGAGAACTTTTAGTGAGAGGGAAAAAAAGGTGTGTGTGTGTGTTTGTGATGTTATACGCAACAAAAGTAAAAGAGGGCCTATTTCAGGTGTTAGTTGGCAAGTTTAGAGCTAATTAACCAACAGGTCGGTTAAAAGGAAGTAACAGAAGAAAAGGGAAAATGACTTACTGTCCGACTTGTTTCCTGACGCTCACACCTCAGTGATGCTCTTGACTTGCTGCCCAGCTCTCAGTTCATAGTTTTATATAGTGACGGGTGCGCACTGACGCGTGACCACACCCCTCACATTAGCAGCGGCGCGTAGATGTCCGCGAGCACGCCCGGACTTCAACTTCACTGGTGTTTGACTTGAAATTAAACTCTGAAGTTTGTTTGGAATTAAAAAAAAAAAAAAACCAGCAACGCATGACTGGAAACCAAATCAACCCTTAGGACCAGTTTTTATGACGACATTTAACTGTCAAACGTCTCCCTGAAAATGACCAGGCAACCGTTCTGGACGTTTCAGCACCTCGGACAGCGCCCAGCAAAAAGTCGCTTTAATACTGAGGAATTAAAGGGAATTCAGAGGTGGTGGAGAAGCCATTAGAAGTCAATAAGAGTAGAAACCAAAATGATTTGAGTAAGAGCAAGAAACGTGCGCTAAAATGACTACGTGACTACTGAGTGACTTTGATCAAATTTATTATTTAGAATACACAACAGGCTATAGTGTTCATCTGAAGAAAATGCAAAACTAGACACGTGTTCCCTTCTTTAGTCCACAGCTTATCACAAAAAAAACAGTAATTAATTAAATGTTACCAGAATAGAAGACTGATGTCAACGCTGATTATAATGAAATGAAATGATGAACTCTAATGGCGTATCAAGGATGTAGCTGCTTCTGTTACAGTGCAAACATTTTGGTGTGTGCATGTATACGTCTGACTGTATGCCACAGCTCTGCCAATGTTTAAAGCATCGAAAAAGCTTTTAAAAACTAAAATCAAGTTTTTCAAGTACAACCAAGAATATTACCAAATGTTACTGAAAAGATGTACTTTTTTTTCTTTTGTAAATAAACTCAAGTGTGAAAACCACCTTGCAATAAAACTGAAACTACAAATCTGGATGGGGAAAGCTACCTGAGCATATATAATGGAGTAATTGGAGCTAGTTAGGCCCCTTTGCACGGCATGGAAATCGTTGGGTGGCCACAGAGTGATCAAAAATTGATCTAAAGCCTCAAAAAAGCTGTTTCTGTGTAAATGAGAGAGCCTTGTGTGATAAAAATTCCGTTTCCAGCAACTTTCGTGGCAATCTATAGAGACCTTTGAAAGATCCCTGAGAGATCATTGAGAGCCCAGGAGAGATTGCTGAGGGATCATTGAGAGTTTCTTTTGGAGACCAAAGAGGTATGTACATATATTTAAGAGGTTTCTAATGCTCTTCTACCCCCTTTATACGGGGGATGAGATTGCTGAGAGATGACTGAAAGATGAAAAACTGGCCACACCTCTCAACGAGCTTTCAATGATTGCTCGGTGATCACCAAGATCTCTCAATGATCTTCCAGTGATCTCCGTGGTCACCACAGTCTCCTCAAAGTTTTGACTCAGTCCAAAGTAATCTCTCAACAATCACCAAAGGGAAGCAATCTCTCAAGGAACGCTCAACAATCTCATCGATCTCCCAATGATCTCTCAGCAATCTCTGCCATGATATTTCATAGAACACTCCGCTGTCTCTCACTGATCTCTCAGCAGTCTCTATCTTTGGGATGTAAAACAGTGGCATTCATTCAAAAATCATTGAGTGATCACTGGGAGATTGATGAGATTGCTGAGCACTCCATGAATTCCAAATTTTTCCACCACAAAGGTAGAGATGGCTGAGAGATCACTGAGGGATCACTGAGTGTTTGATGAAAGACCAAAAGAGTTCATTGAATGACTGCTGGGAGATAACTGGGAGATGGCTGAGATCGATGAGGTTTCTTGAGCTCATCTTGAGATATTGTTGAGAGATCACTTCCCTTTGGTGATTGGTGAAAGATTGTTTTGGACTGACTCAAAACCTTGAGGCCGTGGAAGTTCATTGAGAGATCTATCCACTTTTTCAACTCTCAACGATCTCCCCCCTGTCTAAAGGGGTACTAAGTGCCACCTCTGTTTTCCAGTATACAGCTGAAATCAAAAATGTGGCCACCCCTTGACTAATCGCATAATTTCACTGAAACGATATAAACATGGTCTCTGTAGGATATGGAAAATTTTACAATATTACCAGCAAACATTAATCTATCCTTACCTTTGACTTCATAAATTGAACAAAAGTAAATTAAAAATACACATTTGTGACATGTGGAAGAATCTGGGCACCCTACAACACACCAATTTAAATAGCATGTCCAGCCACTGAGGGAGCATTGTTGCCTCACTTGTCAATCTTTAGACATTTTTTTCTAAATTGTTAAAATGCCATTGATGCATATTTATAAGTCACTTACCTTAAAAATGGACATTTGAGTGTAGTGTACATATATCTCTGTGCCTTGAGTGCTGTGCATCTTGTTTCAAAATTTAAGATAGACTTTCTTTAATAGTTTATTGGTTAGTAGATTAAAGTTTTATTTAATTAAAACAATCCCTAATCAGTAGCCAGAAGATCTTCTGTGACTCATTGTCCCAGCATGCATTATTAAAATGGTGATAAACCCTGTAATATTGCCGAGGTCATAGGCCACAGTGGCTACAGATCAATGCTGCTATTGTGTTTCAAAGTCACATGGAAGTCATTCTTGGTACAGTAATGCCCTAATGAATCAGTTTAATGAGTCAACGGTGCTGGTAGAATAAACATCACAATTACTAGCACTGATGTCACCCATATGATACTAATCCTCTCATAAAGATGCTGTATGCACAAACAAGCTCTCAGGTATGGAGTGTTCAGCCTCAGCCTGATGCAGTTGGTCACATTTATGACATTGCAGTAGCTCCTGTTTATCTTGGATCTTCACGGTCGGCTGTTCAGCTCATGAAGCCTGCAGGCACCACTTAACCAGTGGTGCAGTCAGTGCACACATGTATTAAGTTTAATGGTCGTTTTTATCTAAATTTGACATCAGAAGCTCATATCTTTACTTAGAAGGAAAATTTACAGCAACTCCTTTTCAGTTTTACCACTCAAAATAAATTTTGACGGTTTGGAAAATTTTTTGAAGAAAATTCCTTTTCAGATTTGTACCATACGAGTGGCAGGGGGTGGTGAAAAGTTCATAGTGGTCAAATTTGACCAAATGTGGTTTATTTTTCAAAATAGTCTCCCCTTCAGTCCGCACACTTCTTCCATCGGTGTTGCAGCACTTGGACCTCTGTGGTTGAAAAATAAACCGCATTTGGTCAAATTTGACCACTATGAACTTTCAGCTCCCCGTCGTATATTATAAATAACTTCATGTCAGAACACCAGTCAAAATACCAGTAAAAATTCTGTTTGTAACTGAATCATTTGCTGCAGAGCATTTATCCACACCTGGTATGTGTGACAGTTTGGGGCAGGTAAAACCACCAATGTGGTATCTTTAAATAAAACAAGCTGTGTACAAGTTTTTTTTTTTTAATTTTGATATGTTTTAGCTCAGTTTATAAGCATGGGTTTTTAGTTCCCTTTGTTTTATGTGTTCTTAGGTTTATCTTGTATTTTATGTGTTTAGGCTCAAGTGTTTCCTCAGTGGAGCCCCTCATGCCGGATGCTGCTTGTCCCATCTGCAGGGGTGTTGATCTCATGGGTCACTCTAGCTCGGGTGGGTGGGGGTTTTACGCCATTGCCGACAGCTGTGGTGTGGGCCCTGGCCTGTCCTGGTCAAGGTGGCCTCTGTGGCACGCCCTGTGGTCGTGGGCTGTGTGGTCTGCAGGCGTGTGGGGGGGGGGGCTCTACAGGATGACTGCTTCCTCACATGGTGCCTCGGTGCCGAGCTATGTCTTTTATTTTATGTGTGTGTGAGAGAAGTAGGGGGTGGAGTATGTGTATGTGCCTGTGTGTGTGTTTTGTGGATGTGTGTATGGGAGGGTTGGAAAGGGTGGGATGTATTATATGTAACTAAATTTGTCTACTGTTTTTATCTATGTAAAGCACTTTGTGCAGCATTCAATGTTTGAAAAGTGCTATACAAATAAAGTTTGATTGATTGAGGTGGTTTCACTTTTTTTGAAGATCTCCCCTCTGGTTACTGTACAGCACTGCCAGAGCTAACCCGAGGAGAGGCATAAAACGCCTATAGGAAGAAGGTGGAGGGCTTCCTCACAGACAACAACCCCCGACAGATGTGGAGAGGCGTCCAGGCCCTCACCAACTACAGGGGCCAGGGCCTCCGAACATCAGACAGCAGCCTCACTGGCAGGGATCCTCACCCAGTTGTTCAACCTCTCCCTGACGCACGCCACTGTCCCCTCCTGCCTCAAGGCCTCCACCATCATCCCATCTCCAAAAAGGCCACAGCTGACAGCCTGAATGACTACAGACCAATAGTACTCACGTCTGTGGTCATGAAATGTTTTGAGCGACTGGTGTCTTAGCACATCAGGGACTGTCTTTCCCCCTCCTTCCATCCACATCAGTTCACTCACAGGGAGAACTGGTCTGCGAAAGACGCTATCGCCACCACTCTCCACAGAGTGCTGAACCACCTGGAGAACCCAAGGAGCTACATGAGGATGCTCTTTGTGGACTACAGTTCAGCTTTTAACACCACCATCCTGGACATCCTGATCAACAAACTGCACCTCCTCCAGATCCCCCTGCCCCCCCCACCTGCTCCTGGATAAAGAACTTTCTCGCCAACCGCCCACAAACAGTCAGACTTAGCTACCACCACTCCTCCACACTGTCTCTTAGCACTGGCTCCCCCCAAGGCTGCGTGCTAAGCCCTCTACTGTACTCTTTGTACACCTTTGACTGTATTCCAACCCACCCAACCACCGTCATTGTGAAATACATGGATGACACCACCTTGGTTGGGCTCATGACCCCCCCCCCCCCAATAAATGGCGACCGGGTGGAAAACGTTCCCGCCTTCAGGTTCCTGGGCACCCACATCTCCTCTGACCTCTCCTGGACTGTCAACACCAAGGCCCTGGTGAAGAAAGCCCAGCAGCAGCTGCACTTCCTCTGTATCCTGAGGAAGCACAACCTGAACCAGAAGCTGCTGCTGGCATTCTATCGCTGCTCAGTGGGGAGCATGCTCACCTACTGTCTTGGAGTATGGTACACCGGCTCCACGGCCGAGAACAGGAAGGCTGTGCAGAAGGTCATCAACACCGCCCAAAAAATTATCTGCAGCCCTCTGCCCTCCCTGGAAGACATCTCCAGAGCCTCCTGTCTCAGAAGGACCAAAGCCAGGAGACCTCTCACGTCCCACCCACCACCTGTTTGACCTGCTTCCCTCTGGATGACGGTTCAGATCGATCAGGTCCCACACCTCCAGACTGACAAACAGTTTCTTCCCCTGGGCCATCCAAACTGCAAACAGTCAGAGGCCACACCCCCTCCATCTGATCGCTCACATGCACAAAACTGAGGACCTTTTAATTATCACTATAACTCACCTGTCTTTGTGTAACCCAGTGTTAAAAACGTGATAGAATTATGAATGTCGATACTGCTTTAAGAAGAAGGGGGGACACTCATTTCACAATGGAAATGGATACTTTGAAGATGGGTATATAACTACAATATAAGTTCATAAAATATGTTCATAAATAGTTGGGAACATTTTCTAGAAAGTTCTGATAAAGTTCCCAAACATTTTTATTTGGCATTTTAAGTGACCAGCGGCTGCGTTGTTAGTTTGGCAGCAACAGCCAATGGGGTCTTGCCAGCCAACGGGGTCACGCACTCTCTCCCTCGGTCTGTGCGTAATCCGCAGAACACTCTTAGACACTGCCGAGACATGACCGAGAGAGACGATCACTCGCTGAGATGGAGATGCTGATGTGCTAATAGCAGCCTTTTCCCGGATAAAATTTGAGATTGATTGGGATCCAAAGGCTGTCGACGCCGTTGAGCGTGGGAATCCCACTGACGCACGTGTCACTTAGCTTGGTCAGGTTTTTTTTTTTTTGTTTGGACTGGTTGGACCAGAAAACCGTGAATCTCCAGATCTGGATGGCGAGCCGAAGCCCGAATCCTAGTGACTGGTAGAAGTGACCCAACTAGTCACCTGGACTGATACCACAAACTGTATATACTGTAAATATATTTTGGGGTATTGTATTTTTATTTTTCTTATTATTGAGACAAGTGTTGTGTGTTTTTTTGTTAAAATGTACATATCTGTAAATAATACATATCTGTAAAATAATATATATAGTTGCAAGTTCCTACATATTGGTGTAAGTATCATCTGTTGTTACGCCCTCCAGGCTCCTACAAATCTAGGGTCTACCTGATCTGGCCCAATTATCCCTTTTGCCCAGGTAGAACCAAAAAGGGTACTACACCTAAAGTGTGTAAGTGTTAGTGGGGTTACACAAAAATCTGGCGAGCTAGCCAGGAGCCTGGAGCGTTGCACAACAGATGTGGATTCTGTTTTGACCCCTGACTAAATAGTTTATATACTATTAAAATGGATTTCGTGGAAAAACATGGTGTTAAAATTCCTAATGCAGTCATTGTCAGTGGTGTTGTTGATAAAGAAAGAGACGGATGTTTTTGAGTTTCTAGAGCAACATGGCACTATCCGTAGGGTGCTTAGCATTAATGATAACTCATCTGACTTTGACAAAAGTCATATTGTAGAGTTCGAGTCTGGATTAACCATTGAAGCATTAGCACCTACGTTGCCGTGCTCCTTTCCATCCACTGACAATCCTGAGGTTAAGTACTGCATTCAAACTCTAACCGATGTCTACACTAAAACTGTAGGGGGCAGTGTTACTGAGGCTTATCTTAGTAACCTGAGGGGTTTAGCTAAGCTAAGTGGAAAAGGTTTTGAAGAGGTGTTGCGGGAGGTTATGTCCACAATAGGGAAGTCTATTGAAGCTGCTGAGACAGCTGAAACGGTCGCTGCTGACGTTGATCCTGCTTCCCTTACTGTAGAACCCACACAAAGTGGAGTCTCTCCTCCACTCCAAGCTGAAGTGCCTCGCACCCCTAAAACCACTCAAGCGCTCTTTCAGAGCCCTCTTAGACCAAACTTAACACCTCAAATGTTGAGTCCAGCTGATTTTAACCCACCTGAGGTTCAGAAAATCGTAGTTGAGCATGTCATTAAAAATGCAGAGAAGCCATCAAACGCCCATTCCTCCTTGAGAATCAGAGCTTTCTCTGGCAAAACGCCAAGACCGTATACTGAAACTGACTATGAAATATGGCGTTCACATGTTGACTTGATGATGGAAGATACTTCTTTGTCTGACTTGGAAAAATCTTGCAAGATCTTTGAAAGTCTTCTTGCTCCTGCGTCTGATGTTATTCGCCCTCTTGGGCCTGAAGCCACCTCTGCCGACTATCTTAAGCTTTTGGACTCAGCTTTTGGGACTGTTGAAGACGGTGAGGAACTGCTTGTGCGATTCATGAACACTTTCCAAAATTATGGAGAAAAACCCTCTGCATATCTGCATCGTTTGCAGGTGGCGCTCAATCTCACAGTGCTTAGAGGTGGTCTAGAGCCCCAGGAAGTGGACAAACAGCTTCTCAAGCAGTTTAACAGAGGCTGCTGGGATGATAATCTGCTAAAGGAGCTACAGCTGGAGCTAAAAGATAAACACCCACCTGCGTATGCAGAATTATTGCTTCACCTTCGCACTGTTGAAAACAGACAAGAAGTTAAAAACACCCGCATGAAAAAACACTTGGGTGCCACAAAACCAGAAGCAGTTTCCTATGAACAAATAGTCACCGAAACAAGTACAAATAGTGAAGTGGAGTCGGACAGTCTGAAAGAATTGAAAAAGCAAGTCGCTGATCTAAAAAGCCAATTAGCGGCTGTCGTGAAACAAAAGAAACAAGCACCACCGAAGAAAGACCCAACTAAGAAGTCTGAAAATAAAAAACCTGACCATGCCAAACCTGAAAACTTGCCTTCGTCCAGCCGTCCCAATACTAGGCCCAAACCATGGTATTGCTTCCGTTGTGGCGAAGATGGGCATATTGTAACCACTTGTGAGTCAGAGCCAAACCCTGCGCTTGTGGCTGCAAAACGCAAAGAACTAAGAGTAAAAAGACAGATTTGGGACAGTCGGAACCCCACATCCTCTTTAAAACTGGAGTCTGCCTCTGTTGTGGGACAAACAGAGGCTAGCTCAGAGATGACCAGTCCCAAACCAAAAGCTCCATTCAAGACACGTGCTAAACTGAAGCCACACTCCAAAACAGACCCCTTTAACTTTCCTAATGGTCTAATTGGTACCAAAGTACAGCCCAAGTGAAAGTGAATGGTTGTACTGTGAGCTGTTTGTTAGATACAGGTTCCCAGGTGACTACTGTCCCTGAGTCCCATTACAGACGGTACTTATCCAACCATGAGATTAAGCCACTTTTTAAATTTTTTTTTATTTTTTTTATGCCTATACCCTATGAAATTGTGCACAACCTCCCACCACCATCACAGCAAACAGTCACGTTAATACAGTATTTGTTAGTGTGGAGAGATCATGTGGTTCATTGTCACATTTCTATTTTAACAAGTTTTTTTTTTTAAGACTTATTTGTTTCAAATATTATGTCTATTCCATGAAATGTTTTACCACTTCATATTTGCTGATTCTGCATCTCCTTTAATGTTTGTTACCTTGTAGGAGGAGGGTTGGATGTGCAGATTGACTAAAAATATCGTTATTCCCTCCTGAAAACGCTCAGTTTTTCCTTATAGCCCTGGCGCTGGGTTTCCCGCTGCTGGCTCGTGGATTTTGAGGGTCTCTGTGTGGACCACGTTTGAGCCTTGATTCTTTCAATCGGGTCTGCTGCGGGTTTATACACCGTTACTGGGAGCCCTCTTCTCGCCATATCCGTGGTTGCTTCTTCCGTCGAGTTGTAGAGACATGTCTCAGCCCCGTAAAAAACTCGCAGCTTCGCCAGAAATGGAGTTTGAAAGCGCAGTTTCTTCTCTCGTAGTACCTTTTTAGCGTCGTATTCCCGACGCTTTTTAAGGACCTCCGGGGAGTAGTCGTGCTCCACAAAAACTTTTCTCTCTTGGTGTATAAATCCTTTTTTCTGCCAAGCCAGTCTCACAACCTCTTCTTTTATTCTGGAGTTGGAAAACTTCACCACCACCGATCTTGGTGGCGCTTCCACCGACAGCCTTGGGGCTAATGTATGGTGCGCCCTTTCTATCTTCAAGTCGGTGGATTGGGGAATTTCCAACTTCTCTCTCAGTATGGATTCCACGCATGCAGCCATTGTGGTGAAACCGTCCTCGACTCCTTCTTTCAGACCATGAATTCTTATGTTGTCTCTTCTTAGTCTTCCTTCTTGGTCGGTTAGCTTAGCCTCCAGTCTTGACTGTCGTTTAAGTAAATCCAGCACGGTTTCTTCCAGCCCTTTTATTCTTTCCTCTGCTTCCATGATTCGGTCCTCAGCCTGGTCCACTCTGCTGTTTGTCCTTTTTATTTCGTCTTTAATTTCACGAAATTCGGCCCAACACTCTCGGTGAAATTGTCTTAATTCTTGAAGTACCATTTTTAAGCTAACCTTGTTGCTAGCTTCATTCAGCTCCTCCGCTTCTGAATGGATGTCCTCCGGGTCAGATTCTCCAGCCGATGCGTGTCTTGGCCTGGTAAATGTCAATCTCTTCTGTTTTCCTTTAGGCATAATGACTTTGTCTTTTGATTTTCACTCTTCCAAAAATCCGTTAAATCTGATTTTCAAGGTATTTTCATGGATCGGGTCTGGGAGCTTCAGCGTTAAGCTGCTATCACCATGGTGTCCAGACCGGAAGTCGATTAAGCCACTTTTTGAGCTGTTAGAAGTGGAGGGAGCTAATGGTCAGAGTGTACCTTACTTAGGCTACATTGAAATGCATGTCACTTTCCCAAAAGACTTTCTCGGTATTGAAGCCGAAGTGCCAACACTTGCCTTAGTGGTTCCCAATGTACGTGCAGCTGATCAGTCCTTAGTGTTAATAGGGACAAACACATTAGATGTACTTTACGAGCTGTACTCTGATGCATGTTCTGACCTGCAGCCAACCATGTCACTTGGTTATAGGGCAGTGTTAAAAGTCCTTGAGTTACGGCACAGACAGTCCCAAGACACTAGCCTTGGTTTAGTGACCATGCGCAACAAAGAGCCACAGTTAGTTCCTGCAGGCCAAACAGTTGTTCTAGATGGCGCTGTAGTTGTGTCAGCCGGCAACAGTGAAAAATCTTTCTTGTTAGAACACCCGGTAATGTCAGCTTTACCTGGTGGTATCCTAGTAAAGCCATGTCTCATAAACTTACCTGAAAGAGCACCTTACCTTGTTCCAGTTATACTCACCAATGAATCGGAACATGACGTGACAATCCCTCAGAAGTGTGTCACTGGAGAAATTCAATTCAATTCAACTTTATTTATATAGCGCCATTTCACAACAACAGTCATCTCATAGCACTATCAACTGTAGGGGGAACCCCCACAGTTGCAGAAAGACCCCAGCAATCAGGCGATCCCCTGTGAGCAAGCACTTGGCGACGGTGGAGAGGAAAAACTCCCTTTTAACAGGAAGAAACCTCCAGCAGAACCAGGCTCAGGGAGGGGCAGTCATCTGCTGCGACTGGCTGGGGGGTGAGGGGATAGAGAAGAAGAAAAGAACAGACATGTAGAGAGCAAACAGCACGATGGGGACTCAATCTATGGGAGAGAGCAAACAAATGTTAATGACCAGCAAAAAAAAATATTTCATTGAGAGTGAGAAAAGGAGTGAGGCCCAGTGCATTACTGGAGGTCCCCCGGCTGACTAAACCTATTAGCAGCATAACTAAGGGAGGGTTCAGAAACACATGATCCCTCCCTAATTGTAGGCTATATCAAAAAGGTAGGTTTTAGCCCTATTCTTAAAAACAGAGATCGAGTCTGACTCCCGAATCCAGATTGGCAGCTGATTCCACAGGAGAGGAGCTTGATAACTGAAGGCTCTGCCTCCCATTGTACTTTTGGAGATTCTAGGTATTACAAGTAATCCTGCATTTTGGGAGCGTAGTGCTCTGTTAGGATAATACGGTAGTATCAGATCTTTTAAATAAAAAGGAGCCTGATTGTTTAGAGCTTTGTAAGTAAGAAGAAGGATTTTAAACTTAATTCTAAACTCTATGGGAAGCCAATGAAGGGAGGCCAGAACCGGAGAGATATGATCTCTCTTTCTAGTACCTGTTAAAACTCTTGCTGCAGCATTTTGGATCAGCTGAAGACTTTTTAAAGATGTTTTAGGACAGCCTGATAATAAAGAATTACAATAATCTAATCTCGAGCTAACAAAAACGTGGATCAGTTTCTCAGCATCACTCTGAGACAAGATGCTCCTAATCTTGGCAATATTACGCAAATGATAGAAGGCAGTCTTAGAAACAAATTTAATATGTGAATTGAAGGACAAATCCTGATCAAAAATAACTCCAAGGTTCCTCACAGAGCTATTAAGAGAAAGAGTAACCGCATCCAAACTGAAAGTTTGATTTGGAAAGGAATTTCTAAGGTTTTTTGGACCAACAAGAATGACTTCAGTCTTATCTGAATTTAATTGCAGGAAATTACAAGTCGTCCAAGCTTTGATTTCCTTAAGACAGGCTTCTAACTTGGCTAATTGATTACTATCATCTGGCTTCATTGACAGGTATAATTGTGTGTCATCAGCATAACAATGAAAATGTATACAGTGCTTTCTAATAATATTGCCTAACGGAAGCATATATAAACTAAAAAAGAGTAGGGCCTAGCACAGATCCCTGTGGAACTCCATGACTGAGCTTTGAGTTGAAAGAAAACTCATTATTTACATGAACAAACTGGAACCTATCAGATAAATAAGATCTAAACCACTGCAACGAAGTTTCATTAAGTCCAACATAGTGTTCTAATCTATCAAGTAGAATATTATGATCGATAGTATCAAAAGCTGCACTAAGGTCTAAAAGGACAAGTATAGAAACTAGTCCATTATCAGATGCAATGAGGAGGTCGTTAGTGACCTTCGCTAAGGCTGTTTCAGTACTATGATGGATTCTAAACCCAGACTGAAACTCTTCAAGTAAACCATTTCCCTGCAGGTGGTCAAATAATTGCGTAGCAACAACTCTTTCTAAGATTTTTGAAATGAAAGGGAGATTAGAGATTGGTCTATAGTTAGCTAAAGCTCCTGGATCTAGCGTTGGCTTTTTGAGTAAGGGTTTAATTACAGCCGTTTTAAAAGCCTGCGGTACATGGCCTAAAGTTAATGAAGAATTGATTATATGAAGAATAAGGCTACCAATAAGTGGGAAGACTTCTTTAAATAACCTGGTAGGAATAGGGTCTAAAAGACAAGTTGAAGGTTTGGATGAGGAAACTATTTTGTCTAACTCACAAAGGTCGATTGGAGTAAACTCATCAAGACAGACATCAATAGAAGGAGTTGTAGTAGTTACAGTATTTAAGTTAACAGTGGGAAGAATCTGATTGATTTTATCTCTGATGGATGAAATTTTATTATTGAAAAAGTTCATAAAGTCCTGACTAGTAAGCTCTAAGGGAATGCTAGGATTGACAGAGTCCTGACTCTTTGTCAACCTGGCTACAGTACTGAAAAGAAACCTGGGATTATTCTTGTTCTCTTCTATTAATGCAGAGTAATAACTCGTTCTAGCTTTTCTAAGAGATTTTTTATAAATTAAAAGATGATTTCTCCAAGCTAAATAGATTTCATCTAAATTAGTGGAGCGCCATTTTCTTTCTAATTGACGAGTCTTCTGTTTTAAGCTACGAGTTTCTGTGTTGAACCAAGGAGTTAGAAATCTCTGATTAGACTTTTTCTTTTTTAAGGGGGCCACCAAGTCTAGAGGCTGATGCAGAGAAGCTGAAACACTATCCACCATGTTATCAATTACAGAAGGAGCAAGCTGTCTATAGCTTATTTCCGTTGTGTTGACACATGGCATAGAGGAAACAATCTGCATAAATTTGGTAACAGCATCATCTGAGAGGCATCTACTGTAATAATATTTTTCTTTAGGAGCCAAATAGTCAGAAATAGTAAAATCAAAGGTTAACAGACAATGGTCTGACAGTACAGGATTATGAGGAGACACTACAAGATTTTCTATTTCTATGCCATATGTCAGAACAAGGTCCAATGTATGGTGGAGGTAATGAGTAGAATTTCCTACTTTCTGAGAAAACCCAGTCGAGTCTACTATTGAATTAAATGCCACATTAAGGCAGTCACTATCTACATCCACATGTATATTAAAGTCCCCTACTATAATTATTCTATCAGATTTCAGCACTACATCAGCTAAGAAATCAGCAAATTCGGATAAAAATTCTGAGTAGGTTGATGGGGGACGATAAACTATGGCAAATAAAATTGGGTTTAACCTAAAATTGCTAAAGTGCCCAATACTGAGGACCAGGCCCTCAAAGGAATTATAACATGTTTTTTGCTTTACATTAACTAGTAATTTGGAATGGTAAATTGTTGCTACTCCTCCTCCACGACCAGAACTTCTGGGATTTTGACAGTTTAAATAACCAGAGGGAGTTGATTCATTTAAACCAACATAATCCTCTTGCCCTAACCAAGTCTCTGTAAGGGAAATTAAATCAATCTGATGATCAATCAACAGATCATGGACTAACAGAGACTTGGGAGTTAGAGACCTAATATTTAATAAACCACATTTAATTTTTAAATTATGAGGAGGAACAGAGGCCAAATCATTCAATTTAGAGGCTTTATGTTTAATTTGAGTTTTACCAATATTTTGCTTTATCACTTTGGGATGCTTATACATTATATTTTTATTTACTTTGGAGGGAGCAGACAACGATTCTCAGATTCTCTGAGAAATCTGTGCATATCAACGAGTCCTATCACAAGAACACTCCGTGAAAGTTACAAAGTCCAAAACTGAACAAAAGTCTACTCTGAAGTTCAACTTTGACTCTTCCCCCATTAGCGCTGAATGGAAAGAGCGCCTAACAGAAAAACTCAGTCAAATGCCCAAAGTATTTGCACAAAACGATCTTGACTTTGGCAAAACGGATCAAGTGAAACACACAATCAAATTATCAGATGAAACACCTTTCAAACACAGAGCACGTCCCATACATCCAAATGACCTGGAAGCAGTCCATAAGCATCTCAAAGAACTCCAACAAGCAGGCGTGATACGAAAGTCTACTTCCCCATTTTTCTTCGCCTATTGTAGTGGTGCGAAAGAAAAATGGCGATGTCCGCCTTTGTATTGATTACAGGAAGCTTAACATGCAGACTGTAAAAGATGTGACATAACGTTCGGCTCAGGAGACGCACACACACAGGTTCAGAGTAGTTCAAACCGTTTATTAACAGCAGGGGTGTATGGGTGTGTGTCAGTGGAATGCTAATGTATTGGTGGTGGCGTCTGCTTCGGGCACAGAGGCAGGAGACCGTTCAGCCGACAACCCTATGGGAGAGAACAGACACAGGGTGACAGGCACACACCAATACAGGAGGAGAATAGGCGAGGGAGAGAAGCTTACTTGAGTTTGACAGATGGCAGGCACTACAAGGACGGAACCCCGGGAGACAGTCACCTGCAGGACTCAGTGCAGCAGCGAGGAAGGACGAGGGACGGAGTTGTCCGCCGCCGAGGAATCCACCTGTGCACAGGGGAGCAGACTGGGAGAGGTAAGGAAGGGAATCTTCTTACCACTGGCTTGACGCTGAAGAGAGGGTTGACGCTTCGCATTGAAGGCGATGAAGTCTAACGGCTTCAGGCCGAAGCTCGGGGCGAGGCGGCTTTTATCCCTCGCCGCTGACGAGTAGCAGGTGCGTGAGCAGGTGGCGCCGCTGATGAATGGCGCGGCGTGACAGTACTCCCCCCTCTAGCAGCGCCTCCTGGCGATGGCTTATCCGGGTGCGCTCGGTGGAAGTCCGCGATGAGCGATGGGTCCAACACAAACGACGGGGGCACCCACTGTCGGTGCTCGGGCCCATAGCCCTCCCAGTCCACCAAGTATTGCAACCCACGACCCCGGCGCCGGGAGTCCAGGATGGAGGAGGCGGACCAGGCCGGATGGCCACCAATCATCCGGGGCGCGGGTTGCGCTGCAGGAGGAGGGCAAAGGGGGTCAGAGACTGCCAGTTTCACCTTCGACACGTGGAAAGTAGGATGAATGCGGAGGGAGGGGGGAATAGCCACGCGTACAGCCACCGGGTTGATGATCCGGGTGATGGGATAGGGACCCATGAAGCGCTGTGCCAGCTTTCTCCTCTCGCCTTTTAGAGTGACGTCCTGGGTGGAAACTTAAACAAGCTGCCCAACTCTGTACGCCGGGGCAGGTCTTCTACACCGGTCCGCCACAGTCCTGTTGCGCTCCGCTGTGCGTAATAGCGCATGGCGCGCGGCAGTCCAGGTGGAGCGGAACTGCCTGAGATGGGCCCTAACTGACGGGACAGTTACTTCACTCTCCTGCTCCGGAAACAGCGGGGGGTCGTAACCCAGGGACGCTTTGAAGGGGGACATCCCTGTAGCAGAAGAGCGAGCAGTGTTGTGGGCATATTCAACCCAGGCAAGATGGTTGCTCCAGGACGTAGGTTTGGATCTGGACACACAGCGGAGTGCAGCCTCCAGCTCCTGGTTGGTCCTTTCACACTGCCCGTTGGATTGGGGGTGATGGCCGGAGGAGAGGCTCACCTTGGCTCCGATGGCGTTGCAGAAAGATCTCCAAACCTCGGATGAAAACTGGGGGCCCCGGTCCGAGACCACGTCCACCGGAATCCCGTGCAGCCTGACCACGTGTTGGACGAGGAGGTCCGCCGTCTCCAGGGCAGTAGGGAGGCCTCGCAGGGGGACGAAGTGCACGGCCTTGGAGAAGCAGTCCACGATGGTCAGGATGGTGTCATAGGAGTTGGAGACAGGGAGTCCGGTGACGAAATCCAGCGCGATGTGCGACCAGGGCCTGCCAGGGACGGGCAGGGGCTGGAGCAGACCCGCTGGAGGGGCATTTCCTGACTTGCAGGTGGCACAGATTGGGCAAGCCCGGGCGTAGCGGGCTGCATCCCTCCGCAGGCCTGGCCACCAAAAGGACCGTTGGAGGAGATCTATCATCCGGGAGGTGCCAGGGTGACAGGTCAGCTTGGAGGTGTGGAGCCAGTGGATGACCTCTCCTCGGACCGCGGATGGCACGAACAGCCTCCCCTCCGGTCCGCCGCCAGGGTCAGGTTCCACCTCCTGTGCCTTCCGGATCTTGCTCTCGATGTCCCACGAGATGGCTCCCACGACGCACGACCTGGGCAGGATGGAGTGGGGCGCCTCCTCCGACTCCACGGGGGCGAACTGCCTGGAGAGGGCGTCAGGCAGGACGTTCCTAGAGCCAGGCCTGAAGGTGATGGAAAATTGGAACCTGGCGAAGAACAGGGACCAGCGCGCCTGGCGGGCGTTCAGGCGCTTGGCAGATCGTAAGTATTCCAAGTTCTTGTGGTCCGTGAGGACCACAAACGGCAGGTTCGCCCCCTCTAACCAGTGGCGCCACTCCTGCAGGGCGAGCTTGATGGCCAAGAGCTCTCTGTCCCCCACATCGTAGTTTCTCTCCGCCGGGGACAAGCGCCGGGAGAAGAAGGCGCACGGTTGTTTGGCGCCATCGTCCGGTGACCGCTGGGACAGCACTGCTCCCACTCCCGTGTCCGAAGCGTCTACCTCTACGATGCACTGCAGCGCGGGGTCGACCTGGCGAAGGACCCGGGAGGAGGAGAATTCCGCCTTCAGCGCCTCAAAGGCGGCAGCGACCTCTTCGGTCCACCGGAACGGGACCTTCGGGGACGTGAGGCGGGTCAGTGGTCCAACGATGGCACTGAAGTTGGGGACAAAGCGGCGGTAGAAATTGGCGAAGCCAACAAATTGCTGCACCTGTTTCCGGGATGCAGGTGTGGGCCATTCCACCACCGCCTTTACCTTCTCTGGGTCGGGGAGCACCTTATCGTGGGCGATGATGAACCCCAGGAAGGACGTACTCCTGGCGTAAAATTCACACTTTTCTGCCTTAACGTACAGACGATTCTCCAGCAGCCTTTGGAGGACCCGCCTCACGTGGACCTGGTGCTCATCCCTGGACTTGGAGAAGATGAGAATATCGTCCAGGTAGACGAAAACGAAAAGGCCAATGAAGTCCCGGAGGACGTCATTAATGAGGCGCTGGAAGACTGCAGGAGCGTTGGTCAACCCGAACGGCATCACCAGGTATTCAAAGTGGCCGTTCGGGGTACGGAAGGCCGTTTTCCACTCATCTCCCTCCCGGATCCGGACGAGGTGGTAAGCGCTGCGTAGGTCCAGCTTGGTGAACCAGGTCGCCCCCTGGAGGGAGTGGAAAGCAGTGTCCATGAGAGGCAGGGTGTAACGGTTCTTCTCCGTGATATTATTGAGGGCCCAGTAGTCGATACAAGGGCGGAGGGACCCATCCTTCTTTCCCACGAAGAAGAACCCTGCCCCCACGGGTGACGAAGATGGGCGGATTATCCCAGCACTTAATGACTCCTTCAGGTAGGCGTTCATCGTCTCCTTCTCCGGCGCAGACAGGCTGTAAAGGCGACCAGAAGGCAAGGGAGCCCCCTGGCGGAGGTTGATGGCGCAGTCATAGGGCCGATGAGGGGGGAGAGACATAGCTTTCGCTTTGCTGAACACCATACCCAGGTCGTGAAATTCTGGGGGCACCAGAGACAGGTCCGGGGGTGCAGCGTCCGTCGCAGGGGGAGGAGCGGACGGAGAGCAGGCAGCGGACTGAAGGCAGGTGCCCATACAGAACGTACTCCATGCCGATATCCCAGCTGATTTCCAATCCAGGACCGGGTTGTGAAGGCGAAGCCAGGGATACCCCAGGATGACGGGCGACACAGAGTTGGGAAGGACGTAGAAGATCATCTCCCCCCGGTGATTTCCCGAGATGATGACCGGAACGGGGATGGTTTGGTGTGATACTCTCCCAAGGGAGGCACGGGAGAGATTAACAAGGGAGATGGGATTCTTCAGTGCCTGACAGTGAATGCCCAAACGGGTTGCCAGGCTTTGTGAAATAAAGCTGCCTTCTGCACCCGAATCCACCAGTGCGTGGGTGAGATGCCCAGTGGGATTGTGGCAAAAACGGATGGGCAGCTTCAATTGGGTAAGGGGACTTAACCGATTGACGTCCGCGAGGCCCCCTACAGTGACTCGCGGACCCCGCCGTTTGGCTTATGTGGACAAAGCTCCACCGTGTGTTGATTATCTCTGCAATACATGCAGAGATTCAACTCACGGCGGCGTTGTCTCTCTGCCGGGGAGAGCTTTGTCCAGCCCGTCACCATCGGCTCCGACTCCTCGGAGTGCGATGGCGGCGGCGTCGCCAGGGGGCGAGCTTGGGGCAGGCGCGACGAGGCTCCCCGAGGGCGAGAAGAAGACGACTTCCGCCCAGAGGAGCGCTCACGCAACCTGTTATCCAAGCTGATGGCGAGAGAAGTTAGCTCAGCTAGCGTCCCAGGGATATCCCGACCAGCCAGTTCATCCCTCAGATCATCATTCAGGCTGCGGAGGAACAGGCCACAGAGGGAGCGTTCGTCCCAGCCCAGTTCCTCCGCCGCTACCCGGTAGTCAACCGCATAGTCCGCTGCCGACCGGCTTCCCTGCTGGAGAGCGAGAAGCCGATCGACTTGGACCGTCTCGGTTCGGGAATGGTCAAAGACCTCCAGGAAGCGTGCCACGAACTGGTCATAGGTGAGGGTGGCGTAACTGGGCTTCGCCATAATGGCGTAGGTCCAAGTTAACGCGCGCCCCTCCAGGAGATTCCCTATGTAGCCAATTCGGCTGTGATCCGAGGGGAAGTCTCCGGGCACACGGTGGAATACGGACTCACACTGCATAATGAACCCCCGCGCTCCGCCGAGCTTTCCGCTAAAGCGAGCGGGGGTTGGAATCGGCGTGAGCCGAACCGGTGCCGCAGGAGCCAGCTGGACGGCCGCTGGGACAGCAGGAGCTGCGCCACCCTGGTGAGCCGGGGGGAACGGCTGTTGGGGGTCCAGGCGGTCCAATCGGTTAGTGATGGCAATAAGTTGATTTAAAATCACCTGCTGCTGATAAGCAATTTGATCCACCCGAACCTCGAGAGTGGTAAGCCGGTGCACGAGCCCGCCGTCTGCCAAGCCGCTCTGCTGAAGCCGTACTGACATAACGTTCGGCTCAGGAGACGCACACACACAGGTTCAGAGTAGTTCAAACCGTTTATTAACAGCAGGGGTGTGTCAGTGGAATGTTAATGTATTGGTGGTGGCGTCTGCTTCGGGCACAGAGGCAGGAGACCGTTCAGCCGACAACCCTATGGGAGAGAACAGACACAGGGTGACAGGCACACACCAATACAGGAGGAGAATAGGCGAGGGAGAGAAGCTTACTTGAGTTTGACAGATGGCAGGCACTACAAGGACGGAACCCCAGGAGACAGTCACCTGCAGGACTCGGTGCAGCAGCGAGGAAGGACGAGGGACGGAGTTGTCCGCCGCCGAGGAATCCACCTGTGCACAGGGGAGCAGACTGGGAGAGGTAAGGAAGGGAATCTTCTTACCACTGGCTTGACGCTGAAGAGAGGGTTGACGCTTCGCATTGAAGGCGATGAAGTCTAACGGCTTCAGGCCGAAGCTCAGGGCGAGGCGGCTTTTATCCCTCGCCGCTGACGAGTAGCAGGTGCGTGAGCAGGTGGCGCCGCTGATGAATGGCGCGGCGTGACAAGATGCTTACGCCCTCCCCAACTTGGAGGAAACGTTTTCCACCTTGACCGGTTCGCAGTGGTTCTCCGTCCTCGATTTAAAGTCGGGGTACTACCAAATTGAGGTAGAGGAGCTGGACAAACCAAAGACGGCATTCGTATGTCCCATGGGCTTTTGGGAATTCAATAGAATGCCCCAAGGCATTACAAACGCCCCCAGCATGTTCCAGCGCCTCATGGAGAAATGTATGGGTGACATGAATCTGCATGAGGTGATTGTGTTCCTCGATGACATCACTGTATTCTCCAAGATGCCCGAAAAACATGAAGCTAGATTAATGAAAGTTCTTAATCGCCTAAAAGAGTACGGGCTTAAACTCTCCCCTGAGAAATGCAGATTTTTCCAAACTTCTGTCAGATACCTCAGTCACATTGTGTCCAGTAAAGGAGTTGAGACCGACCCCTAAAAAGTGAAAGCCCTAAGTACCTGGCCTGTGCCCCGTGATCTCAAACAGCTCTGCTCATTCTTAGGCTTTTCAGGGTACTATAGGCGGTTCATTAAGAACTATTCCAGCATCGTTAAGCCCCTCACTGACTTAACAGCAAGCTACCCTCCTTTGCGAAAAAGCACAAAGCCCAAAGCTAAGCCTGCCCAGTACCACGACCCAAAGACACCATTTGGCGAGCGATGGACTTCTTCCTGTGATCTTGCATTCAAAACCATCATTGAAAAGCTCAGTACTGCGCCTGTCCTGGGTTTTGCTGACCCTCAGTTGCCATATACCCTCCATACTGACGTCAGCACTACAGGGCTTGGCGCCGCCCTCTATCAAGAGCAGGAGGGCCAGACTAGGGTCATAGCTTATGCAAGCCGGGGGTTGTCTAGAAGTGAGTCCCGTTACCCCGCCCATAAATTAGAATTTTTAGCTCTAAAGTGGGCAGTAACGGAGAAGTTCGCAGACTATTTATATGGCAATCATTTTACTGTCGTGACAGACAGTAACCCCCTGACGTACCTTTTGACTACTGCTAAGATGGATGCCATGAGTTATAGGTGGCTAGCTGCTCTGTCGACGTTTAACTTTCAGCTCCAATACAGAGCAGGCAAGCTTAACTCAGATGCAGATGGCCTCTCTAGACGGCCACATGGCGAGTTACTTGATGACGCAGTGTCCCAAAAGGAGCTTGACCGCATACAGCAGTTCACTCAAACTCACTTGTCTCTTCCTGAAAGCAGTTTAAGTTCCGAGGTAGTGTCTGCTATATGTGGAAAAACACCTTGTCTGTAGCTCTCCAGACAACACTTTCCCTTTGGTTCACTTGTTAGCCATCTCTGTAGCCGCCATTCCAGATGACTACACCGATGAAGATGGCTGTGGTGGTCTTCCAGTTGTACCCCACATGACTCCTGAACAGATCAAAAATGAAACAAAGAACTGACCCCTGTTTAAGAGAAGTGATTGCACAAATTGAAACTGGGCTAAAAGTTCCATCAACGGTACGAACTGAACTTCCTGACATCAACTTGTTACTCCGAGAGCTCAGTCGACTTGAAATGTGCAATAATATCCTCTACCACACTCGCCAAGACGGAGGAAATGTTACTTACCAGCTTGTCTTACCCGAACAGCTCCGCAATTCAGTCTTTCAAAGCCTCCACTGTGACATGGGCCATTTAGGCACAGAGCGTACTTTGGATCTCGCCAGAACAAGGTTCTATTGGCCTCGCATGGCGGCAGATATTGAAAAGAAGATCAAGACATGTAATCGCTGCGTAAGACGTAAAACTGCTCCAGAGCAAGCTGCTCCGCTTGTCAATATCAAGTCCACCCGACTGCTCGAACTTGTCTGTATGGATTTTCTGTCCATTGAGCCCGATCAAAGTAACACAAAGGATGTGCTCATGTTAACTGATCATTTCAGGAAATACGCTATAGCCATCCCTACCAGCAATCAGAAAGCTCAGACCGTTGCAAAGGCACTTTGGGACAACTTTATAGTCCACTACGGGATACCCGAACCATTACATAGTGATCAGGGTCCCGATTTTGAGTCCCATATCATAAAAGAACTTTGCAAAATCATGGGCATTCGCAAAATCCGGACGACACCCTGTCACCCCAGAGGTAACCCGGTAGAACGTTTCAATAGAAAGTTATTGAGCATGGTGGGTACTCTGGAGGAAAAGAACAAATCTCATTGGGACAACTATGTGAAACCACTTGTACATGCATACAATTGTATGAAGAATGACACTACTGGTTTTGCCCCGTATGAGTTAATGTTCGGTCGTCAGCCGAGATTGCCCATCAACCTTGCATTTGGGCTCCCGTTTCACAACAAAAGTTTCAAGTCACATTCCCAGTACATTGAAAAACTGAAGACAACTCTACAAGAAAGCTACAAACTAGCAACAGAAAATGCTAACAAGATGGCTGAAAGAAATAAAATAAGATTTGATATGCGAGTGAAACCCTCAAAACTAGAACCAGGTGACAGAGTTTTGGTACGTGCAGTCCGCCTCAGAGGCAAGCACAAACTAGCAGACATGTGGGAAGCTGAAATCCACATTGTGGTGAACCAAGCAGGTGACTTGCCTGTTTACACTATAAAACCTGAGACAAAAGATGGTCCTGTTTGCACCGTTCACTGCGACCTCTTGCTTTCCTGTGGTTTTCTTGCCCCTGTTGAAGAAGAACCTGTCCAACCAAAACGTGTCCGCAAACCTAAGACAAGACAGTCACCTGAACAAAATGAAGAATGTGAGAATTCAGAACCGGAAAATGACGATGTCTATTGGTACAGAGAAGAACCAATCCAAACGCCCATAAAGCTCACTCGAGTTTATGAAATTCCCCATCCAAAGACATTCTTTAAAGGAGACATTCCTGCTGAAACTCACTTACCTGAGAATGACAACCAAATAGAAAATGTCACTTCACCTGGATGTGACAACTTACCGGATGATGGAAACCTGGAGGAAACTGAAACAAATGTGGAACCATCGAACAATGAGAATGGAACTGAAAGTAAAACCAACTTGCCTGATAAAAGTACCTGCGATGAACCTGTGGAAGAAAAAGAACCTGAAAAAGAGATCCCAAATACTGTGAGACGCTCCGAGAGGACAACCTCCCAGCCAGAAAGACTACAGTATAGTCAGTTGGGAAATCCTCTCATAACTGTTGCCCAGTCCCTGTTTCAAGGACTAAACCTGGCTTTTACCAGAGCCTTAACAGAGACAGATCCTAAGATTACTCAAACCTGGCTTTTACCAGAGCTTTAACAGAGTCAGATCTTAGGAATATTCCCATGAACTACTAGTTCTCCCTTCAGTACCATTTAGCTAATCCCATGCAAAGGGACTTGCATGATTCTAAGGGGGGATAGTGTAACCCAGCATTAAAAACGTGATAGAATTATGAATGTCGATACCGCTTTAAGAAGAAGGGGGGGACACTCATTTCACAGTGGAAATGGATACTTTGAAGATGGGTATATAACTACAATATAAGTTCATAAAATATGTTCATAAATAGTTGGGAACATTTTCTAGAAAGTTCTGATAAAGTTCCCAAACATTTTTATTTGGCATTTTAAGCGACCAGTGGCTGCGTTGTTAGTTTGGCAGCAACAGCCAATGGGGTCCTGCCAGCCAATGGGGTAACGTGCTCTCTCCCTCGGTCTGTGTGTAATCCGCAGAACGCTCTTAGACACTGCCGAGACACGACCGAGAGAGACGATCACTCGCTGAGATGGAGACGCTGATGTGCTAATAGCAGCCTTTGCCCGGATAAAATTTGAGATTGATTGGGATTCAAAGGCTGTCGACTCTGTTGAGCGCGGGAATCCCATTGACGCACGTGTCACTTAGCTTGGTCAGGTTTTTTTTTTGTTTGGACTGGTTGGACCAGAAAACCGTGAATCTCCAGATCTGGATGGCAAGCCGAAGCCCGAATCCTAGTGACTGGTAGAAGTGACCCAACTAGTCACCTGGACTGATACCACAAACTGTATATACTGTAAATATATTTTGGGGTATTGTATTTTTATTTTTCTTATTATTGAGACAAGTGTTGTGTGTTTTTTTGTTAAAATGTACACTACCGTTCAAAAGTTTGGGGTCACCCAGACAATTATTTTGTGTTTTCCATGAAAAGTCACACTTATTTACCACTATGAGTTGTAAAATGAATAGAAAATATAGTCAAGACATTGACAAGGTTAGAAATAATGATTTGTATTTGAAATAATAATTTTTTTCCTTCAAACTTTGCTTTCGTCAAAGAATCCTCCATTTGCAGCAATTACAGCATTGCAGACCTAACATGATTGCACAAGGGTTTTCTAATCATCCATTAGCCTTCTGACGCAATGAGCAAACACATTGTACCATTAGGACACTGGAGTGATAGTTGCTGGAAATGGGCCTCTATACACCTATGTAGATATTGCACCAAAAACCAGACATTTGCAGCTGTAATGGTCATTTACCACATTAGCAATGTATAGAGTGTACTTCTGAATAGTTTAAAGTTATCTTCATTGGAAAAAAAGTGCTTTTCTTTCAAAAATAAGGAAATTTCTAAGTGACCCCAAACTTTTGAACGGTAGTGTACATATCTGTAAAATAATATATATAGTTGCAAGTTCCTACATATTGGTATAAGTGTCATCTGTTGTTACGCCCTCCAGGCTCCTACAAATCTAGGGTCTACCTGATCTGGCCCAATTATCCCTTTTGCCCAGGTAGAACCAAAAAGGGTACTACACCTAAAGTGAGTAGGTGTTAGTGGGGTTACATTTGCACTCCTCACTTTCATGTTTCATGTCTATTGACCCATCCATCCATCCATCCATCCATCGTCTACCACTTTTCCGGAGGTCCGGATCGTGGAGGCAGCAGTTCAAGCAGAGAAGCCTAGACTTCCCTCTCCCCAACCACCTGCTTCAGCTCTTCAGAGAGGATACAAAGGCATTCCCAGACCAGCTGGGAGACATAGTCTCTCCAACGAGTCCTGGGTCTGCCCCGAGGTCTCCTCCCAGTAGGACGTGCCTGAAACACTTCAAGTGGGAGGCGTCCAGGAGGCATCCTGATCAGATGCCCATACCACCTCAACTGGCTCATTTCAATGTGGAGGAGCAGCGGTTCTACTCTGAGCCTCTCCCGGATGACTGAGCTCCTCACCCTATCTCTGAGGGTGAGTCCAGTGATCCTACGAAGAAAGCTCATTTCAGCCGCTTGTATCCGCGAGCTCGTTCTTTCGGTCATTACCCAAAGCTCGTGACCATAGGTGAGAGTAGGAATGTAGACTGACTGGTAAATCGACAGCTTTGCCTTAGAACTCAGCTCCCTCTTCACCACAACCGACCGGTACAACGTCTGCATCACTGCAGATACTGCTCCGATCCGTCTGTCAATCTCTCACTCCATTCTCCCCTCACTCGTGAATAAGACCCCAAGATACTTAAACTCCTCCACTTGGGGCAGGAGCCTGTCCCCAACCTGGAGAGGATAATCCACCTTCCCCCGGCTGATGGGTCTATTGACCCATCTGTGAAATTACTACTGTACATATATTCCACAATCCTTGGGCCATTTTACTCTATTATGTGTTCTGTACTCCGCACTCTTATGTACATAGTCCCACCCGTGAAGCCACTACTGTACCTGTGTATATACCAATGGGCTATTTGTATTTTTACTTTTATTTTTACTTCAATCAGATGTGTGTCCTGTAACTGTTTTATTTTCAAATTCTTCTCTCTTACTTTATTGCACAGTAGCCTGGTGGAGCACCCACAATTTCGTTGTGCTGTACAGCTGTACAATGACAATAAAGCCTATTCTGTTCCATTCTATTATGCAAACTAGAGGGTACTTAGAGAGTGCATACCTCCACCAAGGTCCATCTGTCTGTTTATGAACAGAAATATGCAAAAACTACTGGGTGGATTTTGATGAAATTTGGGGTACAGGTGAACCCATTAGATTTTGAAGGTGAACTGGGTCAAGATGCGGATTCTAGAACACTTTTTCATTATCTTTAACATTGCGAGATTGGGCCTTGGTTGAGGCATGTGCTCTCGAATCACCTATAAAAATGTAATGGGTTCATCTGTAGCCCAAGGGCCACCTCTAGTGAAAATTTAATCAAAATCAGTCTTGTAGTTTTTGCGTAAACTTGCTAACAAACAGACAAACAAACAAACAAATCACCCCAGTCACTTTACCTCCTTGGCAGAGGTAATTATTGGTTCTTGGCAATTCTGGTTCATTCTGGTCCAAGCAAAAGCCGAGAGAAACACTGTAAAAATCTACATACAATACAGCAAACCTAAAATGTTCTATATTTTTATTTCTGTTGCTTTCAGGTCCTTTGTTGCTGCTATTTTACTCACCAATGAATTCAGCTGTTATCAAGAGCTGTACACATTGCTTTGTTCAAATAAAATATAATCAACAAAAACTATCAGTAAAGTCGTTATACTGACTGCATGTAGCATTGATTATGTATTGTTTGCCACGTGACTCTTTTGAGTAGGTGAAAATTAAGTCATGTTTACAGTATTTTATTTGTTTATTTGTTTTTCTGGTGTTCCACATAATTACCTGTCTGAATAAAGGGAAGGGAATGTAAGCGGTAGCTGCAGAATACACATTTTTGGGTCATTTATGCTATACTGTATATATGGAAAAACAAGAATCTGTTGTCCTGGTTTGCTTTCATGCTTACTTTTTTCCTGTGCAAAATAAAAACATACTAGCATTTGGTTGTAGTTGGCAAAAAAAGATTCCTCGCAAAATAAGCAAGTTGCACTGATGTGGGATCAGATGAGAATTCGTTCATGATCTCTAAACCTTGCGGAGCCCAAGGTTCTATAAAGGGTTTCTCACCTAAACAGACATGACCAAAATAGTTAAACTGTTCTCAAAAGTTTTAATGTTGAGAGTATAGTGTGATTCTTTGACGCATGTTTGCTTTGAGCATTAATAGAGCTGGTTGGCTCAACCTATGTTATGCTTGGTGTCATTATGTACTGTATCATACAGTACCCAACATGTCAGGGTACAATGAGCTACTGCAGTATAGTTTTGAGTTTCATTTTGGATGTCCATTGTAATGTGGGGAATATAAAAATTGTACATAAACATTATAATACCAAGGCCAAACAAATGTCTTTATTAATAAATTCATTTTCAGGGTGGCTTGTAGAGAATTAGATCACCACCTTTGTGGAACACAAAAAGCAAAACATCACCCCTGCCAGTATTGTACAAGGGCTGCTCATTAAAGATTTCTCCTGATATGTATAATAATACATATCTCTATAGGTCATGTGGTAATTTGCAGCTCTGAATTCCTAAGAGTTTCTCTTTTACAGGCACTAAGGTGGAGTAAGGTGTGATAATGGAACTGGTTGAATACAGAGCAGTCATCAGGTTCCTGTACTTGAGAGGCCCTACTCTGATGAGATGAAAGAGATTTATGGGGAAGATGCTCCATCATATGACGTAGTCAAGCACTGACATTGAGAGTTCAAGTGTGATTGGACATTAGTGGAAATGGCACCCACTCCCAAGTGACCACAGTCCTCCATTGATAAAGACACCGCCTGGCAAGTGGAGGCCAAGATGTCAAAATCAGTGTGGGGGTCTGTGGAAAAAAAAAAATCATCCATTGTGGCAACCTGGGGACAGCCTAATTGTATACCATCTTAGACAAGAACAAAGGACGAGCAGATCATCTTTTGTGTGTGAGAAGATTCTAGATACCCTAGTACAGGGGTGTCCAACCATGTGCCATGGAGAGCCAAGACCCTGCAGGTTTTCTCTTCTACCCAGTCTCTTCAGCAGGTGTTTTCACTTATCAGCAATCAGTGGGAAGAAGTTCACTGAAATCTGCTGTTGAAGACACTGGTTGGAGGTAAAACCTGCAGGGTCTTGGCTCTCCATGGCACATGGTTGGACACCCCTGCCCTAGTAAGATAACAGGGAGGTGTTAAGGATGAGTGGGTTGATTGCGATTGGACGAGAAGATCATCTTTTGTGTGTGAGAAGATTCTAGAAGAATGTCATGTTATTTAAGAGAAGAGCTTCTACTTGAATGTCATTCTGTCTATGCTTGATGTGAGAGATGTGTAATAAATCGGCTGAAACAAATCTGCCTCTTCATTTACACGCTCCACACTGGTGACCCAAGACGTATCATGGAACACGAATCAAGATCCCCGGAGCCGACCTCGACGGGAACCTCCAGCCACGCATGTGCTGTCACAATCAAGCTACCGGATTTCTGGCAGCACAACCCGCGCTCCTGGTTCCACATCATCGAGGCGCAGTTTGCCCTCCGGGGGATATCGGCAGATGACACCAAGTTCCACTGTGTGGTCGCAGCGCTCGACGCCCGCACGGCTCAGCACGTAGAGAGCCTGCTTGATCAGCCACCAACCGACAGCAAGTACGAGGCGCTGAAGGCTGCGCTCATCCAGTGCTACACACTCTCGGACGGTGAGAGAGCAGAGAGACTTCTGACGCGGACCGAGTTGGGAGATGGGTCGGCCATAGACCTAATGGAGAAGATGCTGAGGTTAAAGGGCACGGACGACGACCACTTTCTGTTTACCCACCTCTTCCTCCGGAACCTTCCAACAGCGGCGAGAGCACCCCTGGCCAATTCGCTGTTGCTGGCCGAGCGGGACTATCGTACGCTAGCTCGGGAAGCAGACCGGATCATCATCGCCACCAGGGCGTTCACAACCATCACGGCAGCAACGGAGCTCGGCGCAACGACCGGAGGAGGCGAGGAGCCACCGACGGCAGCAGCAGCGGGGGCCAAGGAGCACCAGAGAGACACGCTCTGTTCCTACCACCGCCGCTTTGGAGAGAACGCACGCAGATGTACGCCACCGTGCCAATTCCAGCGCTCGGGAAAACGCCAAGGCCAAGGGTCAGTAGCAGCGGCGACCCTCGGGGAGGAGAACAAGCTGGTCTATCTGACGGACGCACGCTCGGGGAGGCATTTCCTCGTGGACACCGGCGCCCAGAAGAGTTTCATCCAGCCGACCTACGCTGACTGGCTGGCAGGATCTAGCGTCCCCGAGATGGCGGCAGCGAATGGCTTGGAGATTAAGACCTTTGGTGAGAAGACTCTACTCTTGTCTCTACACGGCCGTACATATGAGTGGACTTTTGTCATAGCAGCATTGGATTATCATATACTGGGGGCTGATTTTCTGTGTGCACATAATTTACTGGTTGATCTTGCTAACAGGCACCTAGTTAATGCAATGTCTTTCGACTCAATGTCTTTCGACTCTCTCCCCTGTATAGCTCGAGTGACCCGGCCGACAGCACAAGCCAACGTCACAGCAGCAGGCGGTAAGTTCCACACACTGCTCACCCAGTTCCCAGCACTCACAGTCCCGACATTTTCGGCAGCCATCGCTAAACACGGGGTGGAGCATTTTATCACCACCACCGGGCCGCCCATTTTTGCACGACCTCGGCGCTTGGACGCAGCTAAACTGGCCATAGCGCGCGAGGAGTTCGCCAATCTGGAAAGGTTGGGCATCATCAGGCGCTCAAACAGCCCATGGGCACCCCCGCTACACATGGTCCCTAAAGCTGAGGGCTCGTGGCGACCATGCGGGGATTTCCGCAGGTTGAACAACGCCACAGCGCACGATCGCTAACCCAATTCCCCACATACAGGATTCTTCCGTTCACCTCGCCGGGGCGCGCATTTTTTCCAAGATAGATCTGGTCTGCGGTTACCACCAAGTCCCAGTGCGCGCTGAGGACATACCCAAAACAGCGGTAATAACTCCGTTCGGTTTATTCGAGTTTTTGCGCATGCCATTCAGGTTGAAAGGAGCAGCACAGACGTTCCAGCGCATGATGGATGCAGTGCTGCGCGATCTCTCGTTCGTGTTCGTCTACCTGGACGATATCCTGGTAGCCAGCGCATCCGAAGACGAACACGAAACCCACCTCATGACAGTTTTCCGGAGGTTGGAAGAGCACGGGTTAATAATCAACCCAGCGAAATGTCAGTTCGGAGTGACGGATATTGATTTTTTGGGGCATCGCGTCTCTCCCGAAGGAGCGATCCCACTGCCTGTCAAGGTGCGTGCAGTGGCGGATTTTCCCTGGCCACAAACGATCAGGGCGCTACAAGAATTTTTGGGAATGGTAAACTTTTATAACCGTTTCCTTCCCCGCGCAGCGCAGCTCATGCAACCATTGTACGCCGCACTCAAAAAACAGAAACCCTCAGATAAGGTTGAATGGACCCCGGAGCGAGAGCGGGCGTTCTCGGAAGTCAAAGCAGCCCTGGCAAACGCTGCATTGCTGGCACATCCAGACCCAACGGCCCGCATAGCGCTCACCACTGACGCTTCAGATGTGGCCATAGGGGCGGTCGTGGAGCAGCGCGTAGCCGGGGCTTGGCAGCCGCTCGCCTTTTTCAGCAGGACTTTGCGCGACAGTGAACGTAAATACAGCGCGTTCGACAGGGAGTTGCTGGCTCTCCACCTGGCCATTTGCCACTTCCAGTTCTGGCTGGAAGGGCGCAGTTTCACCGCGTTCGTTGACCATAAGCCACTAACATTCGCAATGGCCAAGGTTTCAGAACTGTGGTCGGGCCGGCAGCAGAGACAGCTGGCCGCGATCTCAGAGTTTACTACCGATATTCAGCATGTGTCAGGTAAACTGAATGTAGTGGCAGACTGCCTCTCGCGCGTCGTGGCGGCCCCGGTCTGTGTGGGGATAGATTACGCAGCCATGGCCGCGGAGCAGGTTAGTGACGCGGACGTGCGCGCGCTCCAGTCTGGACCAACGGGGTTAAGGCTGGAGAGCAGGGTGCTGCAAGACGGCATGCCCCCGCTAATCTGCGATGTCTCCACGGGGCGCCCGCGTCCCATGGTCCCGGCCTCGTGGCGCCACCGTGTGTTTGACTCGATTCATTCTTTGGCGCACCCAGGAGTGCGCGCGTCGGTCAAAATGGTAGAGGAGAAATTCGTGTGGCCGAGCCTTCGCAAACAAGTGAAAGAGTGGGCGGCAGCCTGCATGGCGTGCCAACGAGCCAAAGTACACAGACACATGAAGCCTCCCTTTGAGCCATTTAGTAGTCCGGCTAAGAGGTTCGACCATGTTCACGTGGACCTCGTGGGCCCCCTCCCACCATCACAGGGGTGCACGCACCTCTTGACAATGGTGGACCGCACCACGCGCTGGCCGGAAGCGGTTCCGCTGGCGGCAACCACGTCCGAGGAGGTGGCGTGCGCTTTTTTAACAACATGGGTAGCGCGTTTTGGAGTCCCGTCGGACATTACGTCCGACAGAGGCCTCAATTTGTTTCCGAATTCTGGTCAGCGATGGCCCACAGCCTGGGTATTACAATTCACCGCACAACCGCGTACAACCCACAGGCTAAAGGGTTATGCAAACGTTTTCATAGATCATTGAAAGCGGCTCTCAGGGCTTCATTGACGGATGCAAATTGGGTAGACAGGCTACCGTGGGTTTTATTGGGGTTGCGCTGCGCGCCTAAAGAGGATCTGGAAGCTTCCCCGGCAGAACTCGTTTTTGCACAACCACTCCGGCTGCCCGGGGAGTTTCTGCCAGATAATCCCGCACCAGGCAGCTGCCCGTCTCAGCTTTTGCAGCGTAGTGCAGACACAGGCACGCTGCCGGGCACTGCCCACCACAGTTTTCCGCGCGTTTTTGTGCCTAAAACTTTGAAGAACGCGGAGTTCGTTTTTGTCAGACACGACGCCCACCGCCCTCCACTGCGCTCACCCTATGATGGACCATTCAGAGTGCTGGAAACAGGGGATAAGCATTTTTTGCTAGACTTGGGGGGTAGGAGGGAAAAAATTGGCATAGACAAACTCAAACCTGCTTTTGTTGTGGCGGACGAGCAAGTGCTGTTGGCTAGGGCCCCTCGGCATGGAAGACCCCCACGGGGAGCTCCCCAGAAAGACGATGCCTCAGAGCACCCACACGGACAGACAGAAAGGTTTTCCCCCCAAACAACAGCCCCCCAAAGGCAGGGCAGAGCCCCGGAGGCGGCGAATTCTGGTTACAGCAGATATGGGAGAAGACTGAAGCCCAAGCAGCATGTGGACTGATGTTAATGGTTCTATCACAGCATGTGGACTGTTATCCTTTTGTCCTATCTAAGTTGCTGGGGAAGGGGGGCGGTTGGCAACCTGGGGAGAGCCTAATTGTATACCATCTTAGACAAGAACAAAGGACGAGCAGATCATCTTTTGTGTGTGAGAAGATTCTAGATACCCTAGTAAGATAACAGGGAGGTGTTAAGGATGAGTGGGTTGATTGCGATTGGACGAGAAGATCATCTTTTGTGTGTGAGAAGATTCTAGAAGAATGTCATGGTATTTAAGAGAAGAGCTTCTACTTGAATGTCATTCTGTCTATGCTTGATGTGAGAGATGTGTAATAAATCGGCTGAAACAAATCTGCCTCTTCATTTACACGCTCCACACCATGACCATTTGCACATACAGAAGTTGTCTGCATGATGTATTCCAGAAGCAGGAATAAGTAATGTGCTTCTAGGCAATTTTGGCCACGAGCAGGATGAAACATGGATCCATCACTATGATCCAGAGTCTAAAGCCCAGTTGAGGCAATAGAAGCATTGTGACTCACCACCTCAGAAAAAGGGACATCACCAACCCTCGGCATGCAAGGTCATGCTCAAGGTCTTTTGGGACCAGCATGGAGTATTGATAATGGATTTCCAGGGTACCACAATTACCTGGACCTACTGCACTTCACTGCTGCAGAAATTTCAGAAGACCATCAAAATTGAGAGGCATAGCATGCTGGCCAAAGGTATCCGCCTCCTGCAAGACAACACCCCAATTCACACTTCACATGTTGCCCAGACAGAAGTATGGCCCTGCAGCTAACACCCTTACGCTCCCAACCTCATACCATTTGATTAACACCTTTTAACAACCATGAAGTCATTTTGGAAGGACAAGCACTTCCTGTCAAGTCGTAACTTCTGAAGCAACCTAAAGACTTCTACAGGTGAGGTCTCCACAGATGCAGAAATCAAAGGGAGAAGTGCGTGACCCTTGGTGGTAGAGAAAGATTAATAACTGTGCCAAGTTTGGTTCCTCTCAGTCCATGGGAAATGAGTCAGGAGAGATCTTTAATGAGCAGCCCTTATAGTTTTCATAGAGGCTATTCATAGTAATACTCTCATGGTCTGTTGGGCTCAAGAGAATAAAGATCGAACATACAAAATTAAAAATAGTGCACAGCTGAGAAATGTCTATCCAAAACATAGTATTTTAAATAAACATTTAAAGATTTACTGTGTGTTTGAGGTTGTATAAATCAAAGAAACTGTCATGTAGATGTAGAATATTAGATCATACTTTAGGTACAGCGGGGAAAATAAGCATTGAACACGTCAACATTTTTCTCATTAAACATATTTCTGATGGAGCCATTGACCTGAGATTTTCACCAGATATCAGTAACAACCCAAGTAATCCATACATACAGAGAAATCAAGGCAACTGAGTTAACAAAACACGTTTTATTTAATAAAGTGGAATGACACAGGGAATAAGTATTGAACACCCTTAGTGAAATTCATTTAATATTTAGTACTGTAAAAAAAATAGTTGAGAAAACTTAAAATTTCAAGGCAACCTTTTGCAGTAAAGTTTTTGAATTGTCTCAATGATCTGTTATTTTATTTTCCCAAGTCATATTTCATTGTTGTACCAGTTACATTTACGTTGTTCTCACTACTATTAATTCTTCATGTGGCCAATATAGACTTGTTTATTAGCTGAATAGCTTGATTCACAGAACTACCAAAAGCTAATCAACCCCACGGCCACCCACAATTTTATTGATAAAATTGTCTGAGCCCTGCCCTCAACCCTGCAGCCCCCCCTATTGGCGTTACCTCTAGCCGATTCCCCGGATGAGCCAGAACCCATGGTGACAGGTCGAGCAAAGTTGTCCGCTGCTGAGAGACAGCAACGCCGGGAGTTAGGCTTATGTGTTTACAGTGAGGAGCACGAGCTTGAGGTATGTCCTGTACAGCCAAAAAGGGGAGTCCGTGTGTCGCAGTAGGGGGACTCACGGATGCACCTCAGTTAAATCCCCTCTCCAGCTTCCAGATTCCTATTCGTTTCTGTTTTAAACACAAGGAATTTACCACACATGCACTCATTGACTCCTGGGCCGAGCAGAGCTTCATCTCTGGGGAACTGGCAACCCGGTTGGGGCTTCCCATTCAGTTATTGGAGACTCCCCTAAAACTGATCACCCTCTCTAAAGCTCCTTTTGCTGTAGTCTCCCATCGGACCGTCCCTGTGTCTGTGATCACATCGGGCAATCACCGGGAGGAGCTGAAGTTATATGTGCTGCCGGTCTCTTCGTCCCCAGTTATCCTTGGCTATCCCTGGCTTCGCCTGCACAACCCCTCTATAGACTGGCGGTCCGGGAGTGTTTGTGGCCGGAGTTCATTCTGTTTGAGTGCCTGCCTTCAGTCCGCTACATGCTCGCCGTCCCTGCCTCTCAGTGCACCGATCCCTGCCCCTCCTGATTTGGATAACGTCCCTCCCAAATACCACGACTTGGGGGCCGCCTTCAGCAAGACTCAAGCCCTTTCCCTTCCCCTCCACCGCCCTTATGATTGTGCCATTAATCTCCGTGTTGGAGCTCCTCTACCATCCAGTAGACTTTACAACCTGTCTGCCCCGGAGCCGGAAGCAATGGAGACATACATCAAGGAGTCTTTGAGCTCAGGCATAATCCGGCCTTCGTCGTCAGCGGTGGGAGAGGGCTTTTTCTTCGTCGGCAAGAAGGATGGCTCACTGAGGCCGTGTATTGATTTTAGGGAGCTGAACAACATAACTATCAAAGATAAGTACACTCTCCCACTCATTAATTCAGCCTTTGATTCCCTCCAAGGTGCCTCCTGGTTTTCCAAATTGGACCTGCGCAACGCCTATCATCTGGTGCGGATCCGGGAGGGCGATGAATGGAAGATGGTGTTCCGGACCCCTAGTGGACATTTCGAGTATCTAGTGATGCCATTCAGGCTGACTAACGCCCCTGCCGTCTTCCAGAGGCTGATTAATGATGTATTGAGGGATTTCTTTGGCACATTTGCGTTCATTTATCTGGACGATATCCTGATTTTTTCACAGTCCTTGGAGGAGCATCGTGTACACGTGAGGCAGGTACTGCAGCCATTGTTGGAGAACAAACTGTTTGTGAAGACCGAAAAGTGTGAGTTTCACGTCAACCGGACATCGTTCCTGGGGTTTATCATCTTTCACAATGAGGTCCTCCCTGACCCGGGTAAGATTAAAGCGGTGGTTGAGTGGCCTATCCCATCGTCCAGAAAGCAGCTCCAACAGTTCCTGGGATTTGCCAACTTTTACCGCCGCTTCATCCAGAATTACAGCCGGATTGCTCTCCCCCTAACCAGTCTCACCTCTCCTAAGGTTCCTTTCCGGTGGACTGAGGAGGCGGCGGCGGCCTTTGCTGAACTGAAGATCAGGTTCTCTTCTTCTCCCATTCTGACTTAGGTGGACCCTACACTCCAGTGCTTGGTGGAGGTGAATGCTTCAGACTCGGGGGTGGGAGCAGTTCTGTCCCAGAGGTCTCCGGCGGATGGCAAAATTCGACCCTGTGCATTCTTCTCCCGGTGCCTATCTCCAGCTGAGCGCAATTAAGACATCGGTGACAGGGAACTGTTGGCCGTCAAACTTGCCTTGGAGGAGTGGCGTCATTGGTTGGAGGGGGCCTCCCAGCTGTTCATCGTGTGGACTGACCATAAGAACTTGGAATACCTTCGGACAGCCAAGCGTCTGAACTCCCGCCAGGCCCGCTGGTCCTTGTTTTTTGGGAGGTTTGATTTCACCATTACCTATCGTCCTGGGTCGAAGAACACAAAGCTGGATGCCTTGTCCCACCAGTTTGCCTCGGAGATGACGGAGACGCCCGAGCACCCTATCCTACCTCCATCATGTGTCGTGGGCGCCATCTCCTGGGGTATCAAGGACAAGGTTTTGAAGGCTTTGGAGGACGAGCCCGACCCAGGCAGGGGGCCAGTGGGTAGACTGTGCCATCGGCCGTTCGGAGGGAGGTTATTCATTGGGGTCACTCATCTAAGTTCTCCTGTCACCCAGGGCAGGGACGCACAGTGGAGCTGATTCAGAGGACATTTTGGTGGCCATCGCTGCAGAGGGACATCAGGGAGTACATCCGGGCCTGTCCTCAGTGTGCCACCGGGAAGACGTCTTCTTCTCCTCCAGCTGGACTACTCCATCCTCTCCCCATCCCCAGCAGGCCGTGATCCCACGTGGCCCTGGATTTCATTACCAGTCTCCCATCATCCAGGTTCTCCAAAGCGGCCCATTTCGTTCCCCTGCAGGGCCTGCCCACGGCCAAGGAGATGGCGGATCTCCTAGTTCAGCATGTGGTTCGTCTTCATGGCATCCCTTTGGACATCGTCTCAGACCGGGGTCCCCAGTTCGTGTCCCAAGTATGGAGGTCGTTTTGCAGTGCCTTGGGGGCCACTGCGAGTCTATCTTCAGGCTACCATCCTCAAACCAACGGGCAGTGTGAACGAGCGAACCAGTAATTGGAGGCCGTGCTGATGTGTGTAGCCACCATCAACCCCTCATTCTGGAGCTCCCACCTTCCCTGCATTGAGTATGCGCACAACACCACCATCTCTTCAGCCATAGGGATGTCTCCTTTCCAGGCTTCGCTGGGATACAATCCTCCACTGTTCCCGGAGTAGGAGGGGGACATCGCGGTTCCTTCGGTTCGTGCTCACCTGCAGCGGTGTCGTCGGATCTGGAGGGCTACCCGGGAGACGCTGCAATGCACGGCAGAGTGCAACACGGCAGTGGCCAACCGTCACAGGGCTCCAGCTCCCACCTACCAGGTGGGCCAACAGATATGGCTGTCAACCAAGCATATTGATTTAAAGGGTGAGAGGAGGAAGATGTCCCAAAGGTTTATCGGACCCTTTCCCATCACACAAATTATTAATCCAGTGTGTGTGCGACTAGCTCCCCCCTCCCTCTGCATCTGTCCTTCCTTTCACGTCTCTCAGGTCAAGCCTGTCTGCTCCAGCCCCTTGTGTCCTCCACCCAGGGATCCACCGCCACCGATGATGATCCACAGCGACCCAGCTTGGGAAGTCAACACCATTCTGGACGTCCAATGCTGGGGTCGCGGCCTGCAGTACTTGGTGGATTGGGAGGGCTATGGGCCGGAGTGGAGATCCTGGGTGCGCCCGTCTTTCGTGCTGGACAAGCAACTCATCAGGGACTTCCATCAGGCGCACCCAGGTAGGATGGATCAACCGCCGAGAGGCGAGTTGTTGTGGGGGAGTACTGTCATGGCTGCCAATTAGGCACACCTGCGCACACACCTGTCTGCTATCTGGCTGCCTATTTATTCTGTGAGACCCAGAGATCAGCGCGGAGTCGTCTGCTTCCTTCCTGAGGAACCTGAACTCACCAACTCTACTCTGAGCTTCCAGCCTCATCATCTTTCCAGCGCTACTGCTCGCCTTGGGACTCCAGACCACCCGGCAGCCAAGTAAGCCAGCACCTTTCCTCTCACCCTTCTCCTGCCCCTGTGCACAGGCGGTGTCCTCTTGGCGACGGACTCTCGTCCACCTGGCAGAGGACCTCTCTGCCTCATTCACCTGCCTGCTACACCTCCTGCGGGGCAACTGGCACTGTCCTCCTGCCCTGGGCTGGTGTGCTAACCTGTGTGCTTCTCCAACTCAGAAAATAGTAAGGACAGTATTATCAGGTGCCTCTCCTGTTTGGGTTGCCCCTAATTGTCTCTCTGCTCTGTCCTTAGGGTTGCCAGGTTGCACGGTGCTCTGCTCGCCCCAAGCTGACTCATCCATGCACTACACTCCCTACAGACATTCACACACGCACTCACACACTCACACTATTATTAATAAAAGGTTAACTGTGTTTCCTGAGTTGTGTCTGCTTCTTGGGTCTGTACCATGTCACCTCTCTTATTTTGAAATCCAAATGTTGGCACGTTTAGTTTGTCTGAAGGCTGCTGACGGATTAAAGTCATTGACTTTGTGAATTTCAGTCATCTTAACTTGCCAGGTATATAATAATGAACATAAATTAGTTAATTAATATTAACTGAGGTAAAGGTAAAAACATCTCCTTTTTATTCTTGTCTGAAATAAGAAAAACAAAAAACTAATAATTAAAAAGAAGACAAAATGAACTAACTCACGCTCCTAACCACACCTGTTAGCTAAGTGACTCTTCCATTATTGCTCCCATTACCAGCGGGTTAAAACCATGATAAATGCCTTCACTGCTTACATACCTCTTCTAGTTTTTTTCGGCATTTAAAGTACTTTAATAAGCCCATGTTTCTCTCGGACAGTGACGCAAGCGAGACACTCAATTGCAGGCTAGAGTGGTTATGCGGGTGGGGCGCTTTTGAACTCCATGCGGATGACGGTCACGCACGTTGTTCGTGTGTGCGCTTGCGGACGGTCATTCCTCCATATTTTTTTTAAAAAAATTTATATTTCCTCATAGAGTGGCAGGATAATTTCAAGCGTGGTGGGCCGCCACCCGGAAATGTTACCAGAGGAAACCCTGGGATGTAGTGAAGCAGCACATGGAGAGTGTTGGTGTTACAGAGGAAAATGCAAGAGACAGGGTGAGATGGAGGCAGATGAGCTGCTGTGCCATCCCCTAAAGGGAGCAGCCAAAAGAAGAAGATACTCACGGTCCTGCATAGTACAGTGGTTCCACATGGGTGATGCACAAGCAGGGACTCCTGTCTACTACTGACCGGGCAGGCTGGGCGTGCCTCCCCACGAGGACCGTGGTCTGCTTGATTGGGCTGTTGCTTCTCCCAGCATGTTCTGTGTTGAATACACCAGTGTTCTTTGTCAGACCCAAGTCCCCACTGACACTTCGCCCAGTCTGCTCATGTGCCTCATGTTCTCCACATATGCCGAATTATTCATTAGACCTATGCAATCATGGCAACTTTATGGTATAATTTTTTAAGCATTAAATCTTTAGTATTATCTTTTTCTAGTCAAATTTGTCGCTTTTCACTTCCTTGTTTTGCTCACGGTGTGCTGTGGTTACTGATGCCATGATGTCATGTATTATCCAATCAGTCCGCTGCCAATGGTGCACATACCTTGTCGGGGTGCAGCGGCTTGCGTGCCTCAGCAACCCCCAGAGCTATGTCGATGGGAGCCTAGTGCTCCCAGAAGGTTCAACCATGTCGAACAGGTCCGCGTGGGTTAGAGGCCAGACTAAAGAGTGCACCCTGATCCTCCAGGTTGGGGGTTGTGCAGCATGTAACAAATCACTCACGGAAAACCCAAGTTTTGTTACAGCAACAAATGTCCCAACGGCGGAACAGGCGGAGAGGAGAGCGAACTCCCAACGGCTGTGAAGGCAGAGGAGGACAGACAGTTGCACAGGAAGAAGGGTCTTGGAAAGCCTTGGCAGGCAACCTTTCTACAGGGTAGACCAAGCTCTCGACAGCCCAGCCATGGAAGGCAGTTGGTCTAGGGGAGGGACCCCCAACAAACGTCCATGACTGAAGACGGAGATGCAGGACCCCTGTGGTGCCACAAACCTCTGCATCACGCATATCCGCTTCATGATAAGTCACACTGATGTTGCACGTGATGGTGCTCGTCCTCTGGGGATCCGCCGGGGAGGAAGAGTGCCAGGCCCTCAGCCTCAAAGGGGCCCACCCTCAGCTACCAGAGGTCACCTCACCTCGTCCTGCACGACCAGGGGGTGGGGAACGAGGAATGCTACTGGCCGAAAAGAGACGCCAAAAGAGAGGAACGTCAACATCCTCCAGTGGAACGCAGAAGGAGTCTACAACAAAAAAAATATCCCTTGCCGAAAGACTCCACTCAGAAGACATTGATGTCGCCTGCCTACAGGAGACACACCTGAAGGAAAACCAATGCTTCAGTGTTAGGGGATACCAGGTCTTCAGGAAAGACAGAAAAAGAAGAACAAAAGGAGGAGTGGGGATTCTTGTCAAAAACGCCATACCAGCACAAGAGTTTGACGTCAGTACCAACAACCAGGCAGAAATTCATGGAGTTCGAATCATGGTTCACAATGAAAGCGTCACGATCTTCAATGTGTACTGCCCCCCAGAGTGAGAGCTCTCACTTGACCAAATGGAACTCCCAGACCACCAATGCTTAGTCATCGGTGACTTCAACAGTCACTCAGAGGCATGGGGATACAGCGAAGCAGATAGAAGAGGAGAGGAGGTGGAAGATTGGCAAGTCGACAACAGTCTTCTGCTAATGAATGATCCTGATGATCCACCAACGTTCTTCTCCAGGGTATGGCTGAGTAACACCACGCCCGATCTTGCGTTTGCCACCAACGACATGGCCAGGCTGGCAACAAGAATGGTACTTGGCCAGCTTGGGGGAAGTGACCATGAACCTGTGAAGATCGGACTGGACATCAGCTACAAACCACAAGAAGTTAAGACATTCCCCAGGTGGAATTACAAGAAGGCCAAATGGGTACGCTTCTCAACACTGGTGGACCGGTACTCTGCGGAGATCTGTCACAAGCAGCAGAACCTCAACAAGAAAGTCAGGGTGCTGAACCATGCTATTCTGAAGGCTGCAAATAAATCTATACCTCGGAGAGCCAGAAAGAACTATAGGCCTTACTGGACAGAGGAGCTCCAGCAGCTTGAAGACAGTGTGGCAGAGGCAAGGGGAAAAGTAGAAGCAGATCCTACAGTAGAAAACAACATTGCCCTGAAGGTGGCCACTGCATAACACAGGCAGACCTTTATACAGGAAGCTCGAAAGAGATGGCAAGAAAAGACAGAGCAGCTCAACTTGGACAAGGACGGCAACAAGCTTTGGAAACTGGCTCAAGCCCTCAACGACGAGAACAGCAAAAGCTCGCCGATCACAGTACAGGCAGATCAAGAACTGCTGACTGGCAAGAAAGCAGCAGACCATTTCATCAACCAGTATGCGAAGACGAGCCACCTTCAGATTCCACCAGAGAGAAGAAAGGTTGTCAGAGGAGCCCAGCGAATTCATCAGAATGCACAGATAGAACCAGTGATGAACTCGCCATTCATTCTCAAAGAGCTGGAGGATGCAATGACAACACTGAAGCTGAAAAAAGCCCCTGGATCTGACAAGATCACAAATGAAATGCTGCTGAACCTTGGCCCCAAAACCAAGAAGAAACTTCTGCAGCTTTTCAACGACAGTTGGAGATCAGGGACTGTGCCTCAGATCTGGAGAGAAGCCACGATGATTCCAGTGCACAAAAAAGGCAAAGATAAGTTGAAGGCTGAAAGCTATCGCCCCATAAGCCTTACAAGCTGCATAGGAAAGCTGCTAGAGTGTCTCATCAACGCCAGACTCATGTGGCACTTGGAAGGAAAACAACACATTGGCCCAGAGCAAGCAGCCTTCAGGCAGAACCGGTCTACAGAGGACCAAATAACATACATCTCTCAAGCCATAGAAGATGCCTTCCAAGAAAAAAAGCACACCCTCGCCGTGTAGATTGACCTAGAAAAGGCATTTGACAGGGTATGGAAAGATGGCCTCAAGCTGAAACTGCGCCAGTGCAGTGTCGCTGGGCGCATGTACAAGTGGATCGCCAAATACCTGCACAACAGAAGAGCCAGAGTCCAGGTCAGACAGTACTCCAGCAAGAAGAAGGTGTTGAGGGAAGGAGTCCCACAAGGAGGAGTGCTCTCCCCAACACTCTTCCTTGTATTTATCAAGGACATCATCCAGAGTTTGCCAAGGAACGTACAAGGTGCCATCTACACTGATGACCTAGCCCTCTGGTGCAGTGAGGAAAGCATCGCGACTGCAAACTACAGACTGCAGCAAGTTCTCCGGCTGATAGAGGCATGGACCAAGTCATGGCTTGTGAGCTTAAATGAGAGGAAGACTACATACACCGTCTTCACCCTGTCCACCCAACCCCAGAAGGTGAAACTGCAGATCAACTCCCATGAGCTCCAGGCTGAATATGCACCCACATACCTCGGGATCACCATGGATCGCAGACTGACTTGGAAGAACCAGCTGCACAAGAACCAGGCAAGAGCAAAGATCAGGATGGCCTTAATGAAGAAACTGTCAGGAACAGACAGGGGTGCAGACCAGGGTGTCCTGAAGAAGCTCTATGTGGGGAGGATTCAGCCTGTTCTGGAGTATGGCATGGCAGCAACCTCAACAGCTGCCAAAAGCAACACTGAGAAGCTGGACAGACTCCAAAACCAAGCCATGCAAATGATGACAGGAGCCATGCGCAGTACCCCTATCAAAGCACTGGAGACAACAACAGGCCTTGCACCACTGGAAGACAGAAGAAACGTCAAGGTACTGACCCAGGCCGCCAAATTCAAAAGACTGGAAAACCATCCCATGAAGGACAGACTAAGCAAGCCAACAAAAGGGAGACTTAAGAGATCGAGCTTCATCCACCAGAGCAGGACACTTGAAAGGAGAGACCCAGAACTGATGGACCACATACCCACACCAATACCACCCATAGCATCTGTTCCCTCCTGGAACCGACAGAACTTCCCAGCCATATGCACAGACATATCGCGCATTGGGAAGAAAGGAACACAGTCAGACCAAGAGAGGAAGTCGCTGGCCCTGGAGTTCATTCGGTCTGCCTACCCTAAAGAGCAGTGGACTCACGTCTACACAGACAGCTCTGCCATGGAAGCAACCAGGAATGGAAGAGGTGGCGTATACATCAGGTACGCTGACGAGGAGACCCACATTCCCATTGGGACTGGAAAGTACTCCACCAATTTCAGGGCTGAGGCAGAGGCCCTGAGAACAGCAGCAGCCCACGTCAGGGAACATCAAGACAAGGCACACAAGTGGGTCGTCATCTTCACTGATGCCCTCTTTGTCTTGGATGCACTTCAGGATCCCCAATGCAAAGAACTGAATGAACTCGCCCTCACTCTGTCTCAACTAGCAACACAGGCGAACGTATCACTCCAGTGGATTCCTGCCTACTGTGGAGTCTATGGAAATGAGACAGCTGACAGACTTGCTAAGGAGGGTGGGCAGCAAGACCAGGAAGACAGGCAGGTCTCTTATAGTGAGGAGAAAACCATTATTAAGGCCCTGTCTCACAAGAAGTGGCAGCAGCAACACCCAAACTTCTGCAAGGATGACAACTACTACAGTCTGAGCAGGGCTGACCAAGTCGTTCTGTTCAGACTCCGAACTGGACATAACAGAATGCATGCTCACATGCACCAGAAACTTAAAGTTGAACAATCGGACAGATGCCCATGTGGTACTGCCCAAATGACCAGCGAACACCTCCTCCAAGACTGCCCAGATCACGCTGCACTCAGATGAGCTACGTGGCCTGACCCCACATCGCTGAACCAAAAGCTGCACGGCGACCTCGGGGACCTCCGCAGGACAGCAGCATTCGTCAGGGCAGCTGGTGTGACCATCTAGCGATCGACAAAGAAGAGGAAGGAATCAGTACGGAGTCAATGCAAAACCCCACCCACACCTCTAGAAGCCAGAGCATGAGGAAAGAGCAATAACTAAACTTTTATTGATAAAAATTACATATTTTGACTGAACAACTCCATACTCGGGGATGCACACCCCTGTAACCTCAGCAAAACACGTATAAAATCTTAGGCCAGTCTGACAAACAGTTCAAGTGATATGCGTGGAACAAACGCACAGACACATACAGTACGTAGACACAGAGACACACACAGACAGATTCCGTGCATTTATAGACAGATGTTTAATGAGAAAAATGTGATGTTCAATGCTTATTTTCCCCATTGCATGTTTTCCTGCTGTGATCCCTAGAGAATGTCATGAGCTCACCTTTTACGTTCCTTTAATAGAATCATAAACATTGTTTTCCCCTCTGACTCTCCCTGAGCCCTTGTCAGAAAATCTGGGCTTGATTTAAACATAAATCCCAGCTGACAGCCACTGCAGACCTGTGGACTATAAATGAGAAATTAAAGTGTAGATGGCCATAAAGGCTGTCAGTGGATTGAGCAGCCAACAATTTAACAAGAGGCTGTGAACCAGTTTTGTGTTTTTGCAGTTTGTTTCTTAGTTTTACCACAAACTGATAATGATGCTATATTCTACAATATGGAAGTGAAATGAGAAATTAATGGCTCTCAACAACCTGATAAGTTGGGAGTAGTTGCCTCATAACAACAAATCTGACCTCTGAGACATAATCACCTATTTCCCACAGGTAACGGCGGCTATCCTGTTAACTCTCCTTCAGTAATCAACCTCTGTGGGTTCCATCCACCGCCCATAAAAGTCAATGGTAAGAAACAACAATATGCACAAGACAAACTCATTACCTTGCTCCTGTGTTTGCAACACGAAGAAGGAGACAGCCCCCAGATAAGAGAAAGGGCAGACAGTTGAAGTTTTCACAGTCCAATAAGTCCCAACTAATGCTTGTGCTCCTGCATGGGGGGGAAGATTGAATTGCCATCGGGCCCAAGATAATAGGACTAGCGGGAGGCCGCTGGTCTTCAAAACTTTTACTCTAAACTTTTAAGGGACACTGATGTGTTTGACTTGTTAGGAAGGATAGACAATTCACATATCAAGTCCTGATGCTGAAAAACCTAAAAACTACTTTCACACATCAAGCTGTGCTCCTCGAATTTAAAAGCTTTTCTTTACATGATAAAGCCATATCTATTTGCATGCTACCCTGTCCAAATAGAACCCCCCCCCCCACACACACACACACAGAGTGCTTCTCCACACTAGTGTAAGTGCAATCTACCGAGAGAATGTTTGACTCCTTCCTGCCATCTCAGCCACAAAGGGGGAAATGATTATGCCCTTTTATTTTTGCCTTATCTCCAGACTAGGGTATCCACTATTATGAACAGAGTGCTTTCCAGGCAGACACATATGTTTGCACTGCTCAGGAGTCTGAATGAGGGGTTTGATTGCTGCCCACCACCACCACGATAGTGCAATAATTCCCAAGCACATAAATGGCTTTTAAAGGAGACCACCGAGACAGTCAGAAGAAAGGCAGATGACGAGCGACCCACTGTAAAACTTATTAAGTTTCACATTATAGACATTTTCATTAATATTTTTGTTACAACACATACAGAAGCACAACAGAGCGGCTGCATGTAGGCTTAACCAACAACTGCACAAAAGACAGGATTTCTCATCTGCTTGTGTAATAAAAGTGATACTTCCTTTCGTCGTTTTCCCCTGGGGGAATCAGGGCCACTCTGACAAACTGTCTTTTTGAGAAAGCAGAGCAGATCAATTACAGCAATATCACCGACTGATGTGTTTATGAGGGAGCTGGCAGAGGACGCCTAAGGTATCACAGATGGATGAAGACATGGAGGTTGGAAGGTTCTCAAGAGGCTGGTGATTTGATTACAAGCATCCCCTCAATTTACATGGAAAAAGGAAACCAGGGCGTTGTTTGAGAATTAAAACAGTCCCTTCAGATACATAAATCTCTGCAATGTTGAAAATGTCTTGAATCTGGAATGCTTCAGGGGTTGATTCGAGGTTTCTAACTCCAATTACTCCAGACACAGGGCACTCTAAATGAAGAATAAGATCTGGTGTAGGAGACATCGGCCACATACCAAATGCCAGGTACAGTCAATTCTTCAAGTAATTACACCAAATGACCTTAGTGAAAGCAGTTGGTCATTGTTAATGAGATAGTGAGAATCATTATTACTCAGACATTCATTTGTGCATTTTTGGTTCAAGCAGCTGTGTGTTCACTTGTTTTATAAGAGTCCATATGAAGGCCATACAGCGCTGGAAAAAAATTAAGACACCAGAGAGACCAATGCAAAATTATCACTTTATCTGGTTCTACTATTTATGTGTACGTATGTGTTTGAGTAAATTGAACAATGTTGTTTTATTCTCTAACCTGCTGAAAACAACTCACTCAAATTACAAGTAAAAATATCATCATTTACAGAATTTATTTACAGAAAATGACAACTGGCCAGAACAATAAAAAATATGTTGCTTTTAGATCAAATAATGCAAAGAAAACAAGTTCATGTTCACTCTTAAACACTGCAATACCTAAGTTTTAAGTTAGGAATAACTCAGAAATCTGTATTTGTGTAATAACTCTGATTTTTATTTACGGTTTTCATCCATCTTATCATGCTTAGATGATCAGCTAATCAGTACCTCCTTGAGTAGATTGAGGTGTCTTTGTGTTGGAATTCAATGGATACTCAAATTTAATGACTGCCATACATGTAAAGATGCTAAATTAGGAAAGTTTTGTAGTGGTTTCTCAATTTTTTTCCTGAGCTGTATTTTGCTTCTGTGATTTTTGTTAAGATCGCACAGGCTTTTGACTGTATTTATTGTTTCTGTTCTGTAAGTAAGGTAATCTAGTGTAACGCTTTGTGTGATATATATATTTTACTGTGAAGTACGAGGTGTTGACGCGCACCTCCAGTGGCGTCACTGCCCCGCCCTATATAAGGCCGGGGTCGGCCATTCTACGGTCTCTTATCTCGCCTGTACCTTGGCTGGTTCTGTGTCTGTGGCTGTCATCGCTGGTGAGTTCAATAAAGCTTGTGTTCCACAAGTCACCTCACCTCATCTGTGAACCAGGGTAATATCAGACATAACATTTTGTAAAAAGGATGGAAAGCAGTGAGGAAAGAAGCCACACAGAGAACAAAGGAGAACAGACATTACTGAGGTGTAAAGCAAATGACTGCAAGAATTTCAGTCCATTTTAAGGCTTCACTTGGTTCCAAATAACATAATGTTGTCACAGTGATGCAAAAACATCCATAAGATCCATAATGCCAAAGCCAAAGATTGATCCAAAAATGTAAAAAAAAACAAAAAAACAGTCAGTCGTAGATAAACTTACAGTCATAAGATTCTTACAAACGATGGGTTCGTAAGGATCTTACAGTTCCTATAAATTCTGGAGTTCGCAGACTTTCGTGGAGGGGGGCATAGTCAATTCGCAAGAGCAACTTGAGGCATTCTTGAGAAATGAGGTGCTTTTCTGTCGTACGATGGCCCTAGAGTTCTTACATTCTTCGTAAGTGTGACTTGGGATCTTCCTACGGCATACTTACTGCCATCTTCTGAAAAATTTTGTGCAACTCACGGCACTCTCAAGTCGTTGGTAGGAAGGTCTTACAGCTTCTGGTACATTTTGTCGGCACAAATGTTGCACGGATGACATACTTCTGCCTTACGAACACCTCACTACCGCCTTATGCATGCTGTATGAATCTCCATGCAAACGGGTATTTGTATGGCATTTCCTATGACTGCTGTAAGGGGCCTTCAAGAACAACTTCAGGTGTTCTTAAGGCATACTTAGGGCCAACATCTTGCATAGTTCTAAAGTTGTTCCTATGGCATTGGAACGGCTGCCCTATGATGACAGGTTTTTGTGGGGTGTTCGCAGAAATCTTAGACAAGACCAACGACCTGGCCAGGAACTTACAAACAGTCTACGGATGCTGGATTCTCCAAAGGCCGTCTTAGGAAGGCTGTATGAAATGGTTCAAAAATTGTTCGTACGGTGTTCACAGCCGTTCCTAAGGGTATTTGTGACCGTAACTTTAGCATCATTTACTAGGCACTTTGAAACCATATAAATGGTATGTCAAAGTAATAATACAACTTGTTTGCCCTGGTGATGGGCAGGCTGACAGACAAGGTCAGGCAGGAGTCTGTGTGTATGGACCATGATGTTTGCTGATGACATTGTGATCTGTAGTAAGAGTAGGGGGCAGATGAAAGACAGCTTTGAGAAGTGGAGGTGTGCACTGGAGAGAAAAGGAATAAATACCTGGGATCAACCCTTCAAAGCAATGGACAGTACACAAGAGAGGAGAAGAGAGTGCAGGCAGCACTGGTGGAGCTTTTTTGTGCCTGCCAACTTAAAAGTCTTATTAAATATCAAACAAATTAAAAAAAACACACAAATTTTATATTTTGATTTTCTCATTGCATTTATCACAATAAATCATTTTTATTAAACAATTTAGCAATTATATTTTTCCCGCCTTTAATATGACTTATAAGTTGTACAATTTAAATGAAAGACAACCAAATCCTTTATGGGGAAAAATATAAAGACAAAAACTGTACAATAAGCTGGTTGCATAAGCGTGCACACCCATAAACCTTGGCGAAGCCTCTTTTGATTTGATTAGAGCATTCAGTCTTTCTGGCTTCACACCTGCCATCGATTACAGTCGCTCTGATAAATCCCTAATAAAAAAAAAAAATCAGCTGTCCTAAAAGGAGTTTCCTGACATTTTACATTTGCATTCTACAGCAAAACCATGGATCAGAACATCAAAAGGATCTGACTATTGAAAGGTATCAGTCATTAGAATTTACACTACATTAAATAAACAATGGAACATAGTGAAGACAGTCATCAAAAAGTGGAGAAAATATGGGACAACAGTGACGCTACAGAGAATTGGACGTCCTTTGAAAATGATGAAAAGGTGAGGAAAAATTGGTCAGGGTGGCTGCCAAGAGGCCTCCAACAACACTGAAGGAGCTGCAGGAATTTCTCGCAAGTACTGGTTGTGTGCTACCTGTGATAACAAGCTCCTGCAATCTCCATATGTCTTGAATCATTGTCTTAAAAATTGGCTAAATTTTGCCAAAAAAATTACATCAAGTCTTCCAAAAGCATGTGTAAATGTGATATGGTCTGACAAAACTGAGGTTGAACTTTTTCGTCACAATGGTATGTTTGGCACAAAAACACCACAAATCACAAACAAAACACTATTGACACAAGGAAGCATGTTGGCCGCACCATCATGCCTTGGGGTTGCTTTTCTTCAGCTGGACCCAGCACTTTGATCAAGGTGGTGGGAAAATATGAACAATTTTAAATACCAGTGAATTTTGGAATTTGGAAGAGTAATTTTACCTTTCAGCATAACAATGACCCCAAGCATACTGTAACTGTAATGGCCCAATCAGGGCCATGACCTAACTCCATTAAAAATGCATTGGATGACCTGAAGAGGGCTGCGTACAAGAGACGCCCTCACAATCTGACAGATTTTGAGCACTTTTGTAAGGAGGAGCGGGCAAATATTGCCAAGACAAGATGTGGCATACCGATAGACTCAAAAAGACTGAATGATGTAATTAAATCCAAAGGGGCCTCAACAAAGTTAAGGGTGTGTAAATTCATACAACCAGCTTCCCCCAACAGATTTGTTTGTTTTTCAAATTAACTGTACAGGTTATGAGTCATATTAAAAGTGGGAAAAGTTTGGAAATTATTTATTGTGGTCTCGGTCTTTTTTTAAGTCACACATTACATCAGGGTGAGAACTTCTCACCAATAAGTAAGCTTAGATATTTTGTTGCCATGTGCTGTAAGTAGCTTCTCATTTTTTAGACAACCATGACAAAAGAGGCATCCCACAGCTGTGGAAAAGATGTTACTCCATTTCAGAAGGGTCAAACTATTGACCTGCATTAAGCAAAGAAAATAACGGAGATTAATAAAGGAGTCAAGTCAAATTAAATTTTAATGTGTGCAAACTTTTTCTGTGATGATGTAATAATGCTCTACAGAGAAATGTGGAAGGACTGATGGTTGTGGATTTTCTGGAGAGAAGAGGAATGAAAATCAGTAGAAGCAAGACAGAATACATGAGTGTGGATGAGAGGGAGGCAGGTGCAATGGTGAAGATGGAAGGAGTTGAGGTAGTGTGTAGGTGAGTTTAAATACCTGGGGTCAACCATCCAAAGCAATGGAAAATGCACAAGAGAGGTGAAGAAGAGAGTGCAGGCAGGGTGGAGTTTGTGGATACAAGTGTCAGGGGTGATTTGTGACAAAAGGGAAACAGCAAGAGTGAAAGAAAAGATTTACAAGATGGTAGTGAGACCTGCTATGATGTATGGTTTGAAGATGGTGGCACTGACAAAAAGACAGGAGATGACGCTGAAGGTGGCAGAGTTGAAAATGCTCAGATTTTCATTGGGAGTGACTAGGAGGGACAAGATTAGAACTGAGTATATCAGAGGGACAGCTCAGGTTGAGCAGTTTGGAGACAAAGTAAGAGAGGCAAGGCTGAGATGGTTTGGACATGTGCAGAGGAGGGATAGTGGATATAATGGACAAAGGATGTTGAAGATGGAGCTGCCAGGCAGGAGGAAAAGAGGAAGACCACAGAAGATTCATGGACGTAGTGAAGGAGGACATGGACAGGGGTGGTGGTACAGAGGAGGATGCAAGGGATAGGGTGAGATGGAGGCAGATGATCCGCTGTGGCGACCCCTAAAGGAAGCAGCCAAAAGAAGAAGAAATAATGCTCTAGAATGTTGGAATGTAATTAATTTCTATTAGCTTCTACTGACTTCAACAACACAATAAAGCATCTCACGTATCCTCTTGTCAGAAAGAGATTCCTCTATGGAGAATCATCTAGAAGAGTCTGACTAGAGTACTGAACTTTTTTTTATTTTGAGGGGGATAAAATGACAGAAGGGACAATGAAAAGCTTTGTTGACGTAGAGCACAATGATGCAGAGGGGTCACCCATTATAGATTACCCATACTTCCAAAAAGCTTACACAGTGATCATGCTTCCTATTGAATTTGGGTAAATCAATACAATTTTACAGGACCAATATTACACCATCAGTGAAAATTGATTAAAATCATATTAATGACTTGAATCGAGTCCTCTTTGTAGGGCAGCCTGAGCCCTTTAAGAAAACTTGCCATTTAATGTTATTAAATGTAAATTAAAAGATGCTAACTTGTGGACTTCAAAAAGCTTTACTGAGGCTGTGATCATTTATTTTATATGTCTTTAATTTACAGTTTGAAATGGTTTGATCACCTTTAATATTCCTGTTGAGCTTTACAGTTTAACTCAAACACTCATTACACTATAATATAATACAGGGAGGGGAGTTGTGGTGCAGTGCGAAGAATTTCAAGTTGTAATTTGTTTACACTGCTGAATGACACAAATGGCAGTTTCTTCTGATGCAAAAACTTGTGGAGACTAAATCTCTTGATTTGATGGAGACTCTTGCATAACAGACATTTACAGAATACAGCAAAAGACTGTGGCTACAAGATTTATTTAAATTGGGATTTCATGTAAATATGCCAGATTGAGCCTTACAGGCTCATTTTCATCTGCAGTTCCAAAATGATCCTAATACAGATGCTTTAGTTAAATGCCACCAGGCATCTCAGGATGCGCTCTTACATTTTTATTCAGTCTGCTCATATTTTCAAGGCTAAAAGCCAGTCACTGAAAATTAAAAGACATACAGCACATAATATAGATTAAATGAAATTCCACAGCATTATATCAACAATTTTCCCATCAAACATCCTCAAAAAGTATAACAAGTGATTTGCCATTTTAACTCTGCCAAGGAGGTGATGTAACCGTGGCAGTCTGTGTGTTTGTTAGCAGGAGTATGCAAAAACTACTCAGCAGATGTGGATGTAATTTTCAGTAGAGATGGCCTTTGGCCTAAGGATGAACCCATTAGATTTTGGAGGTGATCCGTGAACACATACCTCCACCAAGGCCCTGTCTTCTTGTCTTGCAAAGTGTTTGTAGGATTATGCAAAACGATGGGATGTTTGTGGAGTTTTTGCATAATTCTGCTAAAATCATCTCCCTTTCGGCCAGAGATAAAGAATTAGCATAAACCAAATGTTATCTTTACTGTGTTTTTTGGGGGAGGGGAATGTATTTATTTTAGTCACTTTGTCTAATCAGTGTAGCAATACATACAGTCGTGAAAAAATTAGGATACCCTGTATAAGCCTGTGTTGTTGTTGTTGTTTTTTTACATATTTGGACATATGGATATTTAATATTGTGGAGAATGTGGAAATAACGAGGCTGAGTTTATCTCACGAGTCGGGTTTATTCACATTCTCCAACATCATCAAAAACAGAAAGAGAAAGAAACCCCCAGACATTCGTCCCTTTATACCCCAGGACATCAAAGCACACAGTCACATTGTATTTAATCCCAAGTCACAATGCGTCTTCTTCCAGGTCTTCTCACCTCCACCTAAAGTCACTGGTGGCCAGGAAATCCCTCAAGGCCATCTCTTTGCATACAAAAGGCCACATTTCACATCCTCCAGTTATCTCCTAGGAGGCTCAGTCCTTTTGTTCATCTGAGACGTGAAGCATACAGTAAGCATACAGTAATATACATATGAAGCATATGAAACCCACATATGTGTCCCACAATATCAGTGTTTAAAATACTGAGAGATTAATGTAATACAACTAAACAATTAAAAATGAATTAAAGACTTTTTTCAAATTTTCTGTAAATTATTCTTCTAAACAAATAGAGAGGAATAAATTAGGATACCCCCCATCTTTTTTAGGACCCCCCCCCCACATTCATTCCCTCTTAAAATGGCAAAAATAAATGTTAAAAAATGCAAATAAAAACAAAAACAAGGTTAGACATAGATATGTGAACTTTCCTTAATAAAGAATTGAATATTTAATGGGGTGTCCTAATTTTTTCACATGACTGTATATTGTAAAATATGCTTAAAGGGGTCATTGGCTGAAAAATGGTGTGTTTGCAGGGTTTAACCATCTGAAATGTGTCCACTGGTCATGGGATTACTGAAAAAATATCAAAATACTCACTTCTCTTAAAAAACATACATCATTTATTTTGTTTTTTCTCCTCCAAGAAACCGTTTTGACTCTTCCGGGGTTTTTCCTCCAGTCAAGAAAAGGTAAACCCACCCCAGCACCTTCCTTGATACCCACCCACTGCTCTATTATTGGCCAGCACAGCTGTTTGTCAAGTAGATGGACAGGGAGCTAAAGGTATTAACCCCTGAGCTAACAGTGGTACCAAGCATGGCTTATATTGTTATTTTCTTCAGATTTCAGCCATCTTAGACATCCCTGTTTCCGCCTGGTTTACTAATCCACAGTTGATAATATACAGTATCTCACATTATTCTGTCTTACTGTAGCAGAGTCAATAAAAGCATTCCTACTTGGCTTGCCAAGTGGGGTGACACAGGCAGAGTGCTGGACTCTGTAGCCAGAGGTTGTGGGTTTGAACCCCTGGTTGGACGTTGCCAGTTGGGGCTTAACTGCCCATCCACTTGGCTACACTTGGTGTTGTTGGCAGGATTTACTGGTAGCGTATTAGTTCCATTCTCCATATCCCGCTAGTTTCAGAAGGTACCATGGAGCCTGAAAGCTTAAATGCACCTCTGACATTGGGGCGATGTCAAAATCTGGAAGAAAATATGCAGTAGAGTCAATGAAAGCATTCCTACTTGGTTTGCCAAGTGGGTTGACCCTGGTGGCGACACAGGTAGAGTGCTGGACTATGGAGCCAGAGGTTGTGGGTTTGAACCTCCGGTTGGATGTCACCAGTTGGGGTTTAACTGCCCGTCCACTTGGCTACATTATTTTGCAATATTTTCACCATGATTCTACTATGAACTGTTAAAACTAGCGTGCTAGGTGGTCCAGGTTGATCACCATAACCGAGACACAGCTCGCTTTGGCAGGGAGGTGGTGATGGACAGTCTGCCTGGATCCATTTGGTTTTGATCGCTATTTTCTATAAATTCAATTCACCCCCACTGGAATCCTCGTTCATAAACGCTTTACTGTATTTTTCATTCTTAGACGTTATTTTATTTTAGTTAAAGTTTTGTTTTCTCATACTGGGATCAGAGGCTGCTAGCTGAAGCTGGCAGTTTAGCCACTCATTTATGTAGCTTTCTGTGCTCATTGTACTCCAGAGACTGGTCATATCCTAACAACCACTAAAACCACACACCTCCGTCAACCAGTGATGTATTATTTCATTCATTCTTTAAGACGTTCCGCTTAAAGAGCCTAGGGCTGGCTTTGGGGGCGACCTCGACTTGTAATTTCCTGCTACTAAATTCAGATAAGACTGAAGTCATTCTTGTTGGTCCAAAAAACCTTAGAAATACCTTTCCAAATCAAACTCTTAGTTTGGATGTGGTTACTCTTTCTCTTAATAGTTCTGTGAGGAACCTTGGAGTTATTTTTGATTAAGATCTGTTTTTCAATTCACATATTAAATTCATTTCTAAGACTGCCTTCTATCATTTGCGTAATATTGCCAAGATTAGGAGCAACTTGTCTCAGATTGATGCTGAGAAACTGATCCGTGCTTTTGTTAGCTCGAGATTAGATTATTGTAATTCTTTATTATCAGGTTGTCCTAAAGCATTTTTAAAAAGTCTTCAGTTGATCCAAAATGCTGCAGTAAGAGTTTTAACAGGTACCAGAAAGAGAGATCATATCTCTCCGGTTCTGGCCTCCCTTCACTGGCTTCCCATAGAGTTTTAAGAGAATTAAGTTTAAAATCCGTCTTCTCACTTACAAAGCTCTAAACAATCAGACCCCTTTTTATTTAAAAGATCTGATACTACCCTATTATCCTAACAGAGCACTACGCTCCCAAAATGCTGGATTACTTTTAATATCTAGAATCTCTAAAAGTACAATGGGAGGCAGAGCCTTCAGTTATCAAGCTCCTCTCCTGTGGAATCAGCGGCCAATCTGGATTCGGGAGTCAGACTCGATCTCTGTTTTTAAGAATAGGGTTAAAACCTTCCTTTTTGATATAGCCTACAATTAGGGAGGGATCACGTGTCTCTGAACCCTCCCTTAGTTATGCTGCTAATAGGTTTAGACAGCCAGGGGACCTCCAATAATGCACTGGGCTTCACTCCTTTCTTCACTCTCAATGAAATATCTCTTTTTGCTGGTCATTAACATCCATTTGGTCTCTCCCATAGATTGAGTCCCCATCGTGCTGTTTGCTCTCTACATGCCTGTTCTTTTCTTCCTCTCTCTATCCCCTCCACCCCCCAGCCAGTCGCAGCAGATGACTGCCCCTCCCTGAGTCTGGTTCTGCTGGAGGTTTCTTCCTGCTAAAAGGGAGTTTTTCCTCTCCACCGTCGCCAAGTGCTTGCTCACAGGGGATCGCCTGATTGCTGGGGTCTTTCTGCAATTGTGGGGGTTTCCCCTACAATTAAAAGTGCTATGAGATGACTGTTGTTGTGAAATGGCGCTATATAAATAAAGTTGAATTGAATTGTATTCAACTCAAGATACAGCAGAGTCAGTGCCGCTGATCCGAGCTAAAGGCTAGGAGCTAGTCAGCGCCTCACTCCTGAAGTGATGTAAATGTAAAAGGGAGGGCGGAGTTGAATCTGATCAGGAACTTTTCTTGAAGTGACAGCATTAAATTGAAGCATTTTCAGAAAGGCTGGAAAAATAAAAACATAAAAAAACTAAATTGCTGCAATAATTAAAGAAACTGTGAACAACATTATGTCACAAACATTTCATTAAGCTGTGTGAGCTGTTAAAATGTGAATAAAAGTGCAGCTACCCCTTTAATAGGATTATAAAAACGGTTGTCAGTGAAGTAGTGATTGCCACAGATGCATGTTCTTACTGTGTTAATGAGGATTAGGTCCCTCCTCATTGGAACCACATCCTGAGCATTTGATGAAATATTAGTTATTGTCTGTCAGGGCTGCAGCAGTACAGAAATTGGGTCACAGGAGTGAAATCAGGTATGTCAATTGTTGTAGAGGCAGCAGCTGCTAAAGAGTTTTTAGTCTGGAGTAGATGCAGGTGGGTTGCATCTTCTCCCCAATAAAGCATCCTCACTCATTTCAGTCAGAAACCCAGAAACTCCGTTTGCCTAACCCCTAACCTGTATTATCTCCACCCCCAGCCCCATATTTACCCCTGCTCAGTGTCTCCAATTTGTTTTGCTATCTTCTTCTATTTTCCTTTGCCTTGGGCCTCCTTTCCCTTGAACTCACCCACTCTATAGCTCCCCAGTATACTCCTTGCCCTGCTAGCAGAATCACTGGCACATGGGTTATGCCCGCTCAGGCCTGACAAATGCCTAATGATTGACCATTGCAAATAGCAACCAACAGTCACTATTTGCAACAGTATATATAGTATATAACAGTACAAATAATAATGACCATAACAATGACAGAAACTAAAATACTGGGCTAGGTTAGTCTGAGTCCATGTTGAATTTTCAGTTCAAGGTCATTATCTTTGAGGAGTCGAGCAGTTTTATGTCATGGAAAGTGTAACTAGATCTGAAGGGATATTTTTAGTGTTGAAGGCCCTTTAATCAATCTATCAAGATGAAAACCCTGGAGCATTCTACAGGTACTCTGCAAGTACATCACATCTCAAACTAAAGAGCACTCAGGGACTGTATACAGTGGGGCAAAAAAGTATTTAGTCAGCCACCAATTGTGCAAGTTCTCCCACTTAAAAGATGAGAGAGGTCTCCAATTTTCATCATAGGTATACCTCAACTATCAGAGACAAAATGAGAAAAAAAATCCAGAAAATCACATTGAAGGATTTTTAATGAATTAATTGGTAAATTCCTCGGTGAAATAAGTATTTGGTCACCTACAAACAAGCAAGCAAGATTTCTGGCTCTCACAGACCTGTAACTTCTTCTTTAAGAGGCTCCTCTGTTCTCCACTTGTTACCTGTATTAATGGCACCTGTTTGAACTCGTTATCAGTATAAAAGACACCTGTCCACAACCTCAAACAGTCAGACTCCAAACTCTACTATGGCCAAGACCAAAGAGCTGTCAAAGGACACCAGAAACAAAATTGTAGACCTGCACCAGGCTGGGAAGACTGAATCTGCAATAGGTAAGCAGCTTGGTGTGAAGAAATCAACTGTGGGAGCAACTATTAGAAAATGGAAGACATACAAGGCCACTGATAATCTCCCTCGATCTGGGGCTTCACGCAAGATCTCACCCCGTGGGGTCAAAATTATCACGAGAACGGTGAGCAAAAATCCCAGAACCACACGAGGGGACCTAGTGAATGACCTGCAGAGAGCTGGGACCAAAGTAACAAAGGCTACATCAGTAACACACTATGCCACCAGGGACTCAAATCCTGCAGTGCCAGATGTGTCCCCCTGCTTAAGCCAGTACATGTCCAGGCCTGTCTGAAGTTTGCTAGAGAGCATTTGGACGATCCAGAAGAGGATTGGGAGAATGTCATATGGTCAGATGAAACCAAAATAGAACTTTTTGGTAAAAACTCAACTTGTCGTGTTTGGAGGAGAAAGAACACCATACCTACTGTGAAGCATGGGGGTGGAAACATCATGCTTTGGGGCTGTTTTTCTGCAAAGGGACCAGGACGACTGATCCGTGTAAAGGAAAGAATGAATGGGGACATGTATCGTGAGATTTTGAGTGAAAACCCCCTTCCATCAGCAAGGGCATTGAAGATGAAACGTGGCTGGATCTTTCAGCATGACAATGATCCCAAACACACCACCCGGGCAACGAAGGAGTGGCTTCGTAAGAAGCATTTCAAGGTCCTGGAGTGGCCTAGCCAGTCTCCAGATCTCAACCCCATAGAAAATCTTTGGAGGGAGTTGAAAGTCCGTGTTGCCCAGTGACAGCCCCAAAACATCACTGCTCTAGAGGAGATCTGCATGGAGGAATGGGCCAAAATACCAGCAACAGTGTGTGAAAATCTTGTGAAGACTTACAGAAAACGTTTGACCTCTGTCATTGCCAATGAAGGGTACATAAAGTAGTGAGATGAACTTTTGTTATTGACCAAATACTTATTTTACCGAGGAATTTACCAATTAATTCATTAAAAATCCTTCAATGTGATTTTCTGGATTTTTTTTTTCTCATTTTGTCTCTCATAGTTGAGGTATACCTATGATGAAAATTGGAGACCTCTCTCATCTTTTAAGTGGGAGAACTTGCACAATTGGTGGCTGACTAAATACTTTTTTGCCCCACTGTACCTCCACCAAGGCCCTATCTCCCAATGGTAAAAGTGGAAAAAGTGATCCAAAATCGGGATCCTGATCTTATCTTATGGGTTCATGCGTAGCTCATTGGCCACCTACGAGGAACATTTCATCAAAATCTGTCCAGCAGTTTTTGTGTGCTCCTCCGACCAGTCAGACAAAACGACATGACAACATTACCTTCTTGGTGGAGGTATCAAGTGCATCAGGATGCATTGCTGAACATTTCTATAAATAGTTTTATCAAAACACTTTTGGCATCTAAAGAAACAGTCTTCCAGTAACAGACTGTTAATGCTTTGCTGTTTACACTAATTTAATCTCATTCAACAATAATGATGTAATAAAAAGGATCCATTACTCATATAGTAGCTATAATGGCTGTAAAATTAAAATTCATTCTAAAAGGGGATTGCATCTTTTCTTAAGCAGGCATACCTTCTCCTTTGCTCATTAGTTAATGTCATTTGATGATATGAGTCAACCTGAGTACAAGTAACAGACTAATGATCTCCCTGTCAAACCAGTAATTCATGACCTACCTAAATTACATGAGCCTGTAGAAGGGTCCAAAATACTTAAGAATTTCTAGCAGGTGTTATATTAAATTACATTCATTATCACATCATTTCCATTTGAGACGTTTCTCTACCTGCCTTAATGAAGGCACATGGGAGTTGCCTCCTTATCCTTGTAACTGTAGGTACTTTTGTAGGAATGCCTCTATACCAAGCTAGATAACATTCTCATCCTGATCTATTCACTGATCCTGTTTGGGATTTAGCCAAAAAACTAAAACCTAATGCTGAGCTTTTTGAGAGCTGAACACTTTTAAAAACAAATGTATGTTATATGTTTTTGGTTACATATGCCTGATTTGGTATGGTTCAAAAGTGATCACATGATCAGTCATTAATGCCTATTGATTTAATTGAATTCAATAAGACATGTGATAGTCATTATGTAATCTTTTTTTTAAATATGGGTGATCTATAAAGGGCAAGACCTCCACACCATCCACTTCACTATAACCATATATGGAAATGGTCTCTCACTCTATACAACTGTCACTCCATCCGTCTTAAAGCCCTGAAATTTGATCAGGTTTTTTTTATTTTTTAAGGACTGGACACTTCTGCACAAGTCATGATAATTATCACGTTATTAGTATTACATCTTTGTAGTTTCTGACTAAAACAGTACATGACAGAAATGCTTATGAGGGAAAGAGGCCAAATCACCAAATATGATCTGCTTCCTTTCTTTCTCTTGTTTGTAACAAGGTCAACACTGTCACTTAGAATCTACCTTCTTGCATGCACCGAATAGAGGCACCCCCCCCCCCCCCAAGGGCACTTAGAGAGCACATATCTCTGCCAAAGGTCTACCCCTTCCTCCCTCTGTACATTGCAAGATCAGGCCAGGCCTGGGGATCAATCCTCCTGTATCGGTGTGCTCACTTTTTCAGTTCAATTCAGTATATCCCTTTTAATCCCACTTCAAGCAGTGCAGTATTCATATACTGCACTGCTTGTAGATGTAGATGCTGTGGATTGAGCATGCTGTTGTTTCATAAGTTACAGTATTTCACAAAAGTGAGTACACCCCTCACATTTTTGTCAATATTTTATTTCTTTTCATGGGACAACACTGAAGATATGACACTTTGATACAATGTAAAGTAGTCAGTGTACAGCTTGTATAACATCACATCTGGAACACAATGCCAAATGAAATTAAAATAATAACGGACTTTAAAACATTCACTAAAAATGTTAAAAACTGGCTGAAAAATAAACAAGAATGTACTCATGTATGAATTAATTGTCTGCAAAGTGAGAGTGAATGAAGGGAAGGAATAAATGTGTTTGTTTATAGTGAGTGACGGAGGGAGGAAGGCCTGCAATAGGCAAATGTGAGTTATGTTATATGTGTTAAATGCGAGTCAGGCTGTTATATTTGTGTATTTATAATATTTATAATATTTGTTAAATGTGAGTCAGGCTGTTATATTTGTGTATTTATAATATTTATAATATTTATAATTGTGTATTTATAATTTTTCTGCATTGATGTATGTGGTTATTGTGTATATTTTTTATCTTGATTCTTTTTTCTAAAGCCCATCCAGGGACAAGAGTTGCAAATTAGCTAATAGCTATACACTCTATGTGCAACACATCAGATTGATTGTCTTTGATTAATTGTCTATGTTTATTGCACTGTCCCTGTCAAATAAACTAATCTACTACTACTACTAACAGTGTAAATTTGCTGTCCCCTCAAAATAACTCAGCACACAGCCATTAATGTCTAAACCGCTGGCAACAAAAGTGAGTACACCCCTAGTGAAAATGTCCAAATTGTGCCCAAAGTGTCAATATTTTGTGTGGCCACCATTATTTTCCAGCACTGCCTTAACTCTCTTGGGCATGGAGTTCACTAGAGCTTCACAGTTTGCCACTGGAATCCTCTTCCACTCCTCCATGACAACATCACAGAGCTGGTGGATGTTGTGGATGTGAGACCTTGTGCTCCTCCACCTTCTGTTTGAGGATGCCCCACAGATGCTGGGTTTAGGTCTGGAGACGTGCTTGGCCAGTCCATCACCTTTACCCTCAGTTTCTTTAGCAAGGCAGTGGTCGTCTTGGAGGTGTGTTTGGGGTCATTATCATATTGGAATACTGCCCTGTGGCCCAGTTTCCAATCATGCTCTGCTTCAGTATGTCACAGTGCATGTTGGCATTCATGGTTCTCTCAATGAACTGTAGCTCCCCAGTGCCGACAGCACTCATGCAGCCCCAAACCATGACACTCCGACCACCATGCACGACTGTAGACAAGACACACTTGTCTTTGTACTTCTCACCTGGTTGCCGCCACACACACTTGACACCATCTGAACCAAATAAGTTTAGCTTGGTCTCGTCAGACCACAGAACATGATTCCAGTAATCCATGTTTAGTCTGCTTGTCTTCAGCAAACTGTCTGTGGGCTTTCTTGTGCATCATCTTTAAAAGGGGCTTCCTTCTGGGATGACAGCAATGCAGTCCAATTTGATGCAGTGTGCGGCGTATGGTCTGAGCACTGACAGGCTGACCCCCCACCCCTTCAGCCTCTGCAGCAATGCTGGCAGCACTCACATCTATTTTCAAAAGACAACCTCTGGATATGAGGCTGAGCATGTGCACTCAACTTCTTTGGTCGACCATAGCGAGGCCTGTTCTGAGTGGAACCTGTCCTGTTAAACCACTGTATGGTCTTGGCCACCATGCTGCAGCTCAGTTTCAGGGTGTTGGCAATCTTCTTATAGCCTAGGCCATCTTTATGCAGAGCAACAATTATTTTTTCAGATCCTCAGAATTCTTTGCCATGAAGTGCCATGTTGAACTTCCAGTGACCAGTATGAGAGCGATAACACCAAATTTAACACACCTGCTCCCCATTCAACTGAGACCTTGTAACACTAACAAGTCACATAACACTGGGGAGGGAAAATGGCTAATTGGGCACAATTTGGACATTTTCACTAGAGGTGTACTCACTTTAGTTGCCAGCAGTTTACCCATTAATGGCTGTGTTGAGTTATTTTGAGGGGACAGCAAATTTACACTGTTATACAAGCTGTACCCTGACTGCTTTACATTGTATGAAAGTGTCATATCTTCAGTGTTGTCCCATGAAAAGATACAAAATATTTACAAAAATGTGAGGGGTGTACTCACTTTTGTGAGCTAGTGTATTCAGTATAGTTCAGTCACCTATAAGAACTAATATGTTTGAACGAAATGTTTGCAAATGTTGTATCACTACCACTGTGTAATTTTCCCATACACTGCAATGTACTTACTCCATAATACCCATGTAATTTGTGGGCTGTATTATAAAGTACTACTGTAGGATAGTTTCTAACTGTTGCAGTTGGAATCTGGTTCAACCATTTTTGTAAATTTGACTGCTTCTATAAATGGATATCGTGTGGGCACACAGCACAATGCAGACTGATAATATTCACGCTCAGCAGGGATTGCATACGAACAGAGAACCCTAGGGGGACAACCAGAACAATGACTATTGTTATTCATCCCCGGAGTAAGGAGAGGAGTCTGGCACCAGTTAATCACGCGATTGATACAGTATGTATTGTCTGATATGTATATCAATATGTAAATGTGCCATGCATTCTCTCTTGTCTGTATAAAAGAGCTGACTTTACATGCCTCACCAGCGCACTGACAACAGCGCACACACAGCACACAGCGCTGCAGTGTGTCTCATGATGATGGAGGAAAAAAACTCTTAAACCTTCAGCTTGCCGTGTCTCACCTGAACTTATTTTGTTCCTCCACACTGGTGACCCTGGACGAAGAATGGAACACCAGGCAAACACCCTGGAGATGACCCGGACGGGAAGCCTCAGCACGCGTCATGGTGCGACCCTCGCCTGATCTTTTTCCAGCACCATGATCAACACGAGCAAACGAAGGAAGCAGCCTGAACGGGGACAATCATCGACGCCGACTGCGCTGATTTCCATCAAGCTCCCTGACCCCGACTCACCTCTCGACAATGGATCTTCTGCACACAGAAGCCACGTGCGCACATTGCAGGGTTACAAGGACAGCGCACCTGCCAGCAATGTGGTCAGTGCACCAGGCGCGCGCCACGCACCAGGGACAAACCGGCTCCACAGACTGACACAGCATCCTCCGCCGCTGCACATGCCCGAATTAAACGGCCGATCGCCACCCTCGGAACCTTCAGGGCTGCTCGCACACCTAGAGCGGACGTGCAGCCAGCACACAGGACTTTGCATGAGTTTTTCAGCCACGGCGCACAAGGGGAATTTAGCCGATTGCTTTCCCCAATGACTTTAGGGCTGTTTGCCGCACCTAAAGCCAAACTGCCGAGTCCCTGACACAGCTTCAGTTTATCACAGCCACTACGCATCCTCGGGGAATTAGGCCGCTTGCCTTCCCCACATCCTCGCTGGACCAAAACACAAGAGAAGTCAGAGATATAATTTTTTCACAGCCGCTGTGGATCTCCGCCAGGTTTAACGGGAAAAGTTACTCACCATCGTGGATCCACATGCAATTTTTGCACGGCCCAGACACTTTTGACGTCCCGGGCCGGCACTCGCTTACTCCCACCCTCTCAACCTCCTCCTTCACAGAGCTTTTCCTGCACCTCACTCCCAAAGCCGGCCGATCGCCGTCTGGTTCCATTACGCACGACTGCACACCAGCCCGTGTGCCCACGATCCACGGCCGTTCAACGTGCTGGAACTCGGAGCGGAGCACACTGCCCTTTCCACCCCTCCCCCGTCCCCCTCACGGACTGACATGCCCTCCGACAGTTCTACCGGAGCTGGAGCCAAACGATGGGGTGGGAGGGGTGTGGTCACAACCCCTTCTGACCGTTCAGGGGGGAGCGGTGTGGGCACCCAGCACAATGCAGACTGATAATATTCACGCTCAGCAGGAATTGCATACGGACAGAGAGCCCTAGGGGAACAACCAGAACAATGACTATTGTCATTCATCCCCAGAGTAAGGAGAGGAGTCTGGCACCAGTTAATCACGCGATTGATATGTATTGTCTGATATGTATATCAATATGTAAATGTGCCATGCATTCTCTCGTCTGTATAAAAGAGCTGACTTTACATGCCTCACTAGTGCACTGACAACAGCGCACACACAGCACACAGCGCTGCAGTGTGTCTCATGATGATGGAGGAATAAAACTCTTAAACCTTCAGCTCGCCATATCTCGCCTGAACTTATTTTGTTCCTCCACAATCTAAACCTTACTGGTGGCGGGACACAAAGAAAACAGCTTGTATACATCAGAATAACTTGTAAGTGTTCATGTTCAAGATCAATTTGCGATGTAAGACTGCTGCCTCACCACCTACCGTAAACTTTGCAACATGTCGAAAACTTCCTCCAGAGTGCCACGATGTCAGGGGATGCTAAGTAGGTGGCAGCAGATGTGGCAGGCGAGTTGGCAACCCTGTAGAAATTGTGGCAGCAGCCAGTGTCTCAAATCAAACTATCACCAATTTAGCATGCATGTCCAATCAAATTTTTCACGAAGTCAACTTTGAGTTTTAAACTGGTATTCAAGACAGATCCTTAAACACACACAATCACAGCCAGAAATATCACATTTATATGCATGACTGGACTGGTTAACTGTTGAACAACAGTCTATGTATATGCTACACACCCGTGGTCCTGGCTTGTAGAGGAGAATGCTTATTGAATTATCTTGCAAAAAGACATTAACTTCTTCCAAAAGCTATTTTGTTGAAATAATTTTTCTATGAACAGCAAACATGCAATATTGCCATTTAGCTCATTAGAGTTTGCAAAGTAAACCATTAAAAAAACACAAAAACAATTCATCAACTCATTTTTATCATTGTTATTTCACTCAAATATACAGTCATGTGAAAATATTAGGACAGCCTTTATAAGCCTGTGTGTGTGTTTTTTTTAACATATTTGGACTTATGGATATTTAATATCAATGTTAAAAATACTGGGAGATTCATGTTATACAACTAAACAATTAAAAACAAATTAAAGACTTTTTTCAAATTCTCTATAAAATGTAATTCTAAACAAATAATGAGGAATAAATTAAGACACCCCCCATCTTTTTTAGGACACCCCCACATTCATTCCCACTTAAAATGGCTAAAGTAAATGTTAAAAAAATTAAATAAAAACAAAAACAAGGTTAGACATAGATATGTGAACATGTCTTAATAAAGAACTGAATGTTTAATGGGGTGTCCTAATTTTTTCACATGACTAAGTTTTGTCTTATTAATTTTGAGTCCAGCTCTGTTCTGAGTGCTGACCCTCAGTTCCTCCAGGTTCTAGAAGTGTGAATCTTCAGCGGTCTCATGGTTTGATTACGATTCAGAAATTAACGATTTGAATGCAAAACAATTCACGATGCATCTCTATGCTGCATTTTCATTTGAATTTTTTTTTCTATTTTTAGATTTCAGCATTTATTAATGTAATTTATGAAAGGAAAAACACTGAATTGCTGTGTGGACCGAGTTATGAATATATATATATATATATATATATATATATATATATTCGATTCACAGAATACATCAGCAAAAAAGTAAGTAAAGTTTAAACCTGTAAGAGAGAGGGTGGAGTGAACTGCAGCTCATTTAATGCAAATGTTTTTCGTAGACATATTCACAAAGCACTGTATGACAAAACTGAATAAAAAAGAAATAGGCAGAGACACAATAAAATAGAAATGCTCTGCTCCTCTTTTCTGTGACAGTCCCTCCAAGAAAGAAGTATTCTGCTTTGTGTGGCACTGAACACTTGATGTGACACAAAAACACATAGCCCCACCAAATAAAAAATGCAAGCGTGCACACACAAACGCACGTTTAAAAAAAAAAAACAAAAAAAAAAAAACTTGTTACTGATCTGCAAAGCAAAATCGGTTGGGACTGCTCTGCCAGCCTGAATTCGGGAGACAGACTTGACCTCTGTTTTTAAGAATAGGGTTAAAACTTATAGAGAGATAGATAGATAGATAGATGATAGATAGATAGATAGATAGATAGATAGATACTTTACAGGTACATCTCAAAAAATTAGAATATCATGAAAAGTTCAATATTTTTTGTCACTCATTTCAGAAAGTGAAACCCATATACAGTAGATTCATTACAGAGAGTGATATACTTCAAGTGTTTATTTATTTTAATTTTGATGATTATGGCTTACAGCCCATGAAAACCCCAAATTCAGTTTCTCAAAAAATTAAAATATTACATAAAATTAAGTTTAAAAAAAATTGTTTTTTAATAGAAATGTTGGCCAACTGAAAAGTATGTCCATGTACACACTCAATACTTGGTTGGGGCTCCTTTTGGTTTAATTACTGTATCAATGTGGCGTGGCGTGGAGGTGATCAGCCTGTGGTACTGCTGAGGTGTTATGAAGGTCCAGGTTGCTTTGATAGTGACCTTCAGCTCATCTGCATTATTGGATCTGGTATCTTTCATCTTCTTCTTGACAATACTCCATAGAATCTGTACGGGATTTAGGTCAGGAGAGTTTGCTGGCCAATCAAACACAGTGATGTCATGGTCATTAAACCAGCTTTTGATACTTTTGGCAGTGTGTGGATGGAGGGTACCAAGTTCTGCTGGAAAATTAAATCAGCTTCTCCATAAAGCTTGTCAGCAGAGGGAAGCATGAAGTGCTCTAAAATTTCCTGGTAGACTGCGCTGACTTTGGTCTCGATAAAACACAGTGGACAAACACCACCAGATGACCTCTGTTCAGATAAATGTAAATTTTGCATTTCATTTGAAAATCAAAATCTCAGAGTCTGGAAAAAGAGTGGAGAGGCACAGAATCTAAGTTGCTTGAGGTTTAGTCTGAAGTTTCCAGTCAGTGATGATTTGAGGAACCATGTCATCTACTGGTGTTGGTCGTCTACCAGGAAATTTTAGAGCACTTCATGCTTCCCTCTGCTGACAAGCTTTATGGAGAAGCTCATTTCATTTTCCAGCAGGACTTGGCTCCCCTCACCCCCCCCCCCCCACGCACACACACTGCCAAAAGTATCAAAACCTGGTTTAATGACCATGGCATCACTGTGTTTGATTGGCCAGCAAACTTTCCTGACCTAAACCCCATAGAGAATCTATGGAATATTGTCAAGAGGAAGATGAGAGACACCAGACCCAACAATGCAGATGAGCTGAAGGTCACTATCAAAGCAACCTGGACCTTCATAACACCTCAGCAGTGCCACAGGCTGATCACCTCCATGCCACGCCACATTGATACAGTAATTAATCCAAAAGGAGCCCTGACCAAGTACTGAGTGTGTACATGGACATACTTTTCAGTCGGCCAACATTTCTATTAAAAAACTATTTTTTAAATTTAATTTTTTGTAATATTCTAATTTTCTGAGAAACTGAATTTGGGATTTTCATGGGCTGTAAGCCATAATCATCAAAATCAAAATAAATAAACACTTGAAATATATCATTCTCTGTGTTATGAATCTATATAATATATGGGTTTCACTTTCTGAAATGAGTGACAAAAAAAATATTGAACTTTTTCATGATATTCTAATTTCTTGAGATATACCTGTACTTTTTGACAAAGCCAATAGTTAGGATGGGATCAGGTGACCCTGAACCCTCCCTTAGTTATGCTGCTAATAGGTTTAGAGGGCCTCCAATGATGCACTGAGCTTCACACTTCTCTTCACTCTCAATGTAATATTTTTGCTGATCATTAACATCTGTTTGTTCTCTCCCTTAGATGGAGTCCCCATCGTGCCGTTTGCTCTCTACATGCACAAGTGGAGATTGAGGGAAAAACCCCTATGTAGCTTGTGTGGAACAAGAAGGACCATGGCACACACTCTGTCAGGGTGCAGCATTGCTCTAGTGCCGGGGAGATATAGGTGGCGCCATGACAGGGTGCTGACAACACTGGTGGAAATCTTGGAACAGGAACGAAGGAATCATCCAGCCAAAACATAACCATTGTTCAACACCATCGGCTTTGTGAAAGAGGGGCAGAAGTCAGTCATCCTGGGAGGTGCAAAACAAAACCTTTTGCAGTCCGCCAAGGGATGGGAAGTGAAGATGGATCTTGGGAGGAAACTCCACTTCCCAGAGGAGATACTTTCCACAACTCTGAGACCAGATATTGTCATGTGGTCTCAGAAAGGTAGGAAGGTTCTCCTGGTGGAACTAATAGTCCCATGGGAGGAGAACTGTGAGGAGGCAGCAGAGAGGAAGAAGGCCAAATACCAACAGCTGGCCCGGGAATGTCAAGACAAAGGGTGGATGACATGGTTATTTAGAGTGGAGGTGGAGTGTCAAGGGTTCCCAGCCCAATCTATGTGGAACCTGATGACGAAAGTAGGAGTTAGAGGGCACAAGTGGAAAATTGCTGTTCGAAGGTTGGGAGAAGTGGCTGAGAGGGCCTCCTGTTGGCTCTGGCATAAGAGGGAGGACACTAGCTGGAAGCTGGGAGGAGAGGGGCAGTGAACTGGCCACTCACTGCCGACCCACCAGTCGGAAAGTGTTGTGGTTAAGGGTCGAAACACTTGAGAATGACTGAAAACCACCTGAAGACCTCTTCCTCCTAGCTAAGGCTATATCTATTTAAAATGGATATTTTATGGCATTTCTGATGTATTTTATAACAGGGGATGAAACATTTCTGGTCATGACTGTACATATCACAGTCAAGGGTTGTATGGTCAGCAGCTGTGACTTTTGGCCACAGATATCTCTTAGGTACTGTATCTCTGCAAGCCAAAGTGAAGATTCACCTCAAATTTCTTCAAATGAACCAATTCCAGATAAATCCATATTTTCAAGAAGAGGACAGATGTGAAGTCGTGGGCATGTTGCCCTTTGATCACAAAATTGTATGAGTTCACCCTCGAGTCCAAGTCAAACTTTTGAAGGATTTGGGGGAAATATTGCTTCCATGAGAAGAGGACACTGTGCATGTGTCAGCCAACAATAATAAAGACTGGCAGTAGCGCTCTTGTATTACAGGAGCTTCTCAATAACATAGAATATCATCAAAAAGTTAATTTATTTCAGTAATTCAATTCAAAAACTGAAACTCATTTCACACAGAGATATGTTTCAAGCTTTTATTTCTTTTAATTTTGATGATTATGGCCATAGCTAATAAAACCCCCAAATTTAGTTGGACTGAAAATTAGAATATTACATAAGACCAATAAAAATATAGATTTTTAATAGAAATATTGGCCTCCTGAACAGTACGTCCATGTATACACGCAATACTTGGTCGAGGCTCCTTTTGCATGAATTACTGCACCAATGTGGTGTGGCATTGAGATGATCAGCCTGTGGTACTGCTGAGGTGTTATGGAAGCTCAGGTTGTTTGATAGCAGCCTTCAGCCAGTCTGCATTGTTAAGTCTGGCATTTCATCTTCCTCTTGGAAATACCCTACAGCTTCTCTATGGGCTTTAGGTCAGGCAAGTTTGCTGGCCAATCAAGCACAGTGATACCATGGTCAATACACCAGGTTTTGGTACTTTTGGCAGTGCGAGCAGCCATGAAGTCCTGCTGGAAAATGAAACCTGCATCTCCATAAAGCTTGTCAGCAGAGGAAGCATGAAGTGCTCTAAAATTTCCTGGTAGACGGCTGTGCTGACTTTGGACTTGTTAAAACACAGTGGACCAACACCAGCCAATGACATGGCTCCCCAAATTATCAAGGACTGTGGAAACTTCACATTGGACCTCAAATAATTTGGATTGTGTGCCTCTCCACGGTTCCTCCCAAATTCTGGGATCATGATTTCCAAATGACAGAACCTGGCATCGGACTTCCCCAAATCAGGTGCCAAGAAAATTTTAGAGTACTTCCTGCTTCCCTCTGCTGACAAGCTTTATGGAGATTCAGGTTTCATTTTCCAGCAGGACATAGTACCTGCTCACACTGCAAAAAGTACCAATACCTGTTTTATTGACCATGGTATCACTGTGCTTGATTGGCCAATAAATTCACCTGACCTAAACCCATATACAATCTATGGGATGCTGTCAAGAGGAAGATGAGATGCCAGATCCAACAATGCAGATGAGCTGAAGGCCACTATCAAAGCAACCTGGGCCTCCATAACACCTCAGCAGTACCACAGCCTGATCACCTCCATGCCACACCGCATTGAAGCAGTAATTTATGCAAAAGGAACCCCAACCAAGTATTGAGTGTGTACATGGACATACTTTAAAGTCGGCCAGCATTTCTATTAAAAATCAATTTTTCAAAATTAATCTTACAGCGGTGAAAATAAGTTTTGAACACATCAACAGTTTTCTCATTAAAACATATTTCTGATGGAGCCAGTGACCTGAGATTTTCACCAGATATCAGTAACAACCCAAGTAATCCATACATACTGTACAAAGAAATCAAGGCATCTGTGTCCACAGAACAAGTTATATTTAATCAAGTGGAATGTCACAAGGAATAAGTATTGAACACATTAAGAAAAAGAGGTGCAAAAAGACATAGAAAGCCAAGAAACCAACTGAAATCCATCGGAATATAGAAAGCCTGTCATGATTGGTAATGATTGACAGCTCATGTGCAGGGAGTGACACCAGAGAAGACACATGATGACACAGAGAAGCAAATTTGATTTGAATTTTATTAATGCAAAAAGGAAAGCTTTGCAAAAGAAAAACGTGACTCGCCAGAGGAAGACCCAGCCTGTAGGGAGAGACGAGAGCAGGTTAGATAAAGAGGGAGACTGAGAAGGGAAAACAGAGCCCGGCAGAGGAACCCAGCACTTACGGCAAACCTGGAGGAAATGCTGGAAGGCAGCAGTAGAACTGGGTGAGGTGTCTGACTGGGTGAAGACAGTTGCTGACATGGTGATGGTGATGAGGCAGGTGAGTGCACAACAACCCCGGAGACGCACCACAAAGGAGGTAGCAACCTGAAGAGGAGAGGACAAAAGGATTAATGGTTTATTCTCCAAAAGGGAGAACCAAACTTACTTGTTGAGACAGGTAGTATACCCAACGAGCTAGCACCAAAGTGTTGAAGAGAAGGTCTATTTAAGCGCTGGAGAGTCAGAGGTAGCAGGTGTGTCTCATCACGCAGGTGAGATGATTACCCGCAGAGTAGGGAAAAGTTGAACAGGATAGGAGGGGGAGAGTGCGCTCACCAGATCATGACAGTGCCCCCCCCCCTCCAGGAGTGCCTCCTGGTGGTCCATTGGGCTTGTTGTGATGTGCCTTGTGAAAGGCCCGGACCATCCCCTTGTCGTAGGAGTTCGAACCAGAGATCCACGATCTTTCTTTTGGTCTGTAGCCCTTTCAATGGACAAGATATTGGAGCAACAACAGCAAACGTCCAGGATCCTGTGGACCGTGTAGGTGGTTTGGCCGTCGATGATCCGAGGGGAAGGAGGTGGCTTTGGGGGAGGGCTTAGAGGGCTGGCGGAGAGGGGCTTGATTTTTGACACGTGGAAGGTGGGGAGTTTCAAGAGGACCGTGACGTCATTGATAACCCTAGAGAAGGGAAATGGGCCCAGGAAACAAGGAGAGCACTTCCTGGACTCCATCTTTAATGGCCCCTCGGTCTGCTGACAATCACACCTGCTGCCTGATGGAAAACTTCGGAGCCGGGGTATGCCTGTGATCAGCGTACTGGCGGTTGCGCTCGGCTGAACGGGCGAGGGCAGCACGAGTGGCCCTCCAGAGCCAGCGACAGTGGTGTACGTGGGCCCCCACTGATGGCACTGCCACGTCCCTCTCCGCCATCGTAAGGGAGGGGGGGGTGTACCCCATAGATGTCTCAAATGGGGTCAGTCCAGTGGCTGTTGAGATGGCAGCCACCCACTACTCCACCCAGGTCAGATGAGTGCTCCATGAACTGGGGTTATAGGCTGCCACGCACCTAAGGGTGGCCTCCAAGGATTGGTTGGTATGCTCAGCCTGCCCATTGCTCTGTGGATGGTACCCAGATGTGAGGCTAACGGTGGTGCTCAGGGAGCGGCAGAAGGCTTTCCAGATTTGGGAGGTGAATTGAGGACCCCGGTCAGACACAATGTCCACAGGAATGCCGTGTAATTGGATGACATGGTTAGTGAGGAGGTTCGCCGTTTCTAAAGCTGAGGGTAATTTGGGAAGGAGCACCAGGTGTACTGCCTTAGAGAAGCAATCCACACAGGTGAGGATTACAGTGTTACCTTGAGAGGGGGGAAGTCCGGTAACAAAGTCCAGGGCAATGTGGGACCAAGGTCGGCAGGGGATGGGGAGTGGTGGAGGAGGCCAGAAGGGGGTGAGGAGTCCGATTTATTGCAACAGCAGACTTGAAAGGCGTTGACATAATCCTGGGCGTTAGTCCGCAGAGTGGGCCACCAGAACACCCGACGAATGAGGCTAATAGTACGAGTGATCCCAGGATGGCATGCAAAAAAACTGGTGTGGCCCCACTTGATGATGTCACTGCGGCAAGTGGCCGGGACAAACAGACGACCGTCAGGGCCCCCTTCTGGTATGGGTTCCGTGGATTAAGCCTGCTGGACCCTCCGCCCAATGTCCCACATGAGAGCACCAAGGAAGCAAGAGGGTGGGACAATGGGTTGGAGAAGGGAGGAAGGGGTGGGAGGGTCGGGGCAGAACTGGCGGGAGAGAGTGTCCGGTTTAATATTATGGAAGCCAGGCCCGTAAGTGATGGTAAGATTAAATCTAGCAAAAAATAAGGCCCAGCGGGCCTGCCTGGCATTCAGCCTGCGGGCCGACCGAAGATATTCTAAATTTTTATGGTCAGTCCACACAATTACGGGCTGGGCCACTCCCTCCAACCAGTGTCTCCACTCCTCAAGGGCCAATTTGATGGCTAACAGCTCACGGTCTCCTACGTTGTAATTCTTCTCGGCAGGCGTGAGCCAGCAAGAGAAATACGCGCATGGATGGAGCTTCTGATCTGAAGCTGAGCGCTGAGATAGGACAGCGTCCACCCCCAAGTCAGAAGCATCCACCTCTAGAGTAAACTGGAGCTGGGGGTTGATCTGGGCCAAGATAGGGGCATTGGAGAACTGACCCTTCAATTTCCGAAAGGCCAGTTCAGCTGCCTCGGACCAATTAAAGGGTACTTTAACCGAGGTCAACTGGGTCAGAGGCTGTGCTACCCCACTATAGTTTGTAATGAAACAGTGGTAAAAATTTGCAAACTCCAAGAAGCACTGAAGCTCCTTGCGGAAGTGGGGCATAGGCCAATTTAGCACAGCCTCCACCTTGGCCAGGTCAGCCCTCAGCTCCCCTTCAGCTACGATAAAGCGTAGGAATGAAGTGGAGTGGGTGGATAACTCACACTTCTCGGCTTTAACGTAGAGCTGATTCTCCAGGAGCCGTTGTAAAATGGCTCTGATGTGGGCTGCATGTTCCTCTGGTATGCGTGAAAAAATCAAAATGTTGTTGAGGTAAACAAAAACAAACTGATTAACCATGTCGCGGAGGACGTCATTGATCATACGTTGGAAGACGGCAGGGGCATTGGTGAGCCCAAATGGTATCACCAGATATTCAAATTGCCCCAAGTGTGTTTTGAAGTCTGTCTTCCATTCGTCCCCATCACGAATGTGAACCAGATGATAAGCGTTCCGCAGATCCAATTTAGTAAATACTCGTGCGCGCTGAAGGAGCTCAAACGCAGAGTTTCTCAGGGACAGAAGATATCTGTCCTTAACCGTTATAGCATTGAGTTCCCGATAACCAATGCATGGGCATAGGGAACCGTCCTTCTTTCCGACAAAAAAGAATCCTGCCCCAAGAGGAGCCGATGAAGGCCAAATGAGGCTGGCGTTCAGAGAATCTTTAATATAGCTCTTCATCGCCTCCCTCTCTGGCCCAGAAATACTGTAGAGCTGGCTGGACGGCAGCCGCGCACCCGGGAGGTCTATAGCACAATCATAAGAGTGATGGGGAGGTAAAGAAAGTGCTCTTGATTTGCTGAAGACCTCTCCGAGATCATGATAGATCTTGGGTACTAGGCTGAGGTCCGACGGCTATACTGGAGGGGAAGAGATGGACAGCGCAGGTGAACACTCGGCCAAGCTCAGACAGGATGCCAAACAATACGAGCTCCAGGAAGAGATGGAGTGATTTGCGCAATGGGTAATAGGGTTATGGTTCTGGAGCCACGGGTAACCAAGAACCACTGGGTGACCAGATTTAGGGAGAATAAAGAACGAAACAGTCTCCCAGTGGTTACCGGAAAGAAGGACTGACACCGGCTCCGTTTTTTTCGGTAATGGTGGCCACCTTTTCGCCCGACAATGTAGTGACATTAAGGGACATGGGCAATTTGGTCGTGGGGATGCCTACATTCCGCACGAAGTGCGCAGAGATAAAGTTCTGCTCTGTCCCTGAATCAATCAAAGCCATGGTCCTCCTTCTGACCCCCGGCAACTGAATGAGGACCGAAATGGAGAAGCTACCGGGGAAATGAATGGATTTCCTGCCCGTCATATCCCCCACGGCTACTGATGGGCCACATCTTTTGGGCTTCAGATGGCACTCCTGCAGTGTGTGCTTTAGGGAGTCATAATACATGCAGGCACCGGCTCTCCTCCGCCTCTGGCGTTCTTCCAGAGTCAAACGGAGTCGGCTGAACTCCATAGGCTCAGAGGAGGAGCCGACTCCACCTGTGTCAGAAGCTGAAGAGGGTGTGCGTGCACTGGGCAGGTTGGAGGAGGCCTTGCACTCCCTCGAGCGCTCGCGGTATTGGTTGTCAAGACTGACAGCCTGATCAATTAGACCATCCAAGGAGGAGGGAACGGCATGAACCGCTAGGTCATCACGGAGATTTTCGTTTAAACCCTGGAGGAAGATGCTGCATAACGAAACGTCATTCCATCCAGAGTCCGCCACGATGACCCGGAACTCCACAGAGTAGTCGGCGGCAGACCGGCTGCCCTGACCTAATGACATTAAACGGCTCATGACATTCCCTTCACTCTCTGTACGGTCAAAAGCGCGAGTAAATTCGTCCACAAATCTCTTAAACGAATAATTAGGCCCCTCCGAACTGTCGAGAATGGATTGGGCCCAGCTGAGGGCCCTATCTCGCAGCAGGAGGGTCATAAAGTGAATTTTTGCTGTATCATCTGGGTACCCCCGACCTGGCCCAAATACAGCCAAACATGGCACAAATAGCCCTTCCATTTCCCCACCTCCCCCATGTACGGGGCAGGTGAGGGAACGGGGGTCGTTCGGTGCATGGTGGAAGAAACTGGGGCAACAGGCGGCGAGGTGGAACCCGGATGGGACAAATGGCCTAAAAGTTCGGTGACCATTCCCAGCTGCTGCGTAATAATTTGCAGCTCCTGTGTAAGCACGGCCATCTGCCTCTCTGCGGCATCCAAACGATCCAAAGGGAAGTGTTCCGCTGATGCCGCTGAGCTTGCAGTTTGGCTGGCTCATTTTGTCATGATTGGTAATGACTGACAGCTCACGTGCAGGGAGTGACACCAGAGAAAACGCATGATGACAAAGAGAAGCAAATTTGATTTGAATTTTATTAATGCAAAAAGGAAAGCTTTGCAAAGGAAAAACGCCACTCGCCAGAGGAAAACGCAGCCTGTAGGAAGAGACGAGAGCAGGTTAGATAAGGAGGGAGCCTGAGAAGGGAAAATAGGACTACACTCACGTGGGAGGAAGAGAGAGCCCGGCAAAGGAACCCAGCACTTATGGCGAACCCGGAGGAAATGCTGGAAGGCAGGAGTAGAGCTGGGTGAGGTGTCTGACTGGGTGAAGATGATTGCTGACGTGGTGATGAGGCAGGTGAGTGCACAACAACCCCGGAGACGCACCACGAAGAAGATAGCAACCTGAAGAGGAGAGGACAAAAGGATTAATGGTTTATTCTCCAAAAGGGAGAAACAAACTTACTTGTTGAGACAGGTAGTATACCCAACGGGACAGCACTGAAGTGTTGAAGAGAAGGTCTATTTAAGCGCTGGCGAGTCAGAGGTAGCAGGTGCGTCTCATCACGCAGGTTAGATGATTACCCGTGGAGTAGGGGAAAGTTGAACAGGACGGGAGGGGCAGAGTGCGCTCACCAGATCATGACAAAGCCATGCCGTTCCCCATCGATGCAAATTAATTTCAGCTGATTAAGTCCTGACTAATAGCCTTTAAAAAGGTCTGTGAATATCAGATTGTCACACCACAAAGAACTCATGATGAGTAGAAGCAAAGACCTTTGCAATCTTATTGCTGAAAAACATAATGATGGCAGTGGTTACAGGTGCATTTCTAAACTGCTGAATGTTCCAGTGAGCACTGTTGGAGCCATTATTCAGAAGTGGAAAGAACATCATTTTACCATAAATCGGCCACGACCAGGAGGTCCTCACAAGACTTCTGATAGAGGAGTCAAACAAATTATTACAGTTATCCAAGAGCCAAGATCACTCATGGAGAGCTCCAGAAAGACCTGGAGTTAGCAGGTACTGCTGTTACAAAGAAAACAGTAAGTAATGCACTCAACTGACATGGGCTGTATTCCCACTCACCTCGCAAGACTCCATTGCTGAAGAAAAAGCATGTTGAAGCTCATTTAAAGTTTACTGCACAACATTTGGGCAAGCCAGTAAAATACTGTGAGAATATAGTCTGGTCAGATGACACTAAAACTGAACTTTTTGGATGCCACAACACAGTATGTTTGGAGGAGAAATGGCACTGCACATCCTATCATGGTGTGGGGGTGGTTTTCAGCACATGGTGCAGGCAGACTTCATATAATTGAAGGAAAGATGAATGGACAAATGTACAGAGACATCCTTGATAAGAATCTGTTGCCATCTGCCAAGATGCTGAAGATGAAACGAGGATGGACATTTTAGTAACACAATGATCCCAAACACGCAGCAAAGGAAACTCTCAACTGGCTCCAGAGAAGGAAAATAAAGCTGCTAGAATGACCCAGTCTGTCACCTGACCTGAATCCAATTGAAAATCTATGGAACAAACTGAAGATCAGAGTTCATAGAAGACACCCACGGAACCTTCAAAATTTGACAGTTTGTGTGGAAGAATGGGCTAAAATCACTCCTGAGCAATGCCTGTACCTAGTTTCTCCATACAGGAGACATCTGGAAGCTGTCACTACCAACAAAGGGTTTTCTAAATATTAAATTAATTTCACCGTGTGTTCAATACTTATTCCCTGTGTCATTCTATTTTTTTTTTATTAAATAACTTGTTTTATGAACACAGTTGCCTTGATTTCTTTGTATGTATGGATTACTTGGGCTGTTACTGATATCTGGTGAAAATCTCAGGTTAATGGCTCCATCAGAAATACAGTATGTTTAATGAGAAAAATGTTGATGTGTTCAATACTTATTTTCCCAGCTGTATGTAATATTCTAATTTTCTGAGAAATTGAATTTTGGGTTTTCATTAGCTGTCAGTCATAATCATCAAAAATTAAAAGAAATATATGCTTGAAATGCATCACTCTGTGTGTAATGAATCAATATGAGCTTCACTTTTTGAACTGAATCACTGAAATAAATTAAGTTTTCGATGATATTCTAATTCACTTCGAAGCACCTGTACATGTGTGTAATTTCACTCAAAATAAGAAAAGGTACGTGACCATCAAAGTCATTAGTTGATTTAAATGCTTTAATATTTTTTTTTAATGTTACAAATAGCATGCACAGTAATTTAGATATTCGGACCAGCATCGGTTTGCTTATTCAACTTACCAACACACTTCACACATCATTTCTCTTATGCTGAATTCTGACAAAACCCAACTGTATTGACCCTTAGTTGTGTACCAAAGACATTTTTAATTTCATGATAACACCAGGTACCCTCTCAGTAACGTGATCCAGTGTCAGATGAACATGTGGCACATTGTTTTGAAGCTCTAAGTCATCACAGCTGTCTCTGTGCTCCCACCGAGATGGCTGGGCTTGTGGATTTCCCTTTAAAAATGAGATGAATGATGTTAATCAGCACATGGGAGCTCAGTGAGTCCCTCAGCTCCGGCTTGTCCTGATGTAATAAAACAAAGTGCCTGCCTGAATAATTGCTCTCATTTGTCTTAGTCGTATAGGCAAAGAAAAAAAAAAACTGGTAAAAACAGTCAACTCTTTTGGGCAGCCCACAAAATAATGTCTTTGTGTAAAAATACCAACTTGAAGAAAACATTAGTGAATGAATGAATGAATGAATTTATTTATTTATTGAATGAATGAATGAATTTATTTATTTCGGATAGTACATTACAGGTTAAAAGAAACTGTATAATATAACAACAAGGTCAAATTAGACAAAGACTCCTTCTACTATACAATTCCACGTGAGTTATCCGAAATGGGTGATGGCTGAAGCCGCAGCTTATATTGCCCACCCATAAGTCTCTCTAATGTTTAACGGAGGCTTTTATTTATGAATTTCAGGTGTTAATGAAGGTTTATACTTCATTTGACATTTAAACAAAAGCAACCCCCCCCCCCCCAAAAAAAACAAAAAAACAAAAAAAACACGTCTTGAACGTAAAAGCAGACTTCAGGACATTAAACACTTTGAACATACAGTATAAATGAAACTCAAACTCAACCCTATATTTACTAAACTCAAACACAATCTCTTCTGGAGGGGAAAAAAAAAAAAAAAAAAAGAGTACAAAGTTCTTCCAATAATAGAAAGAAATGTCTCATTTAATCACTGCCTGCCTCCTTCTCTAACAGTGTTTCTACCACCTTTGGTAAGAAAACTTCGAGGAAATGAAAGAAGTCTTGAAAGGCCCCTCCTTTGTCCCCGCTTGTCTCAAATGTGAGCATGGTCCTGGTGCTTTCTGTCCCACCCAATATCTGGGGATGAACCTTAAACTCCAGTGGCTCCTTGAGTTGTGGCTCTTTTTCAGTGATGCGAGCTGTGACCTGTGACTCCAACTCCACGCAGCTGCCTTCGGGCCTCGAGTCTGTATCTTTGATCAGCTCCCGTTTCACCTTTCTCCTGCCAGCCCACACCATGTGTTTTTGAACGCAAATCCACAGAGAGAATTCAGGTTTGCCTTTTTTTGCCAGTCTTGGCTTTTTGCCTTTGGGCGACGCATCGTCACTGCCAGAGCAAAGTGGTCTCTTGGCACCAATGGCAATGGTACCTGGAGGGCTGGTTTTGCTTTGGGATTCACCACTGTCTGTGCTGTCATTGGTTGATAGAGCATGTGAAGCTGATGTTTCCATTTCTTCAGCTGACACAGCTGAATCCTTGCCAGATATGGCATCAGTGGAGGAAACGAGGTGACACTGAAGAACATTTTTTAATACTCCCTCTGTCGCGGCACAAACTCTTTGAAACCACTGCAGGCGGAAACCATCTCCTGCTGCATGCAACTCATTACGCAGTTTTTCTGGGAGTGATGCCAACTTGAAGGGGATATTGATGGTCAGCTGCTCTGGTTTAGCATGTGTGACTTCACCATGGGGGGTGAATAAGCGCACTAGGCCCCATGATTTTCCCCTAGTAGACTTTTGCTGGTACTGGAGGCTGCGGCAATACTTCTCAGCCTCCTGGCACTCCTTCTGGAAGCTGCGTTGGGAACGTTCGTTCAGGTTTCCAGCCACATTGTGGGTGAGTTCAAAAGGGTCCAAGAGATTTAGGGGCCCCAGTTTGAGACGTGGATTATTAGGTTTAGGGGGCTGCTCCTCTTGCATCACGTTGTCCTCTTTATTCAGAATGAGGAAGTCTGTGATTGGGAGTGCACGGCCCTCTCGCAGTGATATGACATTGCTTGCAAAGTCAAATTTAGCATAGAAGGAGAAAAAGCCAGCGAGCAGGGTACCTGGGCAGAGGAAACATGCATACACAAAGAGACGTTAGGGATTTCTGATGGAGATGTTACTGCAGAAACCATAGTGTATATCACAAAAAGCCCCAATTTCAATTCAGCACCTATATGAACTTACGGCATACTGTATGCAGTACGACTGGGATTTCACAAGGAGGCTCTACTACATTAAAAGTCCCATTCAATAAAAAAAATGGTGTTTGTGCATTTCTTCACCTTCTAAAATGCTTTCTTTGAACATGATTAACATGATTATAATACAATTTTTAAAACCTCTCAGGGTTTCTGCTGGTAACTGAGCTGCCACACTAAGAATGAAGGAATAACAATGTTTCTCTGCAAGCCCACGAGAAAAAACAGCCACCACATTTGTATCTGCAGGTCCATAAAAAGTCTTAAATGTGATTATCCACTTGATTTATCCAATATGCCTGCAGCCGACTACTAATTGGAGGGTCAGGGGTTCAATTCCCACTCTGTCTGCAGTCTGCATGTCGAAGTGTCCTTGAGCAAGACACTGAACCCCCAGTTGTTCCTGGTGTGTACGGCGGCTCTGCCACCATCAGTGTGTGAATGAGTGGATAGCAGGATCTGTAAAGTGCTTTGGTCATCCAGAGATGAGTAAAATGCGCTATAAGTGAACGCCATTTACCATCCAAAATCACACCTTAATTATCCTTAAATATGAGAAACAATCCTTAAATTCCTGCTCAATAACCATAAAATTAGTACACCATAAATGCTAGATTCACTAGGCATGACTAGACTGAATTTTGAATTATGTAGTTTTTCACCTACACAACTCAACACTTCCTGAATTATTTCAAAATAAGAGCCCTCTATAGCAATTCAGTTATCAAAGTGGTTGTTTCTGTTATGTGCTTTTATTGTAAAATGTCAACCAAATATACTTGTCTGAAAACAGCAACAGACAGCCGACAGTTTTACTGACACTTTGTAAATAAATATACAAGAGCACTCTGAGATGAGAGCAATATCGCCCACCGTAGTTTTCTTTGAAGATCTCAATACTGACTGACAGAGAGCAGTTTTCAACTTTTCAATATAATTACTGTGGCAGAACCAAATTATGTTAAGCCCATCATCCACCAATATACAACAAAGTATACAACCCATAGTTGTAGGTCAGGATCCCAAGGTGAACCTGTGTAGCAAGTATACAGACAGCTTTACACATTCTATAGTAAGAGATCATAGGGAGTGCCAACTTTGACCTTTGACCTTTTGATCCCAAACCTGTAGTCAGAGGTTATGGTCTCAGAGTGAACCTGTGAAGCAGGTTTGGGGACCCAAGCTTTCTTTGTTGTTGAGATATAGTTTATAAGCCATGGTGATGTTGACCTTTGACCTTGCGATCCCAAAACCACAGTCACACTTCACGGTCACAGAGTGAACCTGTGTACCAAGTTTGGTGGCCCTAGCTTTACACTGTACAGTAATAAGGCATAAGGAATGTTAACATCCAACTTTTGACCCTAAACCCATATGAAACCCAGCTGAGAAAAAGACTTTTTTTTTTCTCAGACGTCAATTGTATTAATACAATTGTGTGATTTTATTTTGAAAACCGACTATCTTGGCGAAGAGGAAGTGCAATCCTCGTCATCCAACTTTTAAATTTCCGTTTCATGGTCACGTTGGGTGATCTGGGTCTTTCCATTCGTTAAGAGCGATATTAGCCCCGCCTTCCGAGCAAAGTGCTGAGGCGCTCTGCTGGAAATCGGTCTTTCACGATATGAGAGCGGACGAGAGAGGTTGTGGGCGGTCTGGTTCACACTGATACCTCTTCTTGGTGAGTTAATTCAGAAAAATGCCATAAATGGATCTAAACACTCTCCAAACGCAATGGAAAAGGCTATTTTTGTGTCTGTATGGTTTTCCTAAATGTGATTTCAGTTCCCAACAGTATGCTGAAGTGCTTTTAGTTCATATGCACTATTTCTGTCGAATGCAATGTGTAGTTTGATGCTAAAAGCACATGGTGTTGGTCTACTATGTAAATCCATAGGTTATGCTAAACCCAGTAGCTCAGACAGAGTTTTACTGATTTTTAAAAGGGAATATCGGAAGTTATGGGACAGTATATTCCCTGGTTATGTGATAAATTAATTGTATTTCATTTCATGATTTACAGAGACAAGGTTAGAGAGGATTAATCATAATTTCATGGTTAAATGATGTAGAGATGAACAGAGGAATTCATTTAATTGGTTACATGAAAAAAAAGGGTATTTCATGTGCTACCAGAGAGATTGTGAGAAAAAGAACACATGCATGTAAGATGTAAGATGTGAAATGTAAGAAGATATTACCATATTGCTGGATTGTGATAATAGTAATATGAGAGAAGAATTTAAACACTAAGCTATGGTGTTATATAAGAAGGGATTGGAAGACGAATTACTCTAGCTGTAAACAATAATACCGTTATTGTTGTGCAGGCTAGGTTTTTTGGTTGCCGACCAAAAACCTTCTGGACCCTGGATTCTCTCCGAATGGAGATGGCGAGCCTGACCCAAGATTGAACCGAGATTGAACAGAGGTCTGACCAAGGTCTTGAATGAAGGACATCCTTCCTCTCTCCAGTACACAACATTCGAAGTGGTAACAACTCAAGCTGCCGCTTTAGAAAAAGGAAAAGAAACCTGAGTCTGGAGACACAAGATATCTAGACTGGCACAACTAAACCGAAAGGACAACCAAACACTGAGCTCAGTAGGACATTTTTGGGGTTTTATTTCATGCCGGCCGTTGTTATATTTGTACATTGTTTGTATATTTTGCTCCTTTTATCTTTATTAATAACAGATATGAATTGCTCATTTCTTGCCTCCAGCGATTTCATTCCACACTCACTCTAATTCCCTATTGTAACCCTTACGAACCTAGTAACTGGTCTACACTTAATAATTTCCCTTACCTAATTAACATAAGGCAAGGGTTACACATAGTCAGAGGTCAGGAGCCCAAGGTGAACCTGTGTAGCAAGTTGGTGACCCTGGCTTTCTTTGTTGATGCGATATAGTTTAAATGCCATTTTGATGCTGACCTTTGACCTTGCGATCCCAAAACCATAGTCACACTTCAGGGTCACAGGGTGAGCCTGTGTACCAAGTTTGGTGATCCTAACTTTACTCGTACAGTAATAAGGCATAGGTAATGTTAACCTTGACCTTTGACTCCAAACCCACAGTCACAGGTCAGGATCCCAAGGCGAACCTGTGTACCAGGTTTGGTGGCCGTAGCTTTACTCGTTGTACAGTAATAAGGCATAAGTCCTTATTACTGTGCAATTACCCCCCCCCCCACACACACACACAAAATAACCTTGATCTTTTGACCCAAAATCCATATTCAGAGGTCAGGATCCCAAGGTGAACCTGTGTAGTAAGTTTGGTGACCCTAGCTTTCTTTGTTGTTGAGATATAGTTTATAAGCCATTTTGATGTTGACCTTTGACCTTGTAATCCCAAAACCATAGTCACACTACAGGGTCACAGGGTGAACCTGTGTACCAAGTTTAGTGACCCTAACTTTACTCATTGTACAGTAATAAGGCATAGGAAATGTTAACCTTTTCATATATACTACTATATGGTACCATGGTACCAAGTTTCAAAACAATCGGACCAAAACTGTAGGAGCAGTTGATTTCGCAAAAATGGGACAGACGGACAGACCCATAACATAATCCTCCTTTGGTCTTCGCTCAAAGGGCTCTTCGACCCCTTTGGGCTTTGACTGGAAGGGGATAATAAAAAGGGGGGGAAATGTAAAAAGCATTTAAATGAAAGAAAAGGAGAGAAGAGAAGATTCTGGTTGTCTGACAGTGATGTACAGGTGGGACTTTTATTTTAAGGATGTTTTCAACTTTTTCTTAGCAGGATGCTAGCTTGATTCACATAAGAATTGAGATTCTCATTTTACACAATCCTGAATCAATTCACAAAAATTAAGAATCGATTTATTATTATTATTATTATTTTTTGAGTGGTGCCGATGTTCCGTCACGTGACAGGTATTGCTGCTTCGTGATACACAATTACACATTGACGCTGCCGACGCAGGAGAACCATGCAGAGTAGCTTACTAGCTAGCAGCCGGATGAAACAGTCAGAATAAAGAAAAAATGGAGCAGCAAGAAATTCAGCCAGTCCCATCTTCAATTAAGGCAAGTGTGTAGGTGCATTTTTGTTTCTACAACATTCCGGGAAAAAAAGCACTAGACATGATGCATGTAATATGTAAAGTTTGCAAAACGAAAGTCAAGTACTTTGGTAACACCACAAACGCCGGGGCCCACATTAACTGCCATCACCCAGAGTTGAAAAAGTTGCAAGTCCTCCTGCTGAACAACCCACACTACACCATTTTAGCAAACTCCCAGCAAATTCTGAAGGGGCAAAAAAAAAAATTTAAAAAAATAATGAAATCTTGTAACAGCACTTTATTTTGTTTTACAACTTTAATTTGTTCTTTAAGTCTCCAAAGAATTTAGATACTTAAGTTTATATTTGTGCAGATTTAAAATTAATGCTACTTATCTTATGCATTAATTGCATTCAGTTCTTATTGAATTTGTTCATTGCATTAAATTACTGTATAGGTAACTGTACACTGACTGCACACAGTCAGGTAGCACTACTATTTAAACGGATGTTCAAAGTATTCGTGATAGAATTTACTTTTGTTTGTTAATGAATAGCCTATATTATCAGAATGCTGGAGGGCGACCAAACCTACACACTGTGTAAAAGCTGTTAGGAACTGTGATATGCTGAAAAGGAAAATTTTCACATTTTATTTCACTTGTGTACAATTTCATTTTTGAAACTCACACGTTTTCTAGAAATAGAAAAAGCAGTTACTAACCGAAGCCTACTTTGTTCATTTAACAGTATTTTATTGCAAATCAGTTGATGTAATTTTTTTAAAAATATAACTGCCCCCCCACACACAACATCAGCACACTGTACTTTGCTTTCAAGCTTACCTCGGCATTTTTTGCAGTGCAGTGGACTTCTTCTTCTGAGATTAGTGGGTTTTCGTACTGAACTGAGAGTCAAATGTGAATCGAAAATTGTTTTGAATCGAAATTTGATTCTGGATCGAATCGTGAGCCCAAACAACCGTGACACCTTATTAAACATCAAGGTAGTGCACGCTGCAAGAATCGCGGCGATCGGTTGTGACTTGGACATTCTACGCCAGCATGGAATTCTGGCAGAGTCCCCGCTGGAAGCTACCCGAGAGAGGAGGAGGCGTAAGCGGAGCGAACGCAAGCAAAAGCGTGGAAAAAGGGCCGGGATCGATGCTAGGCTAAAGGCTAACCCCTCCAGACCAGCGGTACCGTCGCTCATTCTCTCTAACGTCCGCTCCCTCGAAAACAAGCTGGACGAGCTGCGTCTGCTGAGAGAAACCCGGAGAGAGTGGAGAGACTGCTGTGTGCTTGCGTTTATGGAGACATGGCTCCACGGCAACATTCCTGACGAGGCCATTCAACTGGAAGATATGGCGATGTTCCATGCCGACAGGGAAACGGCGAGCTCCGGTAAGAGCCGGGGGGGTGGGCTATGCATCTTTGTTAAAAAGAACTGGTGCGTCAGTGCCACGTTAGTGTCTAAACACTGCTCTCCGTTGGCGGAGTTCCTTATTGTAAATTGTCAGCCATATTATTTGCCGAGGGAATTCAGCAACGTGTTTGTAGCTGGTGTTTACATAGCGCCGAGCCCTAATGCGAAAGCTAATGCTAAGAAGGCACTCAGGGAACTGCACAATGCGATTAGTGAAATCCAAACTTCACACCCGGACAGTTTTGTGGTGGTTGCGGGGGATTTTAACCACACCAGCCTAAAGACTGTGCTCCCCAAGTTTAAACAATGTGTAGACTTTAAGACCAGAGGAGAGAATATGTTGGACTTAGTGTACACAAACACAGATGTATATAAGGCAATACCCCGCCCCCATCTCGGCCTTTCTGATCACATATCCGTGATGCTGCTGCCTGCCTACAAACCTTTATTGAAGCGCAGCAGGCCAGCAGTGAAACAAATTAGAATTTGGCCAGAGAGTGCAACCTCTGCACTGAAAGACTGTTTTCTGCACACAGACTGGGAGGTCTTCAAAATAGCAGCCTCCCAGGAAGACAAGACAGATGTGGAGGAGTATGCTGATACTGTCACCAGCTACATCGCGAAGCGCACAGAGGATGTCACTACAGTGAAGACCATCACTATGCGGGGTAACCATAAGCCCTGGATGACTGCAGAGGTGCGCTCGCTGCTTACAGCCAGAGATGCAGCCTTCAGAGCGAAGGACAGGATCGCCCTCCGCTCAGCCAGGTCTGCGCTCTCAAAGGGAATTAAGGCGGCAAAGCGCGCCTATGCGGAGAAAATCCAGGGACACCTCTGTGACACTAGGAACACCAAGCAGATGTGGCAGGGAGTTCGGACACTGATGGGCTATAAGTCTAGGCAGGGGGTCGATGATGACGACGCTTCGCTTCCAGACAGGCTTAACGACTTCTTTGCACGTTTTGAAGCATCAAACTCGACAATCAGAGGGAGGGCTGGCCCACCCCCACCATCGGTCGGACCAGCGTTTACCATCAACACAGCGGACACACGGAGGACCCTAACCAGAGTCAACGCACGCAAAGCTGCAGGTCCGGACAACATTCCGGGACGTGTGCTCCGAGACTGCGCGAGGGAGTTGGCGGATGTCGTGACTGACATTTATAACATCTCCCTGAGTCAGGCCCTCGTTCCCAGATGCTTCAAGACCTCTATCATTGTACCGGTGGCAAAGAAACCAGTTGTGTCCTGTTTGAATGACTATTGTCCTGTTGCACTGACACCAATTGTGATGAAGTGTTTTGAACGGCTTGTCAAACCACACATTACAGCCTGCCTCCCTGCATCACACGACCCGCTCCAGTTTGCATATCGTTCAAACCGCTCCACGGAGGATGCTATAGTCACCACCCTACACTCTGTCATCACCCACCTGGACCAGAAAGACACCTACGCCAGACTCCTGTACATTGATTTCAGTTCAGCATTCAACACCATTATTCCCCAGAGACTGATGGAGAAATTACTCCTCCTCGGTCTGAACACCGCCACATGTCTCTGGATCCTGGATTTCCTGACTGAGAGACCTCAGTCTGTCCAGGTTGGAAACAACATCTCCAACTCTGTCACGCTGAGCACCGGATCCCCTCAAGGCTGTGTACTCAGTCCACTGTTGTTTACACTTCTAACATATGACTGTGTATCCAGACACGAGGGGAACCAGATTATTAAGTTTGCAGACGACACCACGGTGGTGGGACTTATTCAGAGGGATGAGGAATCAATGTACAGGGAAGAAGTGAGAGACCTGGAGGGCTGGTGCAGGGAGAACAATCTGGTGCTCAACATGGACAAAACGAAGGAGATGATTATCGACTTCCGGCAGTCACAGCCTGAGCACGTCCCCCTCAGCATCGGCGGCCGTTTAGTGGAGAGAGTGGAGAACATCAAGTTCCTCGGAGTGCAGATCTCGCAGGACCTAACCTGGAGCAAGAATTCCTTGGGGATCAGGAAGCGGGCTCAGCAGAGACTGCACTTCTTGAGGAAACTCAAACAGGCCTCTCTCCCCATCTGCATCCTCAGGACCTTCTACAGAGGTGTGGTGGAGAGTGTTCTACATGGTACTCCAGCTGCAGTATGTCAGACAAAAAAGCCCTGCAGAGGATAGTCAAGGGGGCTGAGAGGGTAATTGGAGTCTCCCTCCCCTCTGTCCAAGAACTTTTTCAGAACCGTTGTAGGAGCAGGGCACTGAACATCGTCAAGGACCGTTCTCACCATCTGCATAAACACTTTGAACTTCTTCCATCTGGTAAACGATTCCGGAGCATCAGAGGCAGAACCACCAGACTGATCAACAGCTTCCTTCCACAAGCTGTCAGGATGCTGAACAGTTGATCCGGAATCTCTCATACACACTACTGCACCTACGGACATTTTGTATATTATTTGTATATTATAGTTAGTTAGTTTCCCCCCCCCCCCCCCAAGTATGTCTCAGGGATGTGTGACTGGATGGGGGGGTGGGGGTGGGGGGATGAAGCTATGTGCGAGTGTGTCTTAAATCATGCTGCTTCTATTTATATGGATGCCGAGAGAAACACAATTTCATCTTGCCTGCACTACAGTTGTATGCACAGCAATATGACAATAAAGTTTGATTTGATTTGAAAAATCGGAATAGAATTGAATCATGTACAGTGATCCCTCGCTACTTCGCGCTTCACCTTTCGCGCCCTCAGTGCATCGCGGATTTTTCAAAAATATTCATCAAAAATTCAAAATTAAGAAATAATGGGTGGGCGCTAGCAGAAGGCAGGGAGACTACATTAGACCATCAGGTATCAACATGGAGAGCCGCCCATCTCAAAAAATCCACCTCTCTGTTTGCTGTTCTCGTGTTGGCTCGGCTCGGAAATCTCGCAAGCTGATTGGCCGAGACGTTTCACCCACCTCCTCTCCCTGCCGAGCGCCCATGCAGCAAAGGAAGACCGCATTCATTGCTCTTTATCGCTCGTGTTGCTTAGTCTCGCCGCGTGGAACTTTTTGCTGTTCTCTTGTGCCATTTTGTGCGAAATAGTCTTCCCGTCGAGCCACTATGCCGCCTCCTGCAGCTTCTCCAGCTCTATCGGAAGCTGCCCTCGATGATCCTGCGCCTCTAGCACCTGACGATGAGGCGTCACCTGAGGAGCAGTAAAGCTCTCATTAACCTGTGCAGTAAATCATCTTCATCTTGAGTTACGTATCTTGTTATAAGAATAAAAGAGTTCTAAAAACATATTTATGTACACTTTATTTACATCTACGTATGTATGTATGTACACTTACACACACGTATCATATGAGAGAGAGTGAGAGAATGAACGTACGTGTTATTTATGGGTGACGTCATTAGGGGTGACGCTACTTCGCGGTTTTTCACTTTTCGCGGTCGGTTCTGGAACCCATTAACCGTGATAAGTGAGGGATCACTGTAACTTCTAAAGATTCACAGCCCTACTAGCTTGTTACCTGATGTTTCAGCGGGGCATTGGGCAAACAGCAAATTACGGTGTGTGCAGACACGCCATCATCCATCCATCCATCCATCTTCTACCGCTTTTCCGGAGGTCTGGGTCGCGGAGGCAGCAGTTCAAGCAGAGAAGCCCAGACTTCCCTCTCCCCAGCCACCTGCTCCAGCTCTTCAGAGGGGACACCAAGGCGTTCCCAGACCAGCTGGGAGACAGTCTCTCCAGCGAGTCCTGGGTCTGCCCCGGGGTCTCCTCCCAGTGGGACGTGCCTGAAACACCTCAAGTGGGAGGCGTCCAGGAGGCATCCTAATCAGATGCCCATACCACCTCAACTGACTCCTTTCAATGTGGAGGAGCAGCGGTTCTACTCTGAGCCTCTCCCGGATGACTGAGCTCCTCACCCTATCTCTGAGGGTGAGTCCAGCAATCCTACGGAGAAAGCTCATTTCAGCCGCTTGTATCCGCGAGCTCGTTCTTTCGGTCATTACCCAAAGCTCGTGACCATAGGTGAGAGTAGGAACGTAGATTGACTGGTAAATCGACAGCTTTGCCTTAGAACTCAGCTCCCTCTTCACCACAACAGACCGGTACAACGTCCGCATCACTGCAGATGCTGCTCCGATCCGTCTGTCAATCTCTCGCTCCATTCTCCCCTCACTTGTGAATAAGACCCCAAGATACTTAAACTCCTCCACTTGGGGCAGGAGCCTGTCCCCAACCCGGACAATCCACCTTTTTCCGGCTGAGGACCATGGACTCGGACTTGGAGGTACTGATTCTCATCCCAGCCGCTTCACACTCAGCGGCAAACCGTCCCAGCAAGAGCTGTAGGTCATTGCTGGATGAAGCCAACAGGACAACATCATCTGCAAACAACAGAGATGAGATCCTGTGGTCACCGAGCATGACACCCTCCATTCCCTGGCTGCGCCTAGAAATCCTGTCCATAAAAATTATGAACAGGATCGGTGACAAAGGGCAGCCCTGGCGGAGTCCAACTCTCACTGGGAATGACTCCGACCGAGTGTTGGCAATACGAACCAAACTCTCACAACGGTCGTACACAGACCAGATAGCTCGTAACAACAACCCCGATACCCCATACTCCCGAAGCACCCCCCACAAAAATCCATGAGGGACGCGGTCAAATGCCTTCTCCAAGTCCACAAAACACATGTAAACTGGTTGGGCAAACTCCCACGAACCCTCAAGAATTCTCGAGAGGGTAAAGAGCTGGTCCGATGTGCCACGGCCAGGACGAAAACCACATTGCTCCTCCTGAATCCGAGGTTCGACCAACGGCCGGACTCTCCTCTCCAGTACCTTGGCATAGACCTTCCCAGGGAGGCTGAGGAGTGTGATCCCTCTAAAGTTGGAGCACACCCTCCGGTCCCCTTTTTTGAAGAGAGGAACGACCACCCCAGTTTGCCATGCCAAAGGCACTGCCCCCGACCTCCACACAATGTTGCAGAGGCATGTCAACCATGACAGCCCAACAACATCCAGGGCCTTGAGGTACTCAGGGCGAATCTCGTCCACCCCCGGGGCCCGGCCACCAAGGAGATTTTTAACCACCTTGGCGACCTCAGCCCCTGTGATAGGCAAGTCATCCCCCTCGTCCCCAAACCCTGCTTCCTCTGTGGAAGGCGTATCAGTGGAATTGAGGAGATCCTCGAAGTATTCCTTCCACCGCCCAACGATATTCCCAGTCGAAGTCAACAGTGTCCCGTCCGCACCATACACAGTGTGGACGGGGAGCTGCTTTCCCCTCCTGAGCCGCCGGACAGTTTGCCAGAATCTCTTTGAGGCTGACCGAAAATCTTGTTCCATGGCCTCACCAAACTCCTCCCATACCCGGGTTTTTTCTTCAGCAACCACCCGAGCTGCACTCCGCTTGGCCTGTCGGTACACCTCAGCTGCTTCGGGAGTCCCACAAGCCAACCAAGCTTGATAGGACTCCTTCTTCAGCTTAATGGCCCCCCTCACCACTGGTGTCCACCACTTGGTTCGGGGGTTGCCACCACGAGATGCACCGACCACCTTGCGGCCGCAGCTCTGGGCCGCCGCTTCAACAACAGAGGTGGAGAACATGGCCCATTCAGACTCCATGTCTCCAGACTCCCTCGGAATGTGGTTGAAGTTCTTCCAGAGGTGGGAGTTGAAGACCTCCCGGACAGGGGCCTCAGCCAGATGCTCCCAGCACACCCTCACTATACGTTTGGGTGATTCAGACCTGGTAGACATGCCATCAATGAGACGTATTTTTTTTCTGATTTTAATTCATCAATAGAGGCATAATATTTAGCTCATTGGATAAAGGGAGTTTTTAAAATGTTTTTTTTTCACTCTGCTGTACTGATTTCTAATTATCCTAATTAATTAATTCATCTATCTTCAAACGCTTAATCCTTTTCAGGTCACGGGGGTCTGGAGTCTATCCCAGCATATTTGGGTGACAGGCAGGATTAGGGTTACAATGATTACTAGAATAATTCGGTTACAAATAAATTCTTGATTCACAATTTACGTTTCGACGTGTCATTTACTGTAGCACTTCCGGTCTATATGACCTTCTTCCAGTCATGCTACCTAAACAAAATGCAGATTTGTTTAACGGCGCCATGTCAGAGTGGCATAGTGACAGGCCGGCAAAGATAAAGAATTTTTTTTAAAAATGACAACAGTATTGCAAGTCTGGAATCATTTCAAGCTTAAATTGAAGGAAAACATTACGCAGTGTGTATATGCTAAAGCCGAGCGGTGAGCTAGCATGCTACAATGTCGGATGTTACAGTGTCTCGGCAGAAAGCATCCCACATCATGCACAGCCAGCGCACCCGAGATAAGGTATGTGATTGAGATTTAAAATTAAGATGAATAGAATGTCGTCAGCTACGCTAATTATGCTTATATGACCAAAAAAGATATAGTCACGACGTTAGCATCCGGATGCTAACGTCTGCTAGCAGATGCTAACGGCTAGCAAAAGGAACTTTATGGTGTAATGTACTGTTTAAAGTTACGTTCTATGCAATAAGCACTGCAATAAATGTGTACTTGTGTTATTGAGTGTTTGGTACAAATACTACTGCTCTTCAGGAAAGAAAGTTCCACAGATGTTGGTCAATGCAAGTTTCTTTTTTTTTAAAAAAGTATCAGATTACTCAAGTAATCTTCGATTAGAGTAGGTGATTACCCAAGCCGTAAAATAGTGGTTAGCTGCAGCCCTAGGCAGGATACACCCTGTACAGACTGCCAGTCAATCGGAGGGCCAACACATAGAAAGAGACAACCATTCACTCTCACATTCATACCCAAGAAGAACTTAGAATCTCCACTTGATGCCAAATAACCTAACTTACGTGTATTTGGCCTGTGGGAGGAGGCCAGAGTACCCAGAGAAAACATACAAACTCCACACAGAAGGTTCACCGCTGGTCAGGGTGCAGTTGAACCCACAACCTTCTTGTTGTGCTGCCAGTGCTAACCACTGCACCACTGAGCTGCCAATTAGCTTCATTTGCACTTAAAATGATTGTTAAAAATTATATTAATCAGAAAGTAGTTTAGATTTTTTTTTGTTGTATTCCGAAACTAATTTTTAAGAAAATGTTGTATGTAGTACAACATTTTCTTAAACAACATAGTCACTGTATGCAGAGGGTAGATGGGCTGGACTGGAATTTGAACATCTGGTAAATGGCATTCATTTATATAGCACTTTTATTCTCATCTCTAGATGACCAAAGCGCTTTACAGATCCTGCTATCCACCCATTCACACACACATTCACACACTGATGGCGGCATAGCTGCCCAACATGGCGCTGTCCAGACCCACCAGGAGCAATTGGGGTAAAGTGTCTTGCCCAGGGACACAACGGCAGGATATGTGGGGAGAGCTGGATTCGAACCGCCAACCATCCGGTTATTAGAGGACCTACTCTACCTCCTGAACCACTGCCATACCAGAATAGAGTAATGATATGATGCAAAATTCTTTTTAATGTCTTGAAATTCATCTGACTAAAAACACATTTTTAAATAAAATTAACTCTCACTTACAGAGGTCCTGTGTATTCTTACTGGGAGGCACAGCAATAGGCTGACTGGGGAATGTGCAGTCCCAGCCTTCAATTACACACTCTTCCTCCTCACCTGTAAAAAAAAATGTGTCAAATTAAAGGGGTCAATGACTGAAAAACAGTGTGTTTGTAGGTTTTAACTGTCTGACCCCCCACCCACTGCCCGACTTTCATCAAGACGGCCGATTTGGAAAAACCCTCCCCCCAGCTGACTTTACCATCTAGACAGCTTGGCAAGAGGAATGGGAGACCAAGGAGGTCCCAAACAAACAGCTGGTGATAAACCCCAACCAACAGGTCCCGGGCACCAACCTCCCAAGGAGACAGTGGTCTACAATCAATCGCTTCAGGACTGGACATGGCCCCTGCTTGGCCAGCCTTCACAGATGGGGCAGTAGCCCTAGCCCACTGTGCGCATGTGGAGAGGAGCAAACAATGGAACACATCATAGAGGTTTGCCCGCTCCAAAGACTGGAAGGAGGATTACACACCCTCCATACAGCAAACCAGGAGGCAACTGCTTGGCTTAAGGACTTTGCATTCGCTAAATAAATAAACTGTCTGAAATGAGTCTATTGGTTATGTAATTATTAAAATTTTCAAAACAGTCAATTCTCTTTAAAAAAAAAAAAAAAAAAAACCAAAAAAAACCCAGCCCTTATCTCGTTTTCCTCTCGTAGGAAAGCCAGAAAGGGCAGAGTCCTGCAGAGTGGGACACTGCCCTTTGAGATCCTGTGGCTCGACAACCTTCGCCTCAGTTTGGTCTCTGGCTGGCAGCCTCAGATCCCGGGCCGGCGTTCTGACATTTTACCATACTTATCAGAACGGCCATACCCTGGGTTACTACGCATGCCGTACATGCGTAGTAACAGGAAATACACTTCTGCTCATAATTTCAGCATATGATACAGCTGACGGCACTGCATCGTGATTGGCTGATCCAAAAATGTGGTGCATTTTCAGTGTGTCTGTTTATGTATATTATATGTACATTTCCTGCTGTTAAAAATTACTCAGTACAGCTGATGGAAGATAAACAACAGCATATCGCGGCCCAGCTGATGGAAGGTAAGCAAATGAAACAGTCATTGTCGCCCCCGACAGACTGCAATGATGATGATGATGAGTGGCGTATTTGCAGTGCAACTGGTTCTGACAAAGTATGCTAAACTGATAGCTATATCTATTGGTTTGCCATAGAGGTATGGTATTCTGATAAAGTATGGTAAAATGGCAGAACACCGGGTCGGTCGTGGCAACTGAGGAGCCACCTGGCGCACGGTGCTGGAGATTTGCTGTGGAGTCACGGCGAGGTTGTTGGGGGTGGGCTGAGGTGGCACGCGTTGCGCCGTCAACTGTGGATCAGTCAACGAGCAACGCTCAACCGAACTAGGACACTAAAGGCTAGAAGCTAGTCAGGTAATGGCTAACTGATGTAAGAGGGAGAACAGAGTTGAATAGGTGAAGGATGTTTCTTAAAGTGATAGGCTTTAAATCAGAGCATTTCAAGAAAGGTGGGGAAAATACAAAACAAATTTGCTTCAATATTTAAAAAAAAAATAAAGAAAATGTGAACAAAATATGTCACAAACATTTCATTAAGACACATGTGAGCTGTTAAAATGTGGAAAAAGTGCAATGACCCCTTTAAATCATCAGTTCCGATACTGAAATAATTACTATAGTCGATCATGAGTAACTGCACAACAGTTGTTCATAAATGAGTGAGGGATCCTGGCCATACTTACAGGCAATTTCTTTGAGCTGCTCCACTGTGGGTAATACAGGAGGCTCACAGTTTTGCAGGAAGAAGATGACCAGCAACGTCAAAGCGTAGTTGTTGAGAAGGGAACCTGCACCAGTGGGATTGCCTACATAGTGAAAACCCAATATAACCGTGGTGCTGGCAAGAAGAAATTACACTCAGAACACAAATGTGCAATTTTGTACACACAGGAAAAAGATAAAATGGTGTGTGTGGCATTTAATTTCTTGTTTCAAGAGATATACTGAACATCAGCTAGATACTTTAATCAGAATCAGTCACCAGTGTGATCTCAAGAGGAAAGTTAAGCTCTACTGACATCTGCTGACCATGAGACATGGAACAACCTAAATCCACATGCAAGCCAAAAAGAAAAAGCTGTAACTGCTAGGATGAATCTGATCATTTTAAGTGTCTGCACTCTACCAGCAAGTTGTTTCTGCTTGGCCCAGTAGCGGATGGTGTAGATGAGAGGCCGCAGCCTGTCATCCATCCCAGAACACAGCTGGAGAAAGCGCGTGTTCCTGACTGCCAGCCTAGAGAGGACAAATTTTTGAGAAAAGAAGCAGTACATAATCCAACTGCATGTGCAAGCAAAAACAAAAATCCTTATGGTTTTGATGCTTCATCGAATATAAGAAACGCTATTAAAAAAAGGCACCGACCTGTTATTAATGGTGATGTCTCCCTGCATGTTAAGCTCACGGTGATGGAACTTAACCACAGGGAGACGGGCACTGCTGACAACATGGACTTTATGCACACTAGGGACACACCGATTCAGGATCATCGCCACAAGTTCGAGGACCTCAGCCGGTGTAGCTGTGGCCAGGTCGATATCTGACAGGATTGAGTCCTCAGAGCGGCCATCATCTGATGTACCTTCCCCCGGCTGAAAGACAGAGGAAGAGGACTTTGATAAGGTTTGAAAAAGGAAGATGGAATGTAAGGATTCAAAAGTAAATAAATTACATAAAATAAAGGCAGACCTGTTCTGTGGAAGACTTGGCATGAGCCTGGAACACCTTAGTGTTTTCAAGGTCCAGGAACAGGTCTAGGTCACAAGAGTGAATGCCAAAAGCGTTAACAGATGAACCAAATGGCAGAATCTGGCTGTCTGCAAACAGACAAAACAATCATGTCAGAAGATTTCCATAGATTTTCAAAGGATTTTTTGACTGTTGTCATTACTGAATCCAGGTCTGTCACATTACAGAATTTACCTGGAAAAAACTCAACAAAAACCTCCTGCAGCAGCTGAACCAGCAGGCTTCTGGCCTTCTTTTCGTTTTCACCGAGCTGAAATCGCTCAACGACACACTGCATCTGTGCATTGACCTAGAAGAGTATGAAGTGTAACAACATAATTCCTTTGTTAAAAATACACCTGCATGAAGCTTTTGATTTATGGACTGATACTATTTTATTTCAAACAAGGCAACATAAAAACAAGAATAAAACAAAAAATTTAAATGCAGTCCGAAAAGGAACAGGATTGAAGCCAAAAGCTTATCTTGTCCTGTCCCATCATTAACTAATTAGTATACCTATATACCTGCATGCTCATATACACATACATACAGTACATTGCCAAAGCAACAAATAGAAACTTAATCAGCACGGATGTAAATAAACAAATCTCTACACGCATTTCAAAATCTTATTAAAATAATAGAAATTCAAAAATGAAAACACGAGTAAACAACTTCCCACCGATCATACAATCCAAGATTGACTTTCACCCAACCAACCCTAGTGATTAACAGAACCATCTTCCTCCTTGTATTTATCTAATTTCTTATTTTGTACTGGGTTTTTTTACAACTCAAAATGTTTGGACACTGTTTTAACTCCATATTTAATCCATTCCATAATTTAACCCCACAAATCGAAACACAAAAGTTTCTCCTAGTTGTTCATACACCCACTGTCTTTAAAAGTAACTCCTTCCTTAAATGATAACCTTTTTGTCTTTCAAAGAACATATTTTGGATGTTGACTGGCTGTAAATTGTTCCTTACTTTGTACAGTATTATGGCAGTTTTACATTCCATCAAATAATTTCAAACTTTTAGACTGTAAAAATAAACCACTTGTGTGATCGTGGAAACAAGCACCATGAATGATTCTTATTGCTCTTTTTTGTAAAACAAGTGGCTGCAATGAACTTTTACATGTACTTCCCCAAACCTCTGAACAATAATTTAAATATGGTAAAACCAGTGAACAATACAGAGTATGGAGTGATTTCTGATCCAGTATGTGTTTTGTTCTGCTCATGACCAAAATACTTCTAGACAGTTGAGCTTGAGTATTTAATGTGAGGTTTCCAGCAAATTTTTTTCATCTATAATCACACCTACAAATTTATTATCTTGAACTCTTTCAACATTGATGTTATCTATCTGTATTTTTGCTTGAATATTTGCCTTACCATTTTCAAATAACATGGACTTTGTTTTGCTCAAATTTAATGATATTTTTATTAAACCATTCTTTTATTTTACTGAATTCGGTAGTGATTATATTCAAAATTGCTGTAGATCCTCATCAAAACCCAGAACAGTTGTGTCATCTGCAAACATCACAATCGTCAACAGTTCAGAAACATTACAAATATCATTGATACATAAAATGAAAAGTTTAGGTCCCAACACTGACCCCTGGGAGACACCACAAACAATATCCAAACTCTCAGATTTATATTGTCCCATCATCACAAATTGTTGCCTGTTTTTTAAATAGGGACTCCCCTGAGTCCATATCGTTCCAATTTATCAAGTAATATTTCATGATTTAATGTATCAAATGCTTTTTCAAATCATTAAACACTCCCACCGCAAATTTCTGTCCTGAGAATTAGTAATTTCTTCTATAACATTCATTAAAGCCGCTGATGTAGAGTGGTTGGTTCTAAATCCAAACTGGTTATCTGTAAGTAATTTATATTTAGCTACAAACTTACCTAATGTGTCATTAAAGAGTTTTTCCAGCATTTTTGAGAATTGGGGCAGAAGAGAAAAATAGACCTGTAGTTAGTGAAGTGGTGTTTGTTTCCAGTTTTGTATAGAGGTACAGTGGGGCAAAAAAGTATTTAGTCAGCCACCAATTGTGCAAGTTCTCCCACTTAAAAGATGAGAGAGGTCTCCAATTTTCATCATAGGTATACCTCAACTATGAGAGACAAAATGAGAAAAAAAAAAATCCAGAAAATCACATTGAAGGATTTTTAATGAATTAATTGGTAAATTCCTCAGTAAAATAAGTATTAGGTCACCTACAAACAAGCAAGATTTCTGGCTCTCACAGACCTGTAACTTCTTCTTTAAGAGGCTCCTCTGTCCTTCACTCGTTACCTGTATTAATCACTTGCACTCCGTTGTTCCGCGGGCAGGCAAGTCTCTGCGTCCTAGGGCGCACGAGAGCGCACTCGTGCGCGCTTGGACGCATGACGCATGATGGTGGTGATGTAGGTGGTGTGGCCTCCAAGCGCCACTGAAAAAAAAAAGCTGCAGTCACAGCCGCGAACAGATTAGTTCATCTGATTGACCTCTCATTCGACTAATAAGAGCCTTGAATTGGGTTTCTGAAACCTTGACGAGCCAATGAATGAAAACCTAGGAAGGAGGACCCGCCTACTTTGAATGCACGAGCCAATTGAAGCACAGAAATTCGGGCTGGTGAAGAGAGATTTACTGCTGCAGCAGATGAAAACAAAGGAAGCTGGACGAACCTGCTACAGACCCAGGCTCACCCAGCAGCATGGAGACCACCCACAAGTGGGACCTGCACTCATTCCAGCAGAATAGACGTTTAAGATTCTCTTCCATCATCATAGACCGACGGAGGCCGACGACAAAAGTCGTAAATCATTCGCCAAAACGGCAATAATGGAATTATATTTTGATCGGGATCCACGAGCGGAGCAGCGTCGCGTTCGTCTGACAATGGGGAAGAGATGTTCGCCACGACTCTGCTGCTTTGAAGAGGTAAGGTGTTATAAGCTAAATTATTATTTATCCCTGAAAACTGTAATCCAAAAATGACTTTTGACCGATCGGTAAATTACAACTGTACCGCGCACGAAATATGAAGTGCGTGCGCCGCGATAAACGGTTCATTTGCCGTGTTCGGACCGTGAACCCCCCCGCTGCAGAAGAAGAGCGGGGGGGGGGCGTTCACGGTCCGAACGCCCCCCGGTCCGCGGGGGGAAGCATATGAGTCTATTCCATCATGTAGTGATGGCCCTCTTCTGTAGCGAGGGGCGTTCACGGTCCGTTCACGGTTCCCCCCCCACACACACACACACAGTAGCGGGGGGGGGGGGGGGAGCCGCTGTGAAAACATGCAAGGAGTGTAATCCGTCATGTAGCGAGGGCCGAACACGGTCCTCGGTAGCGGGGGGGGGGGACGACCCCCCGCCCACACACACACACACACAGACACAGCCCTGAGTGTGACCTTTCATTAGAGCCTAAAATGAAGATTCTACATTGAATTATTCAAAAGTTACAGATGTTTTTCCAAACTGTGCCATTTGGCACAATTTGGCACAGTTCCAAAACGCCTGGGAACAGCCTGAGAACAAAGCTGTGTAAAATATTCATTTTTTGTGGTATTGTTACCAAATTTGGATCTCAGCTGGATAACACTTGGTTCTACATTTCTGTTGCATTTTCCAGCCGGATTAGACAGCTGTGTGTTATTTACAAGCATTTGTATCCAAAAAAACACTGTGTCCAATTTTTTTTTCTTCAAGTTCAGTATGTTTAGATGACTGTAACTCAGTGGCCGGAGCACGTAGAGAGATTATGTTTTTTTTTGCCAAAAAATTCAAAGTGTTTTCTTTTAAATGAGACCAACCCCATGAAGATGCTGCAAAGGGTTGAAGAACAGCTTTCGATTTACTTTGGGCACGTTATTTTTTGGCATTTTTAGGAAAATTGCCCGGAGTGCAAGAGGTTAATGGCACCTGTTTGAACTCGTTATCAGTATAAAAGACACCTGTTCACAACCTCAAACAATCAGACTCCAAACTTCACTATGGCCAAGACCAAAGAGCTGTCAAATGACACCAGAAACAAAATTGTAGACCTGCACCAGGCTGGGAAGACTGAATCTGCAATAGGTAAGCAGCTTGGTGTGAAGAAATCAACTGTGGGAGCAATTATTAGAAAATGGAAGACATACAAGACCACTGATAATCTCCCTCGATCTGGGGCTCCACGCAAGATCTCACCCCGTGGGGTCAAAGTTATCACGAGAACGGTGAGCAAAAATCCCAGAACCACATGGGGGGACCTAGTTAATCACCTGCAGAGAGCTGGGACCAAAGTAACAAAGGCTACATCAGAAACACACTACGCCGCCAGGGACTCAAATCCTGCAGTGCCAGACATGTCCCCCTGCTTAAGCCAGTACATGTCCAGGCCCGTCTGAAGTTTGCTAGAGAGCATTTGGATGATCCAGAAGAGGATTGGGAGACTGTCATATGGTCAGATGAAACCAAAATAGAACTTTTTGGTAAAAACTCAACTTGTCGTGTTTGAAGGAGAAAGAACACCATACCTACTGTGAAGAATGGGGGTGGAAACATCATACTTTGGGGCTGTTTTTCTGCAAAGGGACCAGGACGACTAATCCGTGTAAAGGAAGGAATGAATGGGGCCATGTATCGTGAGATTTTGAGTGAAAACCTCCTTTCACCAGCAAGGGCATTGAAGATGAAACGTGGCTGGGTCTTTCAGCATGACAACGATCCCAAGCACACCGCCCGGGCAACGAAGGAGAGGCTTCGTAAGAAGCATTTCAAGGTCCTGGAGTGGCCTAGCCAGTCTCCAGATCTCAACCCCATAGAAAATCTTTGGAGGGAGTTGAAAGTCTGTGTTGCTCAGCGACAGCTCCAAAACATCACTGCTCTAGAGGAGATCTGCATGGAGGAATGGGCCAAAATACCAGCAACAGTGTGTGAAAACCTTGTGAAAACTTACAGAAAACGTTTGTTATATATCCTTTGTTGGCAATGACAGAGGTCAAAGTATTGAGATGAACTTTTGTTATTGACCAAATACTTATTTTACCGAGGAATTTACCAATTAATTCATTAAAAATCCTTCAATGTGATTTTCTGGATTTTTTTCTTATTTTGTCTCTCATAGTTGAGGTATACCTATGATGAAAATTGGAGACCTCTCTCATCTTTTAAGTGGGAGAACTTGCACAATTGGTGGCTGACTAAATACTTTTTTACCCCACTGTACAACTTCAGCTATTTTCATTTTACTTGGAATTGTACCAGTTTGGAATGATAAGTTGCAAATATGTTTCAATGGTTTAGCAATTTCCACAATAAACTTAATAGCTACCATGTCATTACAGTCAGTTGAAACTTTATTTCTGGATTTATGTACAATCTCGATTTCCCTCTCTTCCGCTGCTGTTAAAAGCACTGAATTTGGATTTCTTTCGATTAATTTACTATTCCCCTTTTCAGGTATAAATGGATCAGGAATTTTTTTCTGCTAATTTTGGTCCAATATTTACAAAGAATTCACTGAATCCATTTACTGCATATATTAATATTTATATCATCTGTATAGTATTGAGGATAATTATCTTGTCTGTCTCCATTTTGAATTACTTTAATATATTCCATATACCTTTAATATTATTTTTATTACCTATTAATTTACTATAGTATTCCTTTTTACTTATTCTCATAATATTAGTTAACTTATTTTTTAATATCTATTTTCTACCTCCTTAGTTCTATGTCTTATGAATTCTCTATAAAACATTTTTCTTTTTGCAGGCCTTTTTTTAATCTCTTGGTGATCCATGGACTGTCTGAATATTTTTGCTTCTTATTGATTTGTTTTTAATTGTACAATTTTTTATCATAATAATTTAAATATTCTTAAAAATATTTCATATGGTTTGTCTGTGTCTTCTCCATTATATAGCTCTTCCCAACTGTTTTGCCATTTCATTTTTCAGAATATTCATTGATTCTTCAGTCTTCACTCGTCTGTACATAAATGCTGTTTTTTGTTCTTTCCTGTAATCATTGTCAAAAGCTGAATATTGGCAGGTCGTCACTGATATTGATTAATAATCCACTTTGTGTTATCCATATTATTTGAAAAGATGTTATCAATGAGTGTAGCACAATGAGATGGAATGCTGCTGGGTCTGGTGATCTTAGGATAAAGACCTAAACTATACATTGTATTAATACATTCTTTAGTGGGTTTATGGTTATTTTGTTTATGGCTTTGCATATCTTGCAAATACTTCATAGGGCTGTCCCGAATAAGTTTGAGAACTCTGAATGTGTTTTATTGCCAGAAAATAACCCAAATGTTCCAAGTAGGTAAGCAGGTCAGGATTTCTCTCTCTCAGAATGTTAATGCTGCCAAGATGTTCTGCTAAAGCTTTTCCAGGACAAAAAAGATGAAGACGTGAACAACCTGTGGCTGAAAGTGAGAGTACATATTTCTGAAATAAAACAAATAAAAAAAATATACATAATGAAACCAGAGTGTCAATGACAGAGTAGCTCATTCCGGCCCGACAAAATCACCCTGAGTGTGCTCAGATCCTCGGACCGTTGACCTTGATCTTAAGCACAGCCTAAATACAGACCCACCTAGGATTTGTTTATGGTCAAGATCAATTGCCTCGGTAATGATTTTCATGAAATCATAAATGCCCAGATCTCCTGACCTTTGACAATGATCTCGAGCTCAACCTTGGATGCAGACAGACTTGAGGATCATCGTGAGTGAGTCTGGTGAGAAATGAGGTAATTGCCTAGGAGGAGTAGTGATTTTTTTGAAATCATGTAAGTGCCTAGATTATCGGATTTTTTTTTTTTTTACCATGACCTTGACCACGACATGGATGCAGACCCACCTGAGGATCATTATGCATGACTTTGGTGAGCACTGGGGAACTGCCTTGGAGAAGTAGTAATTCTTGTGAAATGTGGAAGAACGAAATGACGCTACATCATTGCATTAGTTCCTTTTGGGGTCGCCAGAATGAGCTAAAAACAGCACTCTGACGTGAGTGCAATATCCCCCGCCTCCATTTTCTTTGAAGATACCAATAATTACTGAATCAGAATAAGTTTATTGCCAAGCACATTTACAAGTAAGTAAACAAGTAAACATACGAGGAATTTGACTTGACATTGGGTGCGCCTGATAGGCGCTTCCCAATGACGCGGCGAGCCATGGAGGCGCCTGTCAACAGGAGGGGAATAGAGGGTAAGGGGAGGGGAAGACACAATAGGAGAGAGAAAAAACAATTGTTGATCAAAATAAAGCTCATTTTTATGACCAATATTGTGATTACAAGAAAAAAACTCTCAAATACACAATTAGCAGACAATAGAATTCACAACCAAAAGTCAGAGAGGATCAGTGAATGGATGGGTGTAATTCAGTATATGTGAATCAGTGTGTTCGTGTATGTTGAATGCAGGTGGGTGTTTATCAGTTACTGGAGGCAGCAAAATCTCTCCCAGCCGAGATGTTATGTCTTAGTGTCTGAAACTCGGAAGCATGTCCTTGAGGCATGGCAGATGGAAATTTCCTGAGCCAGTCACTGTCCTTGAGAGTTCAGATGCAGCACACCAGAATGTTTATGAAGAGAAGCACAATCTTCTGTTTTGTCTTAATCCAGGAGGAAAATAGTCAACGGGGCGCCGAGTTCAAGGTCTGATAACACAGATCACACATAAAATTTTTCATCTCTTGCAATCCTGTGTTCAAATTTCCATGCATAGGCTTTAAATCCATACTTTGGAGGGCACCAAAACGACTCCAGATGTTTCCCTTCTAAACATGGGAGGCATGTCCGGTAGAGTCCATCCCTCTACAGTGCATGCCAGATGGTAATTTCCATGTTAGTCTTGCCGTTAGTTAGTGCTCTCCCCTGTCTGGTCGAATTGTTGAAGAAGCAGCTATGCCGGGACCGCTTTGATTAGCTCTTCCAGTTAAATTTTCGATACACCAGGAAAACTCCAGAGCCAATCAGCAGAAAATCCTGTGATCGTGAAGCCAAACCAAATAGATGTTTCCACATCATCAGTCGAATCATGCAGACACATGTGTTCCAATCCATGGGTCTCTCCATAGGGGCTCCCCCTGGCCCGAATTTATGTAAAATGTTGTTAATTTTATTAAAGCCGTTCACCAAATCCATTTTTTTTCGTTTGGATCAAGATTCAGCCAGAAGAACAGCGACGCAGACAAGACAGCAAGCTGGGATTCTCAGTTGGGGAGGGTGAAGGAGGGTGAAAGGGGGAGCAGAAGAAAAGTGACCATTCTCTCTGAAGGGCAGGAAGAAAAAAAAAAAAAAAAAAAAACTACTGAGAGCAGTTTTCAACTTTTAGATTAGATTAGATTCAACTTTGTCATTACACATGTATGAATACAAGGTAACGAAACACAGTTTAGCATCCAATCAGAAGTGCAAAGGACAGCAGTGCAGTATATACAGTAATTAACAGTATGTGCAATTTAAGCAAATATATGCAGCAGTGCAGAAAGTTAAGAGTACTGTTATGTGCAAATAATGTACAATAAGTTAGATGGGCAGTTATGTACATGTGAGGATGGTAAGAGATGATGGTAAGAGAGTCAGCGGGGAACTAAGTTCAATAACGTGACAGCTGTTGGAAAGAAACTGTTCCTAAACCTGCTGGTTCTAGTCCGAAGGCTTCTGAAACGCCTTCTGGAGGGGAGAAGCTGGAACAGTCCATGAGCAGGATGGTTGGAGTCCCTAAGAATGCTGCATGCCCGGCGCAGACATCTTTTCCTGTAGACGTCCTCTATAATTGGAAGTGGAGTCCCTGTGATGAGTTGGGCGGTTTTCACCACCCGCTGCAGCGCCTTACGGTCAGCGACAGAGCAGCTCCTATACCAGACTGTGACACAGTTGGTCAGGGTACTCTCTATCACGCAGCGGTAGAAGTTGCCCAGGATGTCAGCTGACAGATGGTTCTTCTTCAGTGTCCTCAAGAAGGAGAGGCGCTGATGTGCCTTCTTGATCAGGCTGGTGGTGTTAACTGACCAGGACAGGTCCTCCGAGATGTGGGTCCCCAGGAATTTGAAGCTGGGGACACGTTCAACAGCTATGCCATTTCATTTTCAATAGAATTACTGTGGCAGAACCAAAATATAAGCCCATCATCCACAAATATACAACGAAGTATACAACCCATAGTTGCAGGTCAGCATCCCGAGGTGAACCTGTGTAGCAAGTATGGCGACCCTAGAGAGCTTTACACGTTCTACAGTAAGAGATCATATGGAGTGCCAACCTTGACCGCTGACCTTTTGACCCCAAACCTTTAGTCAGAGGTTCACATTCACAGCAGTTTAATAAAAACTGTCCAATATTAAAAGGAACTCCGATTATATTGGCATGTTAGCTCTATATGCTTTATTTTTATGTTACTAAAATAACTTTAATATAATTTTTTTGAAAATAATTCCCAGTTTTATATATTTTTAAAAAACTTTATTACGATGTAAATCGCCATTTTTGTTTACGTCGCAATGCATTCTGGGTAGTGACGTAGAATGGTTGCAGCCGTTTTTTCTGTCTTATACAAGCCAAGGAGCGAAGCTACAAACTACTGCCATTTGTCAGTGAAAATGCCACAGTCCGCGGCTTTTGGATGTAATTTCCAATCAAAGGGAAATAAAGAGAGCGGGGTAAGCCTCCATAGCTTTCCTAAAGAGGGAAAGTTGAGGAACAAGTGGGGCGGTAGCGGCTCAGGAGGTAGAGCAGGTCGTCTAATAACCCGATGGTTGGCGGTTCACATCACGCTCTCCCCAGATATCCTGCCGTTGTGTCCCTGGGCAAGACACTTCACCCGCATTGCCTCCAGTGCCCATAACACTGGGTATGAATGTGTAAAAATGTTTAAATGCTCGGTGGTGGCCGGAGAGGCCGTTGGCGCGGATTGGCAGCCACATTTCCCTCACTCTGAGTGTCTGTGATCACGCGCTATAGCGCACGCTTGATAAAGCTGACATATGTATTAATCACGTTATGATAAAGCACGATATCGCTCAAAGCGCGCGCATGAGACATGTCTGTGATCACGCGCTATAGCGCACGCTTGATAAAGCTGACATATGTATTAATCACGCTATGATAAAGCACGATATCGCTCAAAGCACACGAGCGTGCTCAAGCGAATCATGGTTCAAATTTTGTCACGCATACCTGTCAAGTGATACGGTTTCGCCGTATTTTAATACGGGGAAAATGCAATTTTTGCAAATACGGGCGTATTGCCATTTCTGTACGCCAAAAAGAAAAATATACGGGAAAAAAAATTATTGAGAGTGTGGAGGAACACCTCGTGTGTGACCCCCACAGCGTACAGGGCTGGCAGAGCGCTCAGCGTGAGCAATTATCAGAACAGTGAGAGGTATGGACTGATCATTATGCAGATGCGCCTCGCCTCTTGATCACTCGCATTGTTTGTTGCTGACTTTGAGACAGTGTCATTTATCAAGGTATAAATTACGACCTAATTTACCCTTTTAATTGTACTGAATAATTCTATAATTCTACACTTTTTTTTAATCAATTTCAAGGAATCACATATTTTAATTGTATCAGGACAGTAATCTCACAGACTGACACCTAAAACAGAGAAACAGTGACATTTTATATTAGTCCTAGTTTTAATTTCTATGTGGATGATATATGAACAGAATATACATCTCAGGAATCTTTTCTCCTTTGTATTTTTTTTTTTTTTTTTTAGGGGCAACTGTATAATTAACTGATTTCATAAAATGTTGATCACAAAATAAAAACTGCAAAGTCTAACAAGTATTTTGACTACATGGCCATAAATTGAAATAAGTAAATTATAATTAGGTTTGTAAAGAAAAGATTAATCTGAACTATGTGATCACATACAAAATTTAAAAGAAAACGATAACTGAATGACTGTATTTAAAATTTCTGAGAGATAAAATTATGTCACAATAACAAGTATGACACTTAGATACAATAATAATGTTTTCTTTTTGAGACACTGAGACCTTAGATTTATTAGAATTCACGTCCTGACAGTGGTAATCAGTGTTTCACAAGATATTTTGACATCATGGTTAAGTAAAGATAATATTGACCAAGGATCCTTTCTGTCAGCATGCTTAATCAAAATGCAGGCACCCCTGACGACACACTGTCAGAGGGAGAAGTCCTCAAGACATGACTGAAATATAGTTTGATTCTAAAGTAAACTGACTATTAATGTTTTGAAGTCTGACATTTAGAGACCGCACTTAGATTATTTGATTATTATCTCCTACATTTAGAATGACTTCAGATGACAATGATAATCTACCTTCTTCTACCTTTTCTGTTCTTCTTCTCTCTTCTTTTGTTTGATGTTTGTTTTGTCCTGAATTATTTATTTGGTCTAGGTTTGTCTACCTGCCCTTGGGGGATGTAGAAAGAGAAAAAAAAAAAAGCCGGGGGGGGGGGGCATATCTGGAATTTACTTCATGAATAGTTTCCTTATTTGTTGGCATTCCCCCCCCTTTCATTTTCCCCTATATATTCACTTTGAGACAATATAAGTTTGGCAAATCTTACTAATTTAGAAAAAACTGATTAAATTTTGGTTGGTTTAAAATACATTGTTATAAAAGAAGACAATATTTGAAGAACAAAAATTATTGGGGATTAACAATTATTGATATAGGTTAAATTATTTGGCAAGCAAACAAATTAAATTATAGCAAATTTAACTTGGATAGCTATATACTGTACATTAAAGGCAGAATGTGTGTCATGGGATCATTTGTGGGTCTGTTTTCTGCCCTGCTTGGACATTGGTTGGGGGGACGCCCCTGAGGACAAGATTTTTGCCTCTATACCTTGACACAAATTGGTCTGAGACGAGGGAGACTGATGTCCAGCAGGAAGGGAGCTGACTCTGTTATGATAACCCATCTTTGAAAATAATTTTGTATTCCTGATAAGAATGGGAATTTCTAAATTAATAAATTAGTAAATCAAAAGCATATTTTACTGAATCCATTGATAACTTGGTAGGATGAATGAGGTACTTTGTTGAATTTAAAGCAAAGTTGATGAATTAAATGACCTTTTAACAGATTGGTAAACACAAGAAAAACGAAGCTAAAGAAAGTTAAATACTGACATACAGTAAAAGGTGAGTATATTATAGGTAAATGAAATCTAGAAAATTACTGGTTTAAACATTCATTATATGTCTGAGGAAAATGCAGATCAAGGGACCAACAAGCAGGTGATTGTCCATTTTTCTTTGAGATAAAATCTTACTGGTTGCATGAACACTGACTGAAATCCTGAGCTTAATCTGCCACCTTTAATCCATCCCGTCATAGACAACTAATATGTGAATGATGACTAACCTATAAGCTTGCCTTGCCATGTCTACTGTCGAAGCATAACATTGTTTTCACAATAACACCTTTTAAATGAATTGGGTTTAGACTGTATACAAGTGGTAAGTATTTGGAGATATGGTTGTTTTTGTTTTTCTTTCTCCATAGGTAAAAGCAGTAAACAAAATAAAACTAAGAAGATGCTTCTTCTATTGGTGAGCTACATTTTCATTTCTACAAGATTAAAGCAAGAGCAGACAGAAAATGAAAGAAATATGATTTAACAATGTTAAATGTTCTTGTTTTAATCCTAATGATCTGTTATCTATTATGCACTCTAGGTTAGTTTTTGTATGAAAAGAGCTATACAAATATAGCTTTGACTGACTGATTAACCAATATGATCTGATAATACATTTGTAAATCTGGTCAAGTTTGGAGTAAAGCCTGATTATCAGCTGAATGAGTGTGTGTGTCAAGAGGAGTGACCTTAGCACACTACACTGTTTGAAGGTTAAAAAGACCAGGAGACTCATTAAGGAGACTGAATAACTAACCAATGTGCAGATCAAATTGTTATATACTGCATTGATGAACCATCCATCCATCCATCCATCTTCTACCGCTTTTCCGGAGGTCCGGGTCGCGGAGGCAGCAGTTCAAGCAGAGAAGCCCAGACTTCCCTCTCCCCAGCCACCTGCTCCAGCTCTTCAGAGGGGATACCAAGGCGTTCCCAGACTAGCTGGGAGACATAGTCTCTCCACCGAGTCCTGGGTCTGCCCCGGGGTCTCCTCCCAGTGGGACGTGCCTGAAACACCTCAAGTGGGAGGCGTCCAGGAGGCATCCTAATCAGATGCCCATACCACCTCAACTGACTCCTTTCAATGTGGAGGAGCAGCGGTTCTACTCTGAGCCTCTCCCGGATGACTGAGCTCCTCACCCTATCTCTGAGGGTGAGTCCAGCAATCCTACGGAGAAAGCTCATTTCAGCCGCTTGTATCCGCGATCTCGTTCTTTCGGTCATTACCCAAAGCTCGTGACCATAGGTGAGAGTAGGAACGTAGATTGACTGGTAAATCGACAGCTTTGCCTTAGAACTAAGCTCCCTCTTCACCACAACAGACCGGTACAACGTCCGCATCACTGCAGATGCTGCTCCAATCCGTCTGTCGATCTCTCGCTCCATTTTCCCCTCACTCGTGAACAAGACCCCAAGATACTTAAACTCCTCCACTTGGGGCAGGAGCCTGTCCCCAACCCGGAGAGGACAATCTTGGGGTCTTGTTCACGAGCATTGATGAACCATTTATTTAAAACTAAGAGAATAAAAGTGGTCCTGTCTGCTACTGCTTTAATCAACTTGAAATATTACAATTGCAAGAATTTTTCCTTCCTCTTCTATCTTTCTTTCACCATCTTAAATCTCAGGTGGAGTGTAGAAGGAGACCGAGGCAGATAAGGAGGGGCCCAGATTACTATCGTGGGGACACTGTGAAGATGCTGATTGCTTCATTTCAATGAGCAATAATTCGAGTGTGACTATACAATGGAAAGATGATCACCTGCCTGAAACCATGCCACAAAGGTCCTGTAGATGACCTTCACAGCTGTCACGGCTGCAGAAAGAGCAACCTGGATCTACAGCGCGGAATCAACCACTGCAAAAAGGTCCCGAATCCAGGACTCATCAACAGTGCCCACCAACCACTAGTGAACTCTTTTGCTGATCACTTGGTGAGGTGATTGAAGCAGAATTGTCAAAAGTACGGTTTTCGCCGTCATAACTTGTAACCACTTTTCTTTTGATGCCTTTTGGCAATCAAAGGGGGGAATGATGGAAAAATTTTATGTTACACTGAATTATATGATTTTTTTATGAATATGATATATATATATATATATATATATATATATATATAAAGCTTAATGTGTATACCTAGGAAATCCTGTTATCATATTTGGAGTTGTTGAGTAGTGGAAAAAAACGATTGAAGGATGCTGATGTGACTGTTTACCACTGTGAATGTTCAGCTTATCACTAGTGTTTTCTGCATGTAGTCAGCAGATACAATCTTAGTCACGAATGAAATAATTAAGAGGCTCAGCAAACCTTATCACACTGAGTCATGAATGAACTTATCAAGAAGAGACCCCACCCCGACTGTCCCTTGGACATACATTAGCCAGAATCACTCTGTTAAGCCCCTTTTCCACTAGTGTCAGTAGTAGTAGTAGATTAGTTTATTTGACAGGGACAGTGCAATAAACATAGACAATTAATCAAAGACAATCAATCTGATGTGTTGCACATAGAGTGTATAGCTATTAGCTAATTTGCAACTCTTGTCCCTGGATGGGCCAGGGACAAGAGTATGGTATGGTATGTCGGCTTTTCCATTAGGGACTGTAACGGTCCCAGTTTTTCAGACCTGCAGAACAGTGGTTCCAAGCGTACTGTTCCGACACCAAAATGTGACGTAAAAACACTGCAGATCACTAATTGGTCCAGGCGCAACGTCACGAGAGGGGCATTTCATGCCAAGTTTCCAGAATCACAAGCCGCCATTTGCAAAGATTAATCCGTGAGCCATCCAACAAGCGCTATAATGTAAACAACAACAATAGAATGGCTTCACAGAAATCAGACCCACAGAAATCAACACTGCAATCCAGCAGAGTTTTCTGTGCAGTTTCGGCTGATGAGAGAATCCTGAGGGAAGTAGACAGAGCCACCCTGGGAAGTAGACGGAGCCACCCGAACTGAATGTACGGCTGCAGAAGCACCCAACTTCAGCAGTTGAAGCCGTGATATTAGGATATAGAGGACGGTGAGTGATGTGATATGATATGATGTGATATTATGCATCTTTTACGTTATTTATCCCAGCAGTGGAAAGTTCACTTTGGACAGATGTTGTTAGTGTTCAAACGATGAGCTAGCTAGTTAGCCGTCAATGCTAAGTCCGTCCTTGTATGTTGCCTTTGTGTTGACAATATTTGATGAAATGAGCTAGTTGTAATCCTGGTTAAAAAGGTTGTTTTTTTTTTACATGTTGCACTTTCGTGCTGTGCATGTACTTAATTTGTGTGTATTTTCATTGTAGAGTCTGACCAGGATCTGCTCTGACAATGGCTACGTTTGGCACAACACAGCAATGTGTTATAACTGGCAAGTTGCACATCTTGTTATTTATAGTCAAATCTTTTGTCTTTTAAGTTAAAGTATAGGTAAAGTGCCAAATTCAAAGTAGCACAATTTCCACTTAATATGAAAGGGACTGAACTGAGATTTATTTGATTGTGTGAATATTAATTACAGAATAATTGAAAATGAATGGCACATCCAATAGTAGTCACTGTAAAATAAACCGCTCATTTATTTACTTTTTTAATCAGATCACTTCTGTGATCCTTTATGAGTTCTAGTCATAATTGTGTATCTTGCACTTTGGGGAATGGGAGTGGTTCAGTCACCATTATAATTTAGTTTATATGTGTAGTTTAATAGTCTTTCGTCTTTAAACTCATGCAGTAAAAGGACACATTACAAATATTTGAGACCCATTGTAGTGCTTCCTTTTATATTTTAGCAAAACATGCGCGGAAGAAGATGGATGGATGGATGCACAAAACACCACCCACACTTGAAACCAGGGCGACACAGCGTTGGCTAAACTTTTGATAAAAACTTTATTTCTCAAATGTTTTAAACTTGCTTTAATTAACCACCACCCATTTCTGTCTTTCATCTGGGCAAGAGGAAAACGATCCACCCAAACTGGACCTTGCCTCACTATTTAGAGAGATGCAGGCTGAAGATCTGCTGAACCGAGTCCAGCTTGAGCGGCACATCCAGTTGCTTCACAGTGAGGCAGTGTGGCCGGCGTGTGTGACCCATTCTAATTTCTTTTTTTACAGTTTGAATTTTGCACATTCTAAATAATCTGGAATTTGCTGCTGATTTTTGTCGCCTGCGACAGACTGCTATGATGATGATGTAATAAACAATTTAGTGACTTATGTGTTTGCATCATGATTTTCTATTTTGTCTGTTAAGACACCAGTGGGAAGAGTCAACAGTACAAACCATTTATCAGTGACATTGAAAATAATGGCTCATTTTTAAGAAAAAGTAACCAAAAACAATTATTTTATTTACTGAAGACTGTATTGTTGGATGTGCCAGTGCAGAAGACACTGCACACTTTTGTGATAGTACCAGTATATGGAGGAATTCTGGGCCATATTAGCATCTAGATTTCCTAATAATGGGTTAAGGTAGGGGTGTCAAATCATGTGCCATGGAGGGCCAAGACCATGCAGGCTTTACCTGCAACCAGTGTCTTCATCAGCAGATTCCACTGAATTTCTTCCACTGATTACAGATCAGTGAAATCACCTGCTGAAGAGACTGTGTAGAAGAGAGAACCTGTAGGGTCTTGGCCCTCCATGGCACATGATTGGACACCCCTGAGTTAGGGTTTAATGGGATTTAACATTTTAACACAAACTGCTTTATGATTCATATTTCTGTTGGCAGACTTACACCAAACCAAAAGTGATTTCTCAAACTGCTGGATTGATCTTAGACAGCTCTTCCAGTCTTTTAGTATTTAATTTGTGTCACTTGGTGGTAACCTTCACACATAAAACAAAAGAAACATATCTGCAAAAAGCACAAAGGTTTAATGTCAAAATTCCCAGTGCTATACTACATGAATACATGTATCGTTCACTGTTGATGCAGAGAATATACTGTATATTTACATGTAGTCGGCAATACCCAATATAATATATATCCAGTTAATCCATGCATTTCTCCATGTAACCTTGTGACTGCGTTATTTTAATTGCATTTAATCCTAGATCCAGTTTGTTTTGGCTTAAAATGCATCATAATTGTTAAATACCGTGGGGGAAAAAAAAGTATTTAGTCAGCCACCAATTGTGCAAGTTCTCCCACTTAAAAGTTGAGAGAGGTCTCAAATTTTCCTCATAGGTATTCCTCAACTATGAGAGACAAAATGAGAAAAAAAAATCCAGAAAATCACATTGAAGGATTTTTAATGAATTAATTGGTAAATTCCTCAGTAAAATAAGTATTTGGTCACCTACAAACAAGCAAGATTTCTGGCTCTCACAGACCTGTAACAACTTCTTTAAGAGGCTCCTCTGTCCTCCACTCGTTACCTGTATTAATGGCACCTGTTTGAACTCGTTATCAGTATAAAAGACACCTGTCCACAACCTCAAACAGTCAGACTCCAAACTCCACTATGGCCAAGACCAAAGAGCTGTCAAAGGACACCAGAAACAAAATTGTAGACCTGCACCAGGCTGGGAAGACTGAATCTGCAATAAGTAAGCAGCTTGGTGTGAAGAAATTAACTGTGGGAGCAATTATTAGAAAATGGAAGACATACAAGACCACTGATAATCTCCCTCGATCTGGGGCTCCACGCAACATCTCACCCCGTGAGGTCAAAATGATCATGAGAACAGTGAGCAAAAATCCCAGAACCACACGGGGGGACCTAGTGAATGACCTGCAGAGAGCTGGGACCAAAGTAACAAAGGCTACATCAGTAACACACTACGCCGCCAGGGACTCAAATCCTGCAGTGCCAGACGTGTCCCCCTGCTTAAGCCAGTACATGTCCAGGCCCGTCTGAAGTTTGCTAGAGAGCCTTTGGATAATCCAGAAGAGGATTGGGAGAATGTCATATGGTCAGATGAAACCAAAATAGAACTTTTTGGTAAAAACTCAACTTGTCATGTTTGGAGGAGAAAGAACACTATACCTACTGTGAAGCATGGGGGTGAAAACATTATACTTTGGGGCTGTTTTTCTGCAAAGGGACCAGGATGACTGATCCGTGTAAAGGAAAGAATGAATGGGGCCATGTATCGTGAGATTTTGAGTGAAAACCTCCTTCCATCAGCAAGGGCATTGAAGATGAAATGTGGCTGGGTCTTTCAGCATGACAATGATCCCAAACACACTGCCTGGGCAACGAAGGAGTGGTTCATAAGAAGCATTTCAAGGTCCTGGAGTGGCCTAGCCAGTCTCCAGATCTCAACCTCATAGAAAATCTTTGGAGGGAGTTGAAAGTCCGTGTTGCCCAGCGACAGCCCCAAAACATCACTGCTCTAGAGGAGATCTGCATGGAGGAATGGGCCAAAATACCAGCAACAGTGTGTGAAAACCTTGTGAAGACTTACAGAAAACGTTTGACCTCTGTCATTGCCAACAAAGGGTATATAACAAAGTATTGAGATGAACTTTTGTTATTGACCAAATACTTATTTTACCGAGGAGTTTACCAATTAATTCATTAAAAATCCTTCAATGTGATTTTCTGGATTTTTTTTTCTCATTTTGTCTCTCATAGTTGAGGTATACCTATGATGAAAATTGGAGACCTCTCTCATCTTTTAAGTGGGAGAACTTGCACAATTGGTGGCTGACTAAATACTTTTTTTCTTATTATACCTAACTCAGTACTGTTTACCTGTTGAAATATATATTTTAAGGCTCATACTACAATATGGCACTTGGCGATCAAGTCTGGCAGCTGATCATGTTTTGCCACGTTACCACTGGCTGGAGCAGGTAAATCCCATGACATCTCAACAGTCTCTCCATGATTTTGACACAGATCAGAGCAATTTGTTGCACAGGAAGATAAACATTTCTACAGACATTCTGCAGTTGTGTAACCACTTCGCGTTCATGAAGCTGGGATGACATCACTGAGAGCCAGTGTTGAACGTCCAGACCCACGGTTTGAAGCAATAATTTCGCCACAAGAGAGCCATCTGAAACACACACACAGACAATACATATTTTAGTACCTAATAGCGACAACTTGCCGACATTACAATGTCATATGGCGGACTTAAAAGCAAAGTAGCATTAGCAATCATTAGCTTACCTTCATATGTGATGTAGTTCGTATCCTCATGTCTTCCACTTTATACTGCTCTATATAGTTTCCTAAACGCTCCAGTACTTTTCCAGAGTGTGTTGTCTCGCCGCCTTTTGCCTTCTGTTCTCCTTCTTTTTTTTTTTGCTTTGCTCTAGCAAAAAAAAGCCAGAGAACGCAGTCGCCTTGTATCCTGCCATCTTGTATTTTGCCTGGGTCGCTTATTTTACGCAACGTTAAGCTTGTTTTACGCCTGTTACGGTTGTTTTACATAACAGGAGGATTGCGCTGCCTCCCTGTAACTATTCCCACCCTCATCAAGTGGTACTCCATGTGCAGTGGAAACACAAGCGGGCCAAACTGTACCATACTGTACCACACTGAAATGGGCCGAAGTGACACTAGTGAAAATGGGGCTTTAGTTAAGCCAGTGCACTGTGGCAGTCTGTGAAAGCTGTACTCTGTATTGTTTTCCACTGGCCGGTGCTTATTCAATTTGCTGAAACTTCGATCCTGCCTGATTTTTGACTTCTGGTTATAAGGAATTTTCCCAACAGACCTTTTGACCCTAAACCCATAGTCAGAGTCCAGGATCCCAATGTAAACCTGTATATCAGAGTTGGTGGCCCTAGTTTTACTTGTTTTATAGTAATAGTAAATGTAGCATTTACCATAATGCAGTTGCAATGTTTAGCAACACTGCCATCTAGTTCCTGGAAAAGGAACTAGATGTTTCCTTTTGGTTCCTTCTAGTTCCATCTTCCGTCTAGTTCCTGGAAAAGGTGAAGGGAAAAAGTTTCCATCTGGAGAATGTGGGTGGTAACAAGGACCCTTCTTCTCTACATCCAATTATGACATCATTGTTATTAATATTACTACTTATGTTATAATTTAATTTTTTTCTGCTCAGTGTGACCGACTACTGATCGGAGGGTCATGGGTTTGATTCCCGCTCCGTCTGCTGTCCGCTTGTCGAAGTGTCCTTGAGCAAGACATTTAACCCCCAGTTGCTCCTGGTGGCCTGGTTAGCGCCTGTGTGTATGGCAGCTCTGCCACCATCAGTGTGTGAATATGTGTGTGAATGGGTGGATTGCAGGATCTGAAAAGTGCTTTGGTCATCCTAGATGAAGATAAAGAAAAGCACTATATAAGTGAACGCCATTTACCATTTAACTTTGAACCTTTGACCGGTTCACCCCAAACCCATAGTTAGGTGAGGGTCTAAGTCGTCCAAGATGTGTATTAGATACAACTGCTGTATCGATTTGAAACGCTTACATAATTTTTTTCAGTAATTACCGTGTTTAGAAGATTTAGGGAAAACTCTGACCTGACCTTTGATGTCAAGGCCATCTGATGAGAGTGAAACTGCAATATGTGCATCATCAGAGTATATCAAACCATGGTACCAAGTTTCAAAACAATCGAAAAAACTGTAGGAGGAGTTGATTTTACAAGACAGTTACTGTCTATGAAGTAAGGTGAAACAGGAGGTCATAGGTCAGGGGTTACAATTCCCACAAAAATCATCTCATCAGAACCAAACTGCAATATGCACATCCTCATTGTATATCAAACCATGGCGCTAAAGCCCACTTTTCCACAAGCACCTATTCAGCCCTACTCACCTTGACAGGGTGTGGTTCGTTTTCCATTACAACTAAGTACCACCTCAAGTGGGTGGGTTCATTACAGGAAGGTGGTTCGTTATCCCGTTATGTTGTTTACAGGCTGATGTTTTCACTGATAAATAACATAAAAGATGCTTAAAATCACAAAACACTTACCATCTTCCCCATGAGCAGCCATCAGCTCGGAGACCTAGTATGCTTTTTCATTTCAGGTCGCTCTGCCGCAGCAGGGCCAACGGGGCTGAAAAGTTCATAGGGTGAAAAGTTCATAGTTGTCAAATTTGACCAAATGTAGTTTATTTTTCAAGCGCAAGGATTCAAGCGCTGCAATACCGATGGAAAAAGTATGCGCACCAATGGAGAGATTGTCGAAAAATAACCACATTTGGTCAAATTCGACCACTATATGAACTTTTCAGCCCTGGCGTCGGTGGAGTGTTCCAAAATCAAATACCAGGAGGCCATTAAATCAAATACCAGGAGGTCTCCCAGCTAATGGCTGCTCACGGGGAAGATGGTGAGTGTTTTGTAATGGTGTTGATCTGTGTGTAGCCATTTATTTCGTTATCACAGAAATAATAAAAACTCAAAGACGTCACTCTCATCCACTGACGTTATGCCCTGGCCAATCAGTGGCCTGCAGTTTGTTGACGTCACATTCTCAGCTCGACTAAGCACGGTTGGAACCTCACTGAAGTAGGTCCCAAAACAGTACCTGGTACCAGGTATTAATGGAGAACCCTACAAACTGAGTAGAGTCGAGGCGAGTAAGGCAGAGTAAGTGCTTGCGGAAAAGGGCCATAAATTTAAAAACCAATCTGACCAAAACTGTAGGAGTTGATTTCACAAAAGTGAGAGACAGACGGACACACTGACTGACCCATAACATAATCCCCCTTCAGTCTTTGCCCAAAGGGCTCTTCAACCCCTTTAGGCTTCGGCTGGCGGGGGATAATAAAAACTGTATATCTAAGAAGTGCTGAACTACCCCAAAGAGTCAAATACTCCTACTGTTTACATTAAAAATAAGACAATTAGCTTTATGAACACATTTTAGAGGGTGTTTCATGTTTGTTTGTAAGCAGAAATGTGTAAGACTTGAGTCACTAAGTATAACTTTAATACTTATTTACTATTAGACTAGAACACTGGTGGGTCAGGCCAGCGCCTGTGTATGGCACAAGTAGGTTCATTTTTCCTTCTTTAAATTATTTACCTTTTGTTCTTATAAGGAGATGTTTTTTACCTTCTTTACACTTTTTTTTTACATGTTTTTTTTTACCTTCTTTACATGTTTTGACTGTTCACAAGTAGGTTCATTTTTCCTTCTTTAAATTATTTACCTTTTGTTCTTATAAGGAGATGTTTTTTACCTTCTTTACATGTTTTTTTTTTTACATGTTTTTGTGTTGACCAAAGTACGGGTTATCCTTTGTCTTCATGAAATTTTGTGACTTTTCCTCATCTAGGGTCATGAACTGGTGTGTAAAATCTGGACACTTTGATGTGTAGTGTATGTATGTACCGGAGTGGTGGCTCAGTTGGTAGAGCATCCGCCCCACACCCGGGAGGCAGGGGTTCAAATCCCGGCCGGGTCATGCCGAAGACCATATACTGTAAAAGTGGAACTTCCTGCCGTCCAGCTTGGTGCTCAGCAATAATGGAATGGAGGAGGGAAATTTGTGGTGGCGCCTTGCATGGCAGCGGCCCTCTGATTCTACACTTGGGGTGTGTGTGATTAACACAGTAGATAGGTAAAACACAATCTCGTTCTACTGTACATGATTGGTTGTACAGTTGAATGACAACAAAGGGTAATTTTAATTTGATTTAATAGTGGAATGTATGTGCAGAGTTTGTATACAAAGATGACGTTGTGGGTCATTTTGACCCAGACACTTATGTGGGTAAGTAGCTGTACAGATCCAAAATAAACATGCCTCTTTGATGTACTTTATTTTGACTGCCCAGTTAATTGTATTTTGACTGCCAGAGACCCAGGTGTGTGTCGAGGAGGGACTCTCTCTCCCTTGTCCTTGTCACTTTTCTCATGCCATCTCTTTGACAAACACACCAAAAATGAGCTCCAGAAGGTTTACAGCTGAAGAAGCTTCATCACATATTTTGAACTGGGATAGTGACGCAGAGGAAGAGATTTCAGAGACCGAGGACAATGTAATTGATGATCCAGACTGTCAATTTTCCGACGATGAGGAGGATTCAGAGGACGAGCCTGCCGTTGTGTCTCCATCAGATGAAAGCCAAGGAATGCAGCAATCATCATCCACAGAGGGGACATGGGCATCTAAAGATGGTAATATAAAATGGTCAACATCACCACACCAAAGGCGAGGTAGACTGTCGTCTTCCAATGTCATCAAAATGACTCCCGGTCCTACAAGATTTGCTGTCACACGAGTTGATGATACTCAATCAGCATTTCAGCTCTTCATATCCTCACCAATAGAGAAGATTATACTGGAAATGACCAACTTGGAGGGGAGGCGTATGACAGAGTGAATGGTTGTCTGTCTCTCTGTGTTGGCCCTGCGATGGACTGGCGATCTGGCCACGGTGTACCCTGCCTCTCGCCCAAAAGACGCTGGGATAGGCTCCAGCCCCCCCGCGACCCGAAAAGGATTAAGTGGAAGAAAATGAATGAATGAATGAATGAATGAATGAATGGAAGCCACTGGATCAGACTGACTTGCATGCTTACATTGGAATTCTGGTATTAGCTGGAGTGTACAGGTCAAAGGGAGAAGCAACTGCAAGTCTATGGGATGAAGAGTATGGAAGGCCAATCTTTCGAGCAACAATATCTCTGGAGACATTTCACATGATATCTCGTGTGATCCGATTTGACAACCGTGACACCAGAGCTGGTCGACGTGAAAGAGACAAACTAGCTGCGTTTAGAGATGTATGGGATAAATGGGTTGAAATTCTACCTTTGTTGTACAATCCTGGTCCCCATGTTACTGTAGATGAGCGTCTTGTACCATTCAGGGGGCGTTGTCCTTTCAGACAGTACATGCCCAACAAGCCTGCCAAGTATGGCATCAAAATGTGGGTAGCCTGTGATGCAAAATCTAGCTATGCATGGAATATGCAAGTTTATACTGGAAAGCTACATGGAGGAGCATCTGAGAAAAATCAAGGGATGCGTGTGGTGCTGGAGATGAGTGAAGGGTTGCAAGGTCATAACATCACATGTGACAACTTCTTTACATCCTACCGCCTTGGAGATGAACTTTAGAAGAGAAAGCTGACTATGTTGGGAACAGTCAGAAGAAATAAGCCAGAACTTCCCAGTGAAATTCTGAAGATGCAGGGCAGACCTCTGCATTCCTCAATATTTTTTTCACTGAGAAAGCAGCAGTTGTTTCATACTGCCCAAAGAGAAACAAGAATGTTCTTGTAATGAGCACAATGCACACAGATGCATCTCTGAGCACAAGAGAAGACATGAAGCCACAAATGATCCTGGACTACAACTCCACCAAGGGAGGAGTTGACAAACTGGACAAAGTCACAACAACATACAGCTGCCAGCGCAAGACTGCCCGTTGGCCCTTGGTGATTTTCTAGAACATTGTCGATGTGTCTGCTTACAATGCCTATGTCCTGTGGACTGAAATCAACCAGCAATGGAATGCCGGCAAATTGTACCGACGTCGGCTTTTCCTGGAAGAACTCGGCAAAGCACTTGTCACTCCCAAGATCCAGAGGCGAGCCAGGCCAGCTCGATCCCCAGCAGCTGCAGCTGTCATTGAAAAGGTCAAGGTCAGGTCATCCAACCAATCTGCAACGGATCCAGTGGACACAGGTGCCAGGTCTGTCCCTCCCGAGGACAGTAAAACAAGTACCTCTTGTGTGAAATGCAAGAATTACATCTGCAGAAAGCACACAGTTACATTCTGTCCATCATGTGGAGAGCATTGAAAATGTTGAACATTGAAAATGTGAGAAAAAGGGGCAAGTTAAATGGAAAAAAAAATGCAGAGGGAAAAACTTGAACAAAATAGTTCTTAAATATAGTGTTGAAATTAAAAATGTATTGTTATGTCTCTTTTATAAATGTTTATATAATCTAAAATACAGTTGTTATTGGTTTAACCCGTTTTTTATTTATTTAGCGAATGCAAAGTCCTCAAGCCAAGCAGTTGCCTCCTGGTTTGCTGTATGGAGGGTGTGTAATCCTCCTTCCAGTCTTTGGAGCGGGCAAGCCTCTATGATGTGTTCCATTGTTTGCTCCTCTCCACATGCGCACAGTGGGCTAGGGCTACTGCCCCATCTGTGAAGGCTGGCCAAGCAGGGGCCATGTCCAGTCCTGAAGCGATTGAGTGTAGACCACTGTCTCCTTGGGAGGTTGGTGCCCGGGACCTGTTGGTTGGGGTTTGTCACCAGGTGTTTGTTTGCGACCTCCTTGGTCTCCCATTCCTCTTGCCAAGCTGTCTGGATGGTGAAGTCAGCTGGGGGAGGGTTTTTCCCAAATCGGCCGTCTGGATGGAAGTCGGGCAGTGGGTGGGGTGTAGATATCTGCATGGATTGGTAAGTGAGGAGAATCTTTGGCTTTTTGACGCATCCTTTGAGTTAGTGCTGCTCGCCGGATGTGTGGGGGGGCTATGTTTGACAGTACAGGGAGCCAGAGGAGTGGTGTTGAGCGAGTTGTCCCAGTTATGGTTCTCATGGTTGTGTTGAGCTGGGTGTCTACGTGGTGTGTGTAGGATGACCTGGACCAGACAGGGGCATAATATTCTGCTACAGAGTATGAAAGGGCCAGTGCTGAGGTGTGCAGGGTGGAGGCTGCCGCCCCCCATTTTGCACCAGCGAGCTTGCAGAGCAGGTTGTTTTGTGCCTTCACCTTAGCAGCCGTCCCCTTTAAATGTTCCTTAAAGGATAGGGTCCTGTCAAGGGTCACTCCAAGGTAGGTTGGATTTGAGGCATGCTTAAGCTTAAGTCCGCTCAGGTGGATGTTTAGTTCTCTGGCAGCTTTTACATTGTGGAGATGGAATACACTGGAGACGGTTTTTGCTGGGCTTGATTTTAGGTGCCAGGTTTTGCAGAACTGGTCCAGTTTGGCAAGATCTTCTGTGAGCACCTGTTCCAGTGGCTCAAAGTCTGGTGCTTGGACTGCCAAACAGATGTCGTCTGCATAGATGAATTTGCGGGATTTTGTAGTGGGCAGGTCGTTTATGTAGAGGTTGAACAGGGTTGGAGCTAGAACTGAGCCTTGTGGGAGTCCGTTTCTCTGTGCTCTCCATGCGCTTGTGTTCTGACCGAGGCGGACTCTGAACCTTCGGTTGGTCTGCAGGGTTTTTATAATTGCTGTTGCCCAGGCAGGGATCGCCTTTGTAAGTTTCAGGAGGAGGCCTTTGTGCCAGACCGTATCATAGGCGGCTGTAAGATCGAGAAACACAGCCCCTGTCTTCAGTCTGCTCTCGAAACCATTTTCGATGAAGGTGGTTAGGGCCAGTACCTGTTCTCCTGTGCTGCGGTCCTTGTGGAAACCTGCTTGATCCACACTTAGAATTTCCTCTATTCCTGGGGAAATACGTTGCAGTATTAGGCGCTCCATGATTTTATAAGGAATGCTGAGTAGGGAGATTGGGCGGTAGCTTGCTGGTAGTTTGTGGTCTTTGCCAGGTTTTGGTATGGCAATGACCTTTGCTGTCCGCCATTTCTTTGGGATCGAATTTGTTTGTATGATCCTTGTGTAGAGTTGTGTCAACCAGGTTAGGGCTCAGGGGCCAAGATTTTTCATGAATTCTGGGAAGATGTTATCGTATCTTGCTGCCTTTCCACATTTCAGGCCCTGTAGGACTTTCTCCAGTTCAGCAGCCTCGAAGGGTTCAGGGTTTGTTTCCTCTACGGGCATTTTTTGGTGTTTTTTTTAGCTCAGTTGTAACTGCTCTTCTGGTGTCTTTGTCTTGGGGTGCTTTGGCGATGGTCAGTAGGTGGGATGCAACTTGGTTGGGTGTGACGGGTGTGACAGATGCTCGGCTTTGGCTAGGGGGCTTCTGTGCAACTCCTAGGTGACAGATGAGGCTCCAACATTTCCTGCTAGAGTGGGTAAAGCTCCGGTCAGCAACTGTCTCCTCCCATTTCTTTCGCCGGGCTGTACTTAGCAATTCAGTGAGAAATAAATAAATACCTGTTTTTTGACTGTTTTGAGTGGATTTACACAGTACGGGTCAAAATGACCTGCAACATAATCAATGTAATTTTTTTTCAACATAATACAAGGGTTAATAAGAACAAAAGGTAAATAAATGTGTATGGCAGCTCCGCCCCCATCAGAGTGTGAATGTGTGTGCGAATGGGTGGATAGCAGGATCTGTAAAGCACTTTGGTCATCTATGGTCATCTATAGATGAGAAATAGCACTATATAAGTGAACACCATTTACAAGTGCCTGCACGATTAGTATGCAAGAAAAAGTCTTAAATTTAGCAGCTCCATTAGCAAGCCACAAAAAAGGATAGTGTAAATCCACATAAAACACACACACAAGTATTTCTTTAAAAGATGCTCACAGACAACATCTGACACAATTCAGGTTTGAGACGTTCAAGAACTTGCTGGAGGTCTTGGGGGTCACTTTTCTTCTTGGGAATTAACTTGAATTCCTTCTTTTCTCTGGGTTTGACACGGAGTTTCAAGTCTTTCATCTTGTGTTCAACACAGGACAGCGCTGCTCGGATGCTGTTGGTCTCACTGAAGTGCACAATGGCATACACACCCTGCGAATGTGGAGTGACATGCATGTCATCTATGGCATTCACATTCATGCCTGGACACAATTTACTATTAAGAGTGTTTGCATTGTAAATAAAGTAATTATATACAGTACAGCAGATTTACCTTGTCTTTATCCATGATAATATTTGTGACTGTTCCAAACCGCTCAAAGTACTCAGCTAGGTCAGCTTGAGAAGTGTCGGGCCTGATGCCACTAACAAACACGCTGTGCTCCTCCTGGGACTTCCTGGTGTCCCGTACATTGGTCAGAGTCTGATGCTTTCGCCCTTTTATGTGCTGATCCAAGCTTGGTCCTGAAAGACACCAAAGTATGAATAAGACAGATACTGGAGGCGGGGGGGGGGGGGGGATCACAAGCCATTACTGATGATGGTATCATTAAAAAAAAAAAAAAAAAATTGGTTAAACATTATTAAGCGTTTTTGTCTCCAAACTGTTCTGAGAACATTTTTCTCTCTAAAGTTTAATAAAAAATGTTCATAAGCCAAAACATAAAATAGAACGAAAATGTATAGAGTTAAAAGAATATCCACTCTAATATGCTGAAAGCAATCTTTTTTGGATCAGTTTTTGTTTGCCAAGTTGAGTGAAAATTAATGGACTGGCTGTGCAATCTTGGCCATAATCAAATATCTTCTGTCATCCCACAGTGAAAGGGGAAAAAAGTGTGTTTTGGTGCTCCCATAAAAAACTTAGTCTACGGCTGTGAAAAATAGGGCTGTCTATACATTTGGGCACTTGCGTGAGAACGCATCCCACCAAAACGCGCTGAGGGAACCAAAACCGGCAGTTTACCATTGAAACAATGTGGCATATCAACATTATGACGAGCTTTCACTACAAGATCAGATATTATCAAAAACTTTAAATTTGTGATCTCAAAAAGTGTCCCTACAGTCTACCAGCCAGTATGTGGAAGAATCCAACGGAGTGGCCAAAAACAACAGTTACTGATATTTGGTCATCCAGAGATGAGTAAAAAGCACTATATAAGCAATATTGGGAGTAATGCCACTACTTTTGCAGTAACATGCTGTGTAATGAAATTACTGTTTAAAAATTCAGTAATGTGTTACAGTTACTGAAATTTGATCAGATGTGTTACTCATTACTCATTTTATTAATACAGATAAATATCTTTAGCGCAAATAAATGAATATACAAACTGACCCTACCGTAGCTGAGACGTAGCCGTCAATGTGACCTGTTTCAGAGAGCCGAGTCTTCACTACTGAGTGGAGGAAAAGATGAAGCTACTTTGTTTTTGTGCAACAAAGATTTTTTTTTTATTTTGTATACTTTATTGATCCCCAGAGGGAAACTGAGGGCATCCACCTGGATGGATGAAGCAGCCACATTACGGCGCTATCCCTTTACCATTCACACACACATTCACACCTAGGGCCACTTTAGAGTCTCCAATTAACCTAACCTGCATGTTTTTGGCCTGTGGGAGGAAACCGGAGAACTCCTGGAGTAAACCCACGCAGACACGGGGAGAACATGCAAACTCCACACAGACCACTGTTGGTCAGGGGCTGGGATCGAACCAGGGATCCCATGGCCAAGGGTGAGTTGCTGTGCTGCCGCAGTGCTAACCACTGCACCACCACAGATTATTAGTGGTTAGATTATTTTTCCTTTGTCGCAGTTAAGGACAAAAGCATACTGGTGGGTTGCAAGCTAAAGTGCTGGCTGAGGCCTACTGCAATATTCAGAAGCACCTGTAAACAGCAACAAAGCTCCGACAAAGCTAGTGCTAAGTAATGGCTAGCTATGCGAACAACACAGCATAGCTAGCCGTGGATCTATGCAATCTGAACAGCCAAGGCTGGATGTAACGTGGAAATACTCTCGTCTCAACATCCATGGCTGGATTTCAAGCACAGATATGCATCTGGACAGTTTGTAACCCAGTAAAAATTAAACCGACTTATTGCCAGATAAGTCGTTACAGACTGAAGACGTGATAACAGTCACTTTCCATCAGACAGCTGAGACTGTGATCCACTGAAGTTAAAACACATTTACTTGCTACTTGGATAAAGATTATTCAAAAATGAATTTTTATCTCCAAAAGGAATTTGAGGGATTGGATCATGTCTGTCACAGCAGACATTTGAACTGTGGATAATGGACATTTTCTTTGGATCACTGCACATCAGATTAAATCCATATCATAAAGGTAAGATAAACATTGACAACTTTATGCAGTGTTGCCAACTCTCACTCCAAAATGAGGAAAAAGTGGTCAGAACAGATGGAGACGTTGGTCATATCATCCCTCAGCCTCTGCATTTCATTATGAAAAGGCATTCTCCTTTGGCAGGCATTAGCCCACAATATCCTCCTTCGGTAACCTCTGCTAGCCGATGGGAATCTAAAAAAAACCCCTTTCATTTCTGATTGCTAGATGAGCTACATTTGGCTACACGAATAGAATAGAATAACCTTTATTGTCATTGTACAGTAGTATGAAATTGTGGCTGCTCTGCCAGGCTACTGCGCAATAAAGTAGGAGAGAAGGATTACATGAAACATGGTTACGGAACACACGATTAAACACACAACTGAAATAAAATAAAAATAAAGTAAAACTAAAAATGGCCCAGGATTATGGAAATAGACAGGTATGGTAGTGGCTATGCGAGTGGAACTATGTACAGTGGATATAAAAAGTCTGCACACCCCTGTTCAAATGCCAGGTTTTTGTGATGTGAAAAAAACGAGACCAAGATAAATCATTTCAAAACTTTTTCCACCACTCATGTGACCTATAACCTGTACAACCCTATTGAAAAACAAACTGACATCTTTTAAGGGGAAAAATAAAAAACTTACAATAACTTTGTTGCATAAATATGCACACCCTTAAACTAATACTTTGTTGCAGCACCTTTGACTTTTATGACAGCACTCAGTCTTTTACGGTAGGAGTCTATCAGTGTGGCACATCTTGATGTGGCAATACTTGCCCACTCTTCTTTGCAAAAACACTCCAAATCTGTCAGATTGCAAAGGTATCTCCTGTGCACAGCCCTCTTCAGATTACCCCACTTCTGTTCAATTGGATTCAGGTCTGGACTCTGGCTGGGCCATTCCAAAACCTTAATCTTCTTTTGGTGAAGCCATTCTTTTATTGATTTGGATGTCTGCTTTGGGTCATTGTCGTGCTGAAAGATGAAGTTCCTCTTCATCTTCAGCTTTCTAGCAGAAGCCTGAAGGTTTTGTGCCAACACTGACTGATATTTGGAACTGCTTTGGAACTGAGCAGGGTCCAGGCGGTCCGTATGGAGATCTAATCAGCTGGAATGATTAGAAGCATCTGCATAGCTGAGCATGAGACATTTTCTGTCTCGCCTGTGTGGACACAGCTGATTTTACAGACTGCATTCAAAGGTAAGAACTTGGAAAGGAGGGCTAAGTGGTAATTTGGATCTTCATATTATCCTGTAGCTTGAAAGTGTGGCACTTAATTTGGCTTGGATCCCCGATAGGTCCCATTAGAAAAACAAGTACATTTGTTTAGCTCTGTGTGTGTACTACTGGCAGCTGATGAGAACAGGGAGCTTATGAATATGTGAAAATGTCCACAGAGCATTGCAGACTCTTCAACAATATTTTTAGTCAATTATTTCTACAAACCTACTACAAAATGGTTAGAGCACCTGCAAGTTGGAATACAAGGAATGCGCCACATCAGCTCTACTAATATTAATAGGAAAAAGCCAAATTCTCCTCCGTTTCTCTGACAGTTCCCGAGTTGACTCGCCTTGGTTCAAAATAACTGCAGGTAATTGATAAAAAAAACAATTTCTCCTTCCCACCAGTGTTTGTACAACCAATTATTCCACAGTAGTGCATTATATTTGTGACCTGTGCTGGAAAAATGAGTCGGAATGCGCACAGCATCATTATGAGCTACAGCAAGAGAAGTCATAAATCATGACTCTTTCTTTGCTAGTGGCAAGTCCTGGGAAAACCCCCATGAGTGCCTGGTATCATTGGAAAGCTTGGAAATCGTACTTTCTAAAAATACACGTTTTTGTGGAAGACGTAACTCCCGAATGATCAAACGCGAGTTTTCAACCTAGCCAAAATATAAACAAATCGTCTTTTTCCAGGTCCGTTTTTGCGCACTTCCTACAAATTAAATATCATTTTGAAGGTCTTTCAATACAGAATGTGGAAATAAAATTACATCAGTTTTGAATCAGTTTTATATAATTTTAGGCTTTAATGAAATAGAATTCCCCTTGCAGCTTCCCACCCAATATGGCCACCCATATAGCAAATGGCAGTCGTGTGACATCATCTTAAAACTATGAATAGAGAGCCTAAGTCACGCCCCCTCTACTTCTGCATATTGAACCTTAAATCAAAAAAATTCTCCACTGAAACGAATGGCAAGGGCAAAATTATCTTTTGATCCCGATAAAATTTTGCCATAATTTGTAATTTTTGCAATTTTTATTTTATCAGGGACAATGTACAATAAAACATTAGCCTCTCTAAGAACAAGGAGAGATGCATTGTACCAGGTTTTAGCGAGTTGCCATTTTCCACCCGTAGTCCCTGGGCACTACGTTTCAATTCAAAGAGTCAAAAGATTCAAAGATTTTTATTTGTCAATACTTCTATACATACAGGACATACAGGAGAATTGAAATGTCGTTTCTCTCTCTCTTAGTGGTGTGCGCAATACATAAGAAAAGCAGGAATAAGGATGAAAAACAAAAACAGTCTGTCGTGCTGTCGTATAACAGAGTAATTACTTTTTTTTCCCGATTAGTGGACAACAACTCCTATTATCCCACATCAATAAACACGACTATAGCGGGAGATTACTAAAACTTCACCTCCCTTTTCCTGACTGATGGAAGAAGAATCCGAAGAGGAGAAAAACAATACAAAGGTATTGTTTTGTATTGTGAGAGCTGCAGCTGATCCAGAGGACTGTTAGTTACTTCACCCTGGGCGCACTTTGAAAAGCTGACGTAAGTTCTGTCCATCTGTTTGTAGTTTTTTAATTTACGTATTTTCATAACCTTATACCTTAACAGTTAGACAACAACCTACACCTTTATTTACATGGAAAATTATCTTTAAATTGACAAACATCATCTGTAACTCGTGGCAAAATTTGGTAGGGATCAAAAGATAATTTTGCTCTTGCCATTCAATTCAATGGAGAATTTTTTTTTTTTTTTTTTTAATTTAAGGTCCCATAGGTAGAAGTAGAGGGGGCATGACTTAGGCTCTCTATTGAGGTTTTGGAGTCATGTGAGCTCTGGCAGTGATCAGGGTCCTCAGGAGTGAAAAATTTCACATCGTTATGGCTACCCCATACACACTAATGCATTATTAAAAGGAGATTTTAGCATGATCCAGTCAGCAGAACTTCTTAAAATTGGGTTGTGTGATTTTGCTGGAGCATATGACAACTGCACAAGCGTCGGTATGTTGACAAATTATCTGTGAACGGTCTGCAATGTGATTCTTATCTCATGGTCGATCGTTTGTTTACATCGTGTCAAGATACTAGTGGCATCCTGGAACTGCTTCATCGTGATATTGATAACTACTTAACTCAAAATCATTTCATACAGCAGAAACTCAAAGTATGCAAAAGTCTAATAGTAGCGGTAGTATTTAGACTGGTAGTCTAAATGACTACCAGTACTTGGCTGGCTTTGTCGAAGATTTATTTATTGTCGAAGACATCGTGACAAGTCTGTGGTACTCATTACAGCCAAGGGAAGCTCTGTCTGCATATCCAAATATTTTATACAGTATATAACACTGTAAAAAAAAATATCAGTATAGCAGAAATATGTTAACTTTTATTAAAAATCTTAGCGATGTCTACAAAAGTGGGTAGTAAACACCTACGTACATGTTTAATATCAAACTAGGACTGGAATACTAGGCCATATATAAAAAAAAACAAATATAAAATAAAATATATATACATATAAAATAAAACATCCTTACCTCCCACAAAATGTTCAGTGGCCCTCATTTATCAAGCGTGTGTATGACAAAAAAGTGGTTGTTGATCATTTCAATGGGCAGATTGGTATTTATCAATCTGAACGTGATACCGGGTGCTCAAATCTCACATCAGCTCTGAGTTGTGGTGCACAAATTTTTAAGTCTTTGCAGACTCCCGTGCAGCAGAGAAACCTACTGTGTGGGAGAATCATTTCATCATATCAAATTATAATGAGCAGTGCAACCTTTCAGGAGATACTGTATGTTTCCCTTGTGTTACATTCAGATGAGAGATTTGACGATTTATTTTAAAGACTAAGTAGCTGCTATTATTATAAACGTTTTATCCATTTTTATGATACTGCAGCCAATATTAAAACAGATTTAAGCAGATTTTTTTAAAGTAGTTATTTGATGGAATGCATAAAAATGAATTTAGTTTCTGAAATATTTTTGTATTTGAGCTGCAGAGTTTTTCAGTTGTCATTTTATTACTGTATTTATATCTGTACTGTAAGTCTCCTGTGTGAACACTGTTAAAATATTCTAAAAAGTATTTACTTGATTAAGTTTTCCGTTATGTAGTATAGTATCTCATTATAGTTATCCCTTACAAATTATCCGTTTAACCACAACACAGCTTTACGCACAGAAATACCTGGCCGAGGTGATCTGCTGCATTTGGGTTAAAAAACTTCTCCGGCTAAGCACAAGAAATTCAGAATAGCAGAGAAAATGTGGGGAAATTATTTTATTTTGCCTTGTGCATTTCTACACATTATTGAGAGACGACAGAGCCGAAGCTGAGTTAAGTCAAAGTGCATAGCATCAGACAGCTGTTTGGGACGTCATTCTGCACTTCTAAATAGTAAATAATAAATTCTCATGTTTGACAATATGCTTAAAAATGACAACATTTAGTCAAACCAATTGAGTGACTAGAGACACACAGTTTAAATAAATAGCACATAGACCTTTTTGTACGATCGTATCTGTGTTACGTGTTGAACTGCATTACCCAGCATGCATTACCCAGCATGCATTAGGCAGCAAGCTGCAGATGACGTATGTAATAGATGCACTACATGTGAGGTTGCTCCAGTAAAGTTAAAGAGAAAACCCACGCAAACCGTGTGAGAATGTTCTGTGAAACGCACTACATGGCATAACATGGTGTCACAAAGTGAATTCTGCGATGTAACAGAAGGCTGTGCACTGCTGAAGGTCCTGTGAACGAGTTGGAGCTGTACTCCGATTGTAAGCTAATGGCAACAGCGAGGGAGAAATCGAGCCAAGTGACGTGCTGGACTCACCAAATTTGTCAGCTTCTTCAAGAGAGACTCTTCCACAATGAAATACAGTCATGGAGAAGCTAAGCCCGCCCACACCCATGCAGTTTAGCGGTAATCTTGCTAATAACTGGAAACGTTTCAAGCAGAGATTTGAAATATACCTTGCTGCTAGTGGAGCTAGAGGGGGAGATGCAAAGATGCAAGCACAACTCTTTCTGAACGTAATTGGGGAAGATGCACTAGACATTTATAATAGCTTTCAAATCGAACCAGATAATCTCAACCTGCAAACAGTGATACAAAAGTTTGAAGACTACTTTGTTCCAACAAAAAATATCACATTTGAGAGGTACAAGTTCTTTTCATGTGACCAAAAGCCTGGCATTCCATTTAACCAGTACCTAACTGAACTGCACACATTGAGTAAGTCTTGTGAATTTCAAGATCTTAGGGATTCGCTGATCAGAGACCGTATAGTTTGTGGAATTGAAGACAATGGCTGCACGGTGGCGCAGTGGTTTAGCACTGTGGCAGCACAGTTTTACCCTCGGCCGGGGGACCGCGGGGATCATGAGATCGTGGGTTCGATCCCAGCCCCCGACCAACAGTGAGCTGTGTGGAGTTTGCATGTTCTCCCCGTGTTGCGTGGGTTTACTCCGGGATTTCTCCGGTTTCCTCCCGCACACCAAAAACATGTAGGTTTAGGGCGCTCGCGCACGCAGCGACCAGCAGCCGGTGGCTTGTCACCAGACTGCAAACCAAGTCTACCTACGGGTACAAATAAGTAACAAAAAAAAAAAAAAAATGGATTAAGAGAGAGAAAAATTTGAGCTTGGACAGGACTGTGGATTTGTGTAGAGCAGCACAGAGGTCTTGCACACAAGTAAAAGAGCTTAAGAAAGCAGAGATGGCGGTGCATGCAGTGAAATCAATGGAACACAACAAACAGTGCTGGGAAAGGAAAAGAAATGAAAAAATGGCCAAAATTAAATGCAACAAATGTGGAGGCAGCCACGCCACAAGAGCATGTCCTGCTTTTGGGAAGAACTGTATCAATTATGGCAAAAAGAATCATGATGTACGATGCTGCAAAGCTGGTGATGGCAAAAAAAAAAAAAAAAAAAAAAAGTACATGCAGTGAATGACAAACCAGAAGAATTGTTTGTAGATGTAGTGCAAGCACATCCAGTGGAAAAGCGGAATGGATTTTACCAGTGACTAAATGACAATAATTCCATTCAAATTGGATACCGAAGCCCAAGTTAATCTGTTATCAGCAGCTGATTACAGCCAGTTAAACGTAAAAATGAAACTACATCCTGTGAAGGTGCAAGTTACAGGCTACACAGGAGAGAGCATAGCAACTTTTCAACATAAGGGTCAGAATATAAGGGCACAGTTGCCGATTGTTGAAAAGAACATGCAGCCGATATTGGGCCTGTGTGTGAAAAACTCAGTCTAGTCAAGAGTGTTTGTATTCAGCCATGAGTCTATCTTGATCATCATTGGGCTCTGAAGCAACGACAAAGATGTTTTTGAGAGACTGGGCTGTTTACCAGGTGAACACAAAATGCACATTGATGAGACTGTCACACCAGTAGTCCATGCATGCAGAAAAGTTCCGCTTGCCCTAAGAAAGAAACTTAAGGATGAGTTAGCACGCATGGAAAAGCTGAACGTCAAAGAAAACTGATGAACCAACAGATTGGGTCAGTTCTTTAGTAACAATGCAGAAGAAAATGGAGCATTGTGAATATGTTTGGATCCCAGAGATCTCAACAAAGCTGTCAAAAGAGAGCACTTCAAATTGCCTACGCGTGAAGAAATAATGTCCCTCTTTGCTGATGCAAAGTGGTTCAGCAAGCGCGATGAGTCATCAGGTTTCTGGCAAATGAAGCTGGATGAGGCTAGCTCTAAACTCTGGGCCTTCAATACGCCAGAGGGCCAATACCACTTTCTTCACCTCCCATATGGTATACTATCAGCTCCAGAAGTTGACCACAAGACAATCCATACAATATTTGAGAAAATACCTGGTGTAACAACCATGATGGACGACATCATAGTCTGTGGGTCAACAAAGGATAAGCATGACACACAACTGAGACAAGTGCTGGACAGAGAAAGCAGCGTCAATTTGAAAATGAACAAAGGTAAGTGTTGTTGGAGATGTTGTATCTGAGGAGGAATTGAGCCCAGATCCAAGAAAGACATCTGCCATAGCAAACATGGGAAGACCCCAAAACAAAGAGGAGGTGAGGCATTTCTTGGGAATGATGACATACCTAGCAAAGTTCATTTCCGAGTTGGCCAGAATATCAGCACCACTTGGAATGCTATTGGAGCAGAACAATGCATGGATGTGGCAGCATGAGCAAGAGGAGTGCTACCAGAGACCGAAAAACATTCTCACCTCGGAGACAGTGCTCAAGTTCTATGACCCAAAGAGGAAAACGAGAATCTCAGCAGATCCTTCACAGCATGGCCTAGGGGCAGTCCTTCTACAGCAATATGAGGAGACCTGGCAACCGGTGGCCTATGCATCCAGAGCGCTGACAAGTCAATCAACTTTATTTATAAAGCAACACTCGTTACACAAAGTACTGTACAACAAGAATCAATAAAATAAAAAGTAAAAGAAGTAAATAAATAGATAAATAAAAATCCATTTCATTCAACACAATCAATGTCTTGCACTGGGTCGAAGGCCAGGGAGTAAAAGTGTGTTTTAAGACGGGTTTTAAGGTGCTTGTCTAATGTGCAGAGGTAAATAGTTCCATAACCTGGGTGCCGTGATCAAAAAGGCTCTGTCCCCTCTGAGCTTCCGCTTCGCCTTTGGCACCCTCAGAAGCAGCTGTTCAGCTGACCTGAGGGACCGGGTGGGAGCGAAGGGATGCAGAAGATCAGAGAAATAAGGTGGCACAAGACTGTTCAAGGATTTAAAAACAAACTGTGGAGTGTGTGAATAAAGAGGCAGGTTTATGGACAGACAGATTTATTACACACTCACATCTCTCAAGCACAGAAAAGACTGAATCCTTTCAGCACGATCTCTCCTCTTTACCCAACTCCCTCTTCACACATTTACATGGCATTTTCTCATCACACAGCATGACATTTACATTACACTGACTTCACCCCCCTAGGTCCCTGACTCCTTCCTGCTATATCCCCAGGAACTCCCTGGGCATTGTTCTCCCATGCTTATTCACTGTCTCTGTCTGAGATGCTAAATAATCTGACTCCCCCAAGGTCCCACACACACACACACACACACACACACACCCAGCATCTTAGAACATCAGTCCACACGCTCTTTTGGCTTCAGTCTCCTCCCATATCTGCTGTAACTGAGGTTTACTGCCTCCGTGGCACTGTTGTGCCGGTGGGGGGCTGCTGGGAGTGTGTCTGACTGTGGGTGGGCCGTGGCGAGGGGGGGGAACTTCGGTCTGTCCGTGTGGCTGCCCTGGTGAATCGTTTCTCTGGGGAGCTCTCCGTGGGGGTCTTCCACGCCGAGGGGCCCTAGCCAACAGCATTTGCTCGTCCGCCACTACAAAGGTGGGTTTGAGTCTGTCTATGCAAATTTTCTCCCGCCGACCCCCCAAGTCTAGCAAAAAATGCTTATCCCCTGTTTCCAGCACTCTGAACGGTCCATCATAGGGTGGGCGCAATGGAGGGCGGTGGGCATCGTGTCTGACGAACACGAACTCCGCGTTCTTCAAAGTTTTAGGCACGAAAGCACGCGGTAAACAGTGGTGGGTCGGGCCCGGTAGCGTGCCTGTGTCTGCACTACGCTGCAAAAGCTGAGACGGGCAGCTGTCCGGCGCGGGATTATCTGACAGAAATTCCCCGGGCAGCCGTAGGAGCTGAGCAAAAACGAGCTCTGCCGGGGAAGCTTCCAAATCCTCTTTTGGCACAGAGCGCAACCCCAATAAAACCCACGGCAACCTGTCTACCCAATTTGCATCCGTCAGTGAAGCCCTGAGTGCTGCTTTCAGTGATCTATGAAAACGCTCGCATAACCCATTGGCCTGTGGGTTGTACTCGGTTGTGCGATGAATTGCAACACCCAGGCTGCGGGCCATCGCGGACCAGAGGTCGGAAACAAATTGAGGGCCCCTGTCGGATGTAATGTCCGACGGGACTCCAAAACGCACCACCCATGCTGTTAAAAAAGCGCGTGCCACATCCGCGGACGTGGTTGCCGCCAGCGGGACTGCTTCTGGCCAGCGTGTGGTGCGGTCCACCACTGTCAGGAGGTGCGTGCACCCCTGTGATGGTGGGAGGGGGCCCACGAGGTCCACGTGAACATGGTCAAACCTCTTAGCCGGTACCCAAAACGGCTCCAAGGGAGCCTTCGTGTGTCTGTGTACCTTGGCTTGTTAGAACGCCATGCAGGCCGCAGCCCACAATTTTACTTGTTTGCGCAGGCTCGGCCACACGAACTTCTCTCCCACCATTTTGACCGACGCGCGCACTCCTGAGTGCGCCAGAGTGTGAACCGACTCAAACACGCGGTGGCGCCACGCAACTGGGACCACCGGGCGCGGGTGTCCCGTGGAGACATCGCATATTAGGGGGGGCATGCTGTCTTGCAGCACCCTGCCCTCCAGCCTTAACCCTGTTGGTCCAGACTGGAGCGCGCGCACGTCCGCATCGCTAATCTGCTCCGCGGCCATGGCTGCGTAATCTATCCCCACGTGGACCGGGGCCACCACGGCGCGCGAGAGGCAGTCCACCACCACATTCAGTTTACGCGACATGCTGAATATTGGTAGTAAACTCCGAGATCGCGGCCAGCTGTCTCTGCTGCTGGCCCGACCACGGTTCTGAAACCTTGGTCATCGCGAATGTTAGCGGCTTGTGGTCCACGAACGCAGTGAAGCTCCGCCCTTCTAGCCAGAACTGGAAGTGGCGTATGGCCAGGTGGAGAGCCAGCAACTCTCTGTCGAACGCGCTGTATTTACATTCACTGTCGCACAAAGTCCTGCTGAAAAAGGCGAGCGGCTGCCAAGCCCCGGCGACGCGCTGCTCCACGATGGCCCTTATGGCCACGTCTGAAGCGTCGGTGGTGAGTGCTATCCGGGCCGCCGGGTCCGGATGCGCCAGCAGTGCGGCGTTTGCCAGGGCTGCTTTAACCTCCGAGAACGCCCGCTCTCGCTCCGGGGTCCATTCGACCCCATCCGCGGGTTTCTGTCTCTTGAGCGCGGCGTACAATGGTTGTATGAGCCGCACCGCACGGGGAAGGAAACGGTTATAAAAGTTCACCATCCCCAAAAATTCTTGTAGCGCCCCGACGGTCTGAGGCCGGGGAAAGTTCGCCACGGTGCGCACTTTGTCAGGCAACGGGATCGCTCCTTCCGGAGAGACGCGGTGCCCCCCCCCAAAAAAAAAAATCAATCTCCGTCACGCCGAACTGGCATTTTGCTGGGTTGATTATTAACCCGTGCTCCTCCAACCTCCGGAAAACCGTCCTGAGGTGGGTTACGTGTTCGTCTTCGGACGCACTGGCTACCAGGATATCGTCCAGGTAGACGAACACGAAATCGCGCAGCACTGCATCCATCATGCGTTGGAACGTCTGTGCCGCTCCTTTTAACCCGAATGCCATGCACAGGAACTCGAATAAGCCGAACGGGGTTATTACCGCTGTTTTGGGTACGTCCTCCGCGCGCACTGGGACCTGGTGGTAACCGCGGACCAGGTCTATTTTGGAAAAAATGCGTGCTCCGGCGAGGTGAACAGAAAAATCGCCATGACCCCTCGGCCTTAGGGACCATGTGCAGCGGGGATGCCCATGGGCTGTTCGATCGCCTGATGATGCCCAACCTTTCCAGGATGGCGAACTCCTCGCGCGCTATGGCCAGTTTAGCTGCGTCCAAGCGCCGAGGTCTTGTGAAAATGGGCGGCCCAGTGGTGGTGATAAAGTGCTCCACCCCGTGTTTAGCGATGGCCGCCGAAAACATTGGGACCGTGAGTGCTGGGAACTGAGTGAGCAGTGTGTGGAACTTACCACCTGGAGCTGTGACGTTGGCTTGTGCTGTTGGCCGGGTCCCTCAAGCTATACAGGGGAGAGAATCAAAGGACAGTGCATTAACCAGGCGCCTGTTAGCAACATCCACAAGTAAACCATACGCACACAGAAAATCAGCTCCCAGGATCGGGAAACTCAGTGCTGCTATGACAAAAGTCCACTCGTACGAGCGGCCGTGTAGAAATAAGGCCAGTGTTCTCCCACCGAACGTCTTAATCTCGGAGCCGTTTACTGCCACAAGTCCGGGACCGCTAGGTCCCGCCAGCCGGTCAGCGTAGGACGGCAGGATGATGCTCTTCTGGGCTCCGGTGTCGACGAGGAAGCGTCTCCCCGAGCGCGAGTCTGTCACGTAGAGCAGCTTGTTCTCTTCACCGGCGGTCGCAGCTGCTACCGACTGCCGGCCTTGGCGTTTCCCGAGCGCTTGAACTGGCACGGTGGCGCACATCTGCGCGCGTTCTCTCCGAAGCGGCGGTGGTAAAAGCAGAGCGTGTCTCTCTGGCGCTCCTTGGCCCCCGTTGCCGCTACCGTCGGTGGCTCCTCGCCTCCTCTGGTCGTCTCGCTGGGCTCCACCACTGCCGCGTTGACTGTGATCGCCCTGGTGGTGAGGATGATCCAGTCTGCCTCCTGGGCTACCATCTTTTCCATCAGGTTGACGGCCGAACCATCTCCTAACTCGGTCCGCCTCAGGAGCCTCTCTGCTCTCTCACATTCCGAGAGCGTGTAGCGCTGGGTCAGCGCAGCCTTGAGAGCCTCGTATTTGTTGCGGGCTGGAAGCTGATCGAGCAGGCTCGCTACCTGCTGGGCTGTGTGCGCGTCCAGCGCTGCTACCACATGGTAGAACTTGGTGTCGTCTGCCGTTACTCCCCGGAGGGCGAACTGGGCCTCGGTGTGGTGGAACCAAGAGCGCGGCTTGTGCTGCCAAAAGTCCGGTAGCTTGACTGAAACCGCGCACGCGTGGCTGGGGGTTCCAGTCCGGGCTGTCTGTAGGATGGCTGCTGCGTCGCTGGGGCTTCCCGACCGGGCCGGCTCCGGGGTTCCTGCCTCGTGTTCCATAATACGTCTAGGGTCACCAGTGTGGAGTGTGTGAATCCAGAGGCAGGTTTATGGACAGACGGATTTATTACACACTCACATCTCTCAAGCACAGAAAAGACTGAATCCTTTCAGCACGATCTCTCCTCTTTACCCAACTCCCTCTTCACACATTTACATGGCATTTTCTCATCACACAGCATGACATTTACATTACACTGACTTCACCCCCCTAGGTCCCTGACTCCTTCCTGCTATATCCCCAGGAATTCCCTGGGCATTGTTCTCCCATGCTTATTCACTGTCTCTGTCTGAGATGCTAAATAATCCGACTCCCCCAAGGTCCCACAAAACAAAAGAATTTTAAAATGAACTCTAAAATGCATGGGCAGCCAGTGGAGCAAAGCTAGAATGGGTGTGATGTGATCTCTTCTATGTGTACCTGTTAAAAGACGAGCAGTGGCATTTTGTACTAGCTACAAACGTGAAAGAGATGACTGGCTGACAGCAGCATAGAGTGCATTACAGTAATTCAGCCAAGACGAAATGAAAGCATGGATTACTGTTTCCAGGTGCAGTCTAGAGAGAATGGATTTTACTTTTGCTAAGCGCCTTAGATGAAAAAAGCTGGATTTTACCACAGAACGAATCTGTGTGTCTAAATTAATATCACTGTCCACGATAAAACCAAGATTCTTGACTGTGGATTTCACATAAGGTGTGAGGGGGCCCAAGTTTACAGGAGGGGACTCACAGGGGCCACGAGGTCCAAACACCATCACTTCTGTCTTATTAAAATTTAGAAAGTTAAGGACCATCCAAGACTTGATGTCATCAATGCATGACAGAAGAGGGTTTACTGATGAGAAATCTTTTTGTTTTAAAGGGACATACATCTGGCAATCATCAGCATACAGGTGGAAGGAGATACCAAGCTTTTAAAAATGGAACCCAGAAGAAGTTTAAAAAGCAAGATGGTGCCCGTCGAGGCAGCCGTCTTTACTCGTTCTGTTCACGAATGCCGACTTTTTCTCCTTTTTTGTATGTTTGCCGCTCTTTCTACAATGCATAAAGGTCATGCACTGCTAACATACGACCGACAGACACTACTAGACATCACCAAGACAAGTAGTCATATGGAATTTACTGGCTTCATACCACCCGATTTGCAATGCATCATGCGTCCACACAGCGATCAGCACCACCCCACATGAGCACGCTGACCCAAAGAGAGCACGTCTGAGGCGGCGCCGGACACAAGGTAAAAGAGGAGGGCTACATGCTAGGCTAAAGGCTCGTGCCAGCTGACCACCATTGCCCAGCCTCTTCCTGGCTAACCTACGGTCTTTGGAAAACAAGCTAGACGAACTAAGAGTAAGGATTGAAAACCAGCGGGAGACAAGAGAATGCTGCGCCCTAACTTTCTGTGAGACCTGGCTCTTGGACAGAGTCCCGGAGTGCGCCATTCTGCTGCAGACCCACTCAACACACAGAGCAGACAGAACTGGAGCTTCGGGTAAGACGAGGGGAGGGTGTGTGTTTGTTTATAAACAACTCATGGTGTGGAGATGTAGACTGTATACAAGCACTGTTCGCCTGAAGTGGAGTTTTTACTGCTGAAATGCCGTCCCCATTATCTACCGAGGGAATTTACCGTTGTGTTGTTGGCTGCTGTTTACATTTGCCCACAAAGCAACTACACAGTAGCACTATGCAAACTCCATGATGTCATCAGCGCAGTAGAGACGACCCATCCCGATGCTGTTTATTGTTGCTGGTGTGGCGGTTTGAGATAACCCCCACAACAGACTGAGACAGACACAGCGCTCGGCTAGAGCAAATAACAGAACAGTGAAATGTGTGTATTAATGTATACAGGCAGCCCCGCTCCTTCTGGCTTGTTTCGGCTCAGTATTGTGATGTTAATGTCCCATTCATGCATTGTGTTCATGCTTCCTGTTCTCACTGTGTCTCTCAAATGCAAATGCCATACCCACTGCTGTGAATGCCCTTTCATGCATTGTCTGTAACTGGTATAAATACCGCACATATTCTGTAACTCACTCTCTCTTCAACTGCTGCTGCTGACACACACATCTTGTGTCTCTTTGCTGGAGAGCCTGAGGACACACACCAGCCTGCCCGCACAAGGGCTAGGGTGGAGTTCCTATGATGGCGGTGTGATTTAATAAACCTGCTTAAAACCTCACTTCACTGCCTTTATTTTATCATCCACCATATTGGTGACCCGACGCTGAAAAAAAACACGCTGCCGGCGAACGCAGCACCCGGCGGTGATGCTCCGACGACAAGCGAACGCAGCAGCTGCCTTCTGCTTCAGTGAACTCTCAGGACATCACCCACGACCGGGAAAGCCGCAGCAAACTCCATGGTGGGATCTGTACGCCTAGATCGGCACATCCACGCTGGACCGGCCGCGCTCACAGCTCCTCCACACGAGAGCGCATGCACCTCGTCCCCTCTCCACGACGGCGACCTCCATGGCCGACGGAGAATGCAGCGCGTGGACCTGAACGCACCATGGCCGAGCGAGTGACAAAGATCGTCTCCTCCCTCTCACCACTCCAATCTGCACGAGCGCGAGTGACAAAGATAGTCTACTTCCTTTCACCGCTCCAACACATCAAACAGGGATGATTACGCTCCCTGACCCTGTCTCCTCTCCAGCTGGCCCAACAACGGACGGAGCCCCGGCACACGCACCGGGGAGTTACGCGGACGGCGCACCACGCACGGGACGCATACGGCTCTGCAGACCCCCACCCTCCTTCGCCGCTGCACACAGGCCCTTCAAGGTTGCTCGTACACCTGAGGCACGCACGCAGCATGCACGAAGGATTTGCTAATGGTCTCAGCCACGGCGCACAAGGGAAATTCAGCGGTTTGCGGTTTCTGAGAGCTTTAAGGTTGTGCCTGCACCTAAAGTCAACACGCCAGTCCCTCTGCTTTTATTACAGCCGCCACGCAGCCTCGTCTTTTCTTCACGGCCGCTATTAATCCTTGCAGGACTTAATCGCGAGAGGAGCCAGTGACAAATTTTTCTTCTTGTGATCTCCGCACGTTCAACGGGACAGCCCCTCGACATCGCGGAACAACAAGCAATTTTTGCGCGGCCCGGACGATTTCACCGTCCCCGGCCGGCATTTACTACCCCCCACCCCCCTCCACCTTCACCGGCACAGAGCTTTTCCTGCTCGCTGCCAAAGCTGAACTATCGAGGTCTCGGCCCCCTGCCGAGCCCTCTGGGGGGAAGCGTGTGGCGGTTTGAGATAACCCCCACAACAGACTGAGACAGACACAGCGCTCAGCTAGAGCAAATAACAGAACAGTGAAATGTGTGTATTAATGTATACAGGCAGCCCCGCTCCTTCTGGCTTGTTTCGGCTCAGTATTGTGATGTTAATGTCCCATTCATGCATTGTGTTCATGCTTCCTGTTCTCACTGTGTCTCTCAAATGCAAATGCCATACCCACTGCTGTGAATGCCCTTTCATGCATTGTCTGTAACTGGTATAAATACCGCACATATTCTGTAACTCACTCTCTCTTCAACTGCTGCTGCTGACACACACACATCTTGTGTCTCTTTGCTGGAGAGCCTGAGGACACACACCAGCCCACCTGCACAAGGGCTGGGGTGGAGTTCCTATGATGGCGGTGTGATTTAATAAACCTGCTTAAAACCTCACTTCGCTGCCTTTATTTTATCATCCACCTCACTGGTGACTTTAACCAGTGAAATTTATGGACTGTACTCCACAAATATCACCAGCATGTCGACACCCCCCCCCCCACGATAAAAACACACTAAATCATGTTTACTCCAACATACGTGATGCTTATAGAGCAGCACCTTGCCCCCACTTCAGACAATCACATCACATCTCCCTGTTTATGTACCCAGCCTACAGACAAAAGCTGAAACAAACCCTGTTATTAAGCAAATTAAACACTGGACTCCAGAGGCTGAGAGTACCCTGCAAGACTGTTTTGCCTGTACACACTAGGATGTGTTTAAAGCTGCAGCCACCCGAGAGGACTCCTCTGTAAACATACAGGAATATGCTGAGTATGTGACTGGGTGCATCAGCACATGCGTTGATACCATCGTACTTACAAGTCAGGAAGTTTCCCAACCAGAAGCCCTGGATCAGCAGTTAGGCATGTCAGATGCTGCGTGCTTGCTCTCTTGCATTTAAATCAGGCAATGAGAGCGAGTACAAAGCTGCAAAGTATGGACTGAGGAAGGCTATAACAACAGCCAAGAGGCAGTACAGGAAAAAGCTGGACAGCCTCTACTCCACTCCTGACCCGGGGCGCATGTGGCAAGGCCTGCAACAAATCACAGACTACAAGAGGACCAACAGCAGCACCACTAGCTCCACAGACAGCCTGCCAGATGATCTCAACATCTTTTACACTCGCTTTGAGACCACCAGCTACAGTGCAGAGAGGAGACACACACTCACGCACCCTCCCCCTCCACTAGAAGTCTCACCAGGCCAGGTAAACAAAGCACTGAGGACTATCAACCACCGCAAGGCAGCAGGACAAGACAACATCCCTGGGCGGGCCCTCAGAGCATGTGCTGCCGAGCTGACTGACGTTCTCACAACCATCTTCAACCTCTCTCTCAACCAGAACATAGTCCCCCCTGCTTCAAAACCACAACCATCATCCCTCTCCCCAAAAGGAGCCCGCTGACCTGTCTGAATGATTACAGATCAGTAGCACTCACTCCAACCATCATGAAATGCTTTGAGAGAGTGGTGCTGCCCCTCATTCAGGACAGCATACTGGATACCCTGGACCCCCTGCATTACACCTACCGGTCCAACAGGTCCACCTCAGATGCCATTGCTGCAGCACTCCATTATTCCCTCTCCCACCTGGAAGATAAAGACTCCTACATTAGGATGCTCTTTGTCAACTACAGCTCTGCCTTCAACATGGTCATCCCCCACAAACTCACCAACAAACTGTTTTCACTTTGAGTGCACCCCACCCTCTGCGACTGGCTACTGGACTTTCTAACTGGCAGGTCCCAGTCTGTCAGGATGGGTAACAAGACCTCAGCCACCATCATCATGAACACGGGTGTCCCACAGGATTGTGTTCTCAGCCCCATCCTCTACAGCCTTTTCACCCACGACTGTCACCTCCCACAAGGACAATATCATCTTAAAGTTCGCAGATGACACAGCAGTGATAGGACGAATCACTGGTGATGACGAAGCATCCTACAGAAGGGAGATGGCCAGCCTGGTGTCATGGTGTGAGGACAACAACCTCACCCTCAACACGGACAAGACAAAGGAGATGACAGTGGGCATGAGGAAGAGGAGAAGGAGACCCAATCGGCCACTGTTCATCCGGGAGCTTGAGGTGGAGAGGGTGAGCAGCTTTAAATACCTGGGCATCCACATCAGCGAGGATCTGACATGGACACACAACAGTACAGAGCTGGTTAAGAGAGCTGAACAGTGGATGTACTTTCTGAGGAGGCTGAAGAAGTTTGGCATGTTCCCCAGGATCCTCAACAACTTCTACAGCTGCATCATCAAGAGCATCCTGACCAACTGCATCAGTGCGTGTTACAGCAGCACTACTGCCCTGGACCATAAACGCCTGCAGAGAGTGGTGAAGACAGCTGAGAAGATTATCAAGACTCCACTCCCCTCTCTGCAGAGAATCAACCACCACAGAGTCCAAAGGAGAGCTGACGCCATCCTCCGGGACCCCACCCACCCCCAGCACAGAATGTTCACACTTCTACCCTCAGGCTGGAGGTACAGAAGTGTGAAATGCAGGACAACCACAATGAAAAACTCATTCTTTCCCACTGCCATCAGACTCCTGAACAAATAAACTCTCAAACTCTGCAACACAGTGTTGCAAATAGGAACTCACACACTGGTTGCTAAATTTGCACAGTGCTCATTTGTACAGTGTACATAGTCTCACCCCACCTGATGTCCATATCATCTCTGCTGCTCATTATCATGTACAGTCTACTGGTATTATCGTTATAGAGAAATTCACACATTGGGTGCCAATTTGTAATTTGTATACTGCTCATTTGCACACTGTACATAGGTTTATGCCATCTCGGGTTCATATCATCTCTGATATCAATATACCACTATAGTCCACTATAGTCATCCAGGGAATTTCAAATTTCATCCTTCTCGTTTCCTCTCGTTTGACTGCTTAAACTGTCCAAATTGCCTAATGTGTGTTAGTGTGTTATTAGTATCCATTAGTTTTAGGTGGGTTACAACCTTATTAGTATTGCTGTGTACCAGTTACCTTGGCATTCGTTCAGAGAACAGAGTAAGAATTTCATTGCTCAGGAAATGTTGCATTTCTTAACTGCACATGATAATAAAGCCTTGGAATCTTGAAGTATGTACAAAGAAAAAAAGCAAAGCGCTGAGGTCAACTATGCATAGATAAAGAAGGAACTGCTGGCCTCTACCTATGCATGTGAACATTTCCATCAGTACGTACAGTGGTGTGAAAGTGTTTGCCCCCTCCTGATTTCTCTTTTTTTTTTTTGTATGTTTGTCACACTTAAATGTTTCAGATCATCAAACAAATTTAAATATTAGACAAAGATAACAAGTAAACAAAATGCAGTTTTTAAATGAAGGTGTTTATTATTAAGGGGGGGAAAAAAATCCAAACCTATATGGCCCTGTGTGAAAAAGCGATTGCCCCCTAACCTAATAACTGGTTGGGCCACCCTTAGCAGCAACAACTGCAATCAAGCGTTTGCGATAAACTGGCAATGAGTCTTTAACAACGCTGTAAAGGAATTTTGGCCCACTCATCTTTGCAGAATTGTTGCAATTCAGCCACATTGGAGGGTTTTTAGCATGAACCACCATTTTAAGGTCATGCCACAGCATCTTAATCGGATTCATTTCAGGACTTTGACTAGGCCACTCCAAAGTCTTCATTTTGCTTTTCTTAAGCAATTCAGAGGTGGACTTGCTGATACGTTTTGGATCATTGTCCTGCTGCAGAACCCAAGTGCGCTTCAGTTTGAGGTCACGAACAGATGGACGGACATTCTCCTTCAGGATTTTTGGTAGACAGCAGAATTCATGGTTCCATTTACCACAGTAAGTCTTCCAGGTCCTGAAGCAGCACAACAGCCCCAGACCATCACCACCATATTTTATTGATGGTATGATGTTCCTTTTCTGAAGTGCTGTGTTACTTTTACACCGGATGTAATGGGACATACACCTTCCAAAAAGCTCAGCTTTTGTCTTGTCAGTCCATAGAGTATTTTAATAAAAGTCTTGGGGATCATCAAGATGTTTTCTGGCAAAACTGAGATGAGCCTTTATGTTCTTTTTGCTCAGCAGTGGTTTTCGTCTTGGAACTCTGCCATGAAGGCCATTTTTGCCCAGTCTCTTTCTTATGATGGAGTCACGAACACTGACCTTAACTGAGGCAAGTGAGGCCTGCAGATCTTTGGATGTTGTTGTGGGGTCTTTTGTGACCTCTTGGATGAGTCGATGTGCTCTTGGGGTAATTTTGGTCGGCTGGCCACTCCTGGAAAGGTTCACCACTGTTCCATGTTTTCGCCATTTGTGGATAATGGCTCTCACTGTGGTTCGCTGGAGTCTCAAAGCTTTAGAAATGGCTTTCTAACCTTTTCCAGACTGATAGATCTCAATTACTTTGTTTCTCATTTGTTCCTGAATTTCTCTGAATTGCAGCATGATGTCTAGCTTTTAAGGATCTTTTGGTCTACTTCATTTTGTCAGGCAAGTCCAATTGAAGTGATTTCTTGATTGAGAGCTGGTGTGGTAGTAATCAAGCCTAGGTGTGGCTAGAGAAATTGAACTCAGCTTTCCAAAGATGTGATAAACCACAGTTACCTTATGTTGCCTTTTTTTTTTTTTTTTTTTTTTTGGGGGGGGGGGGTGTCACTTTTTCACACAGGGCCATGTAGGTTTGGATTTATTTTTTTTTACCCTTAATAATAAACACCTTCATTTAAAAACTGTATTTTGTGTTTACTTGTGTTGTCTTTGTCTAATATTTAAATTTGTTGATGATCTGAAACATTTAAGTGGGACAAACACAAAAAATGAGAAATCAGGAAGGGGGCAAACACTTTTTCACACCACTGTATATGGTCAGGCTGTAGAAGCTGAAACAGACCATAACCCATTGGTAGCCATCATGTCCAAGCCATTGACTGATTGTCCCATGAGAATACAGCGCATGTTACTTAGGTTGCAGAAGTATGATGTAAAGATGACAAATACACCTGGAAAATATATGTATGTTGCGGATGCTCTCTCTAGAGCTGTGGACAAACATGAAAGATAGGAAGACAAGAAATGTGCAGATATAGGTGGACATGATGACTTCCTTACCTGCGTCAAGTGAAAGAATTGAACAGATCATAAAAGAAACAGCAAAGGATGAGACAATGAAAGAACTAAAGAAGATTGCAACAGGATGGCCTGAACACAAAAGCAACTGTCTGTTAATGGTTTATCTGAACTACAGTCACTTGAATTATATATAGAGTGATGTCTGAAGATAGAGTAGGTGGTGGTAATGCACCTGTAAGCTGGTTGCCAACCGCCAATCAAATCTAAAAGAAGAAGAAGAGTGCAAAGCTACTGAACTTGCAGAACAGAGCTGTCAGTTGTTGATGACAATGTTCAAGGGAAACAGATTTGTAATCCCATCTTCAATGCACATAGAAATGCTAAGGAAGATACAGTGGGGTAAAAAAGTATTTAGTCAGCCACCAATTATGCAAGTTCTCCCACTTAAAAGATGAGAGAGGTCTCCAATTTTCATCATAGGTATACCTCAACTATGAGAGACAAAATAAGAAAAAAGAAAAAAAAAAATCCAGAAAATCACATTGAAGGATTTTTAATTAATTAATTGGTAAACTCCTCGGTAAAGTAAGTATTTGGTCAATAACAAAAGTTCATCTCAATACTTTGTTATATACCCTTTGTTGGCAATGACAGAGGTCAAACGTTTTCTGTAAGTTTGCACACACTGTTGCTGGTATTTTGGCCCATTCCTCCATGCAGATCTCCTCTAGAGCAGTGATGTTTTGGGGCTGTCGCTGGGCAACACAGACTTTCAACTCCCTCCAAAGATTTTCTATGGGGTTGAGATCTGGAGACTGGCTAGGCCACTCCAGGACCTTGAAGTGCTTCTTACGAAGCTACTCCTTCGTTGCACGGGTGGTGTGTTTGGGATCATTGTCATGCTGAAAGACCCAGCCACGTTTCATCTTCAATGCCCTTGCAGGTGGAAGGAGGTTTTCACTCAAAATCTCACGATACATGGTCCCATTCATTCTTTCCTTTACACGGATCAGTCGTCCTGGTCCCTTTGCAGAAAAACAGCCCCAAAGTATGATGTTTCCACCCCCATGCTTCACAGCAGGTATGGTGTTCTTTCTCCTCCAAACACGACAAGTTGAGTTTTTACCAAAAAATTCCATTTTGGTTTCATCTGACCATATGACATTCTCCCAATCCTCTTCTGGATCATGCAAATGCTCTCTAGCAAACTTCAGACGAGCCTGGACATGTACTGGCTTAAGCAGGGGGACACGTCTGGCACTGCAGGATTTGAGTCCCTGGCGGCGTAGTGTGTTTCTGATGTAGCCTTTGTTACTTTGGTCCCAGCTCTCTGCAGGTCATTCACTAGGTCCCCCCGTGTGGTTCTGGGATTTTTGCTCACCGTTCTCGTGACAATTTTAACCCCACGGGGTGAGATGTTGAGTGGAGCCCCAGATCGAGGGAGATTATCAGTGGTCTTGTATGTCTTCCATTTTCTAATAATTGCTCCCACAGTCGATTTCTTCACACCAAGCTGCTTACCTATTGCAGATTCAGTCTTCCCAGCCTGGTGCAGGTCTACAATTTTGTTTCTGGTGTCCTTTGACAGCTCTTTGGTCTTGGCCATAGTGGAGTTTGTGGAGTCTGACTGTTTGAGGTTGTGGACAGGTGTCTTTTATACTGATAACGAGTTCAAACAGGTGCCATTTATACAGGTAACGAGTGGAGGACAGAGGAGCCTCTTAAAGAAGAAGTTACAGGTCTGTGAGAGCCAGAAATCTTGCTTGTTTGTAGGTGACCAAAATACTTATTTTACTGAGGAATTTACCAGTTAATTCATTAAAAATCCTTCAATGTTGGAAGCTGAAGAAAGAGTAAAAGTGCTTGAAGGTTCTATGCTGGATTTACACAGAAAACAGTCAAGGCTGGAGGCTAAGCTAACCGACCAAGAAGGAAGACAGAGACGAGATAACATTTTTGCACAATTGGTGGCTGACTAAATACTTTTTTACCCCACTGTACATCAGCGGCACTTGGGTGAACAGAAGTGTAAATGCAGAGCACATGAAGCAATGTATTGGCCAAAAATGAACCAGGACATTAGTCGCACCACAGCCTCATGTGAGATATGCATGACCAAGCAGCAAGCAGAGCCACTCATGACACACCCTGTGCCAGACAGACCATTTCAAATAGTGGGAGCAGATTTCTTTGACTGTAATAGTAAGAGCCATATAGTTGTAACAGATTATCTCTCTGATGATGCAGAAGTAGCTACACTGCAAAGAACAACTAGCAAAGCTGTCATTGCTTTCTTGAAAAGTTTTCACAAGACATGGAGTGCCATATGAATTGGTATCTGATAATGGCCCACAGTTTGCAAGCAGTGAGTTTGCTGACTTGGCAAGAGAATGGGGGTTCCAACACACAACATCTAGCCCACACTATCCAAGATGCAATGGTCTTGCAGAAAGCTCAGTGAATGTTGTCAAGGGACTCATAAAAAAGGCACAAGATGGAGGAACTGACTTTCAGTTTAATGATCTACCAGAGTGCACCAATGCAGAACAGCCTGTCTCCAGCTCAGATGTTGATGGGGCATCGAATACACACCAACCTGCTAATACATAGAATAGGCTTTTTTGTCACTATACAGTTGTACAATACAATGAAATTGTGGGTGCTCCACCAGGCTACTGTGCAATAAAGAGAGAAGGATTAGATAAAACAGTTACAGAACACACAATTAAACACACGACTGAAATAAAAATAGCCCACGATCCTGGAAATATACACAGGTATGGTAGTGGCTTCACAGATGGAACTATGTACATAAGAGCATGGAGTGCAGAACACACAATTGAGTAAAATGGTCTAAGGATCATGGAAAATATGCATAGTAGTGGTTTCATGGATGAGCATGAGCATCTGTTGACACCAGAAGGAGCGCACAACATCAAAGTAGGTAAAATGAAAGTAAAATCAAAACAGAAGCTCCAACATGAAAGGAGAGTGAAACATTTGTGTGACTTGATACCAGGAAAAAATGTCAGAATCCAAGATCACACGACTGGCATTTGGACCATGAAAGGACCAGTTGAAAGAGAAGTGGAACCACACTCTTAACAGGTTCAGACACAGCATGGATCATCTAGTCGAAGAAACCGAGTGGATCTCCAGCCACAAACACCGAGTCAGCATGTCACAGATCAGTCCAATACAGCACCACAGGACGGAGACATTGCAAGTGACTTCACTGGCCACACTTCACAGAAGGATTCAGTAGACTTAGAAGGGCCCAGTGCAAATAATGTGCTTAAGACACCAGTCAAAGCACCTTGCAGGCCCAGACGGAATGTTCAGCCTCCTAAAACACTCATTAAAAGTTGCTGAATTGTAAAGACTGTAAATGGGTGGCAATGAGTTTGTTTAAAAAAAAAAAAAAATGGCTGTTTTGTGAGCATGAGTGAGATAATGGAAGCTCAGAGTTCGTGTCGCAGGTGATGTGTGTTCTGCTTAAAGAATTATTTCTTTTTTTTAAAGGGAGAAGATGTGTTATGTGTTGAACTACATTACCCAGCATGCATTAGGCGGTGGGCTGCAGATGACATACACAATGGATGCACTAAATGTGAGGCTGCTCCAGTAAAGTTAAACAGAAAACCCACACAAACCATGTGAGTGTTCTGTCAAACACACATGGCATAACTATGTTTACACCCAAATGTGTGCCAATTTCTAAGCACTTTTGATAAATGATGGCTATTGTGTATTCAACTGTTTTTTGCTGGTTTGTTGAAGGAGGCAGCTCTTTTCAGTGCCGAGATCAGTTTCTCTGATCGTTTCAACAGGAAATCTGTAAACGGCCTTCATTCTTTCTCCTGTAATTTTGACAGCCTACAGCTGCACAGTTGTGGTCTGTGGTCTACAGTCACAAATAATCCAGTGCTAGCTTCCAATTAAACCTTATTCTCCCAGAAACATTACTGAAATATAGGCTACGTTTTACAGCATAGCTCCATGTGTCTTCCTGTGAAGCCACATCCTGCTCATGATGTACAGTGGTGTGAAAAAGTGTTTGCCCTCTTCCTGATTTCTCTTTTTTTGTATGTTTGTCACACTTAAATGTTTCAGATCATCAAACAAATTTAAATATTAGACAAAGATAACACGTAAACACAAAATGCAGTTTTTAAATGAAGGTGTTTATTCTTAAGGGTAAAAGAAATCCAAACCTGTATGGCCTTGTATGAAAAAGTGACACCCCCCCCCACCCCCGTTAAAACATAAATTAACTGTGGTTTGTCACATCTTTGGAAAGCTGAGTTCAATTTCTCTAGCCACACCCAGGTCTGATTACTACCACACCAGCTCTCAATCAAGAAATCACTTAAATAGGCACTGCCTGACAAAGTGAAGTAGACCAAAAGATCCTCAAAAGCTAGGCATCATGCTACGATCCAAAGAAATTCAGGAACAAATGGGAAAAAGTAATTGAGATCTATCAGTCTGGAAAAGGTTATAAAGCCATTTCTAAAGCTTTGAGACTCCAGCGAACCACAGTGACAGCCATTATCCACAAATGGCGAAAACAAAGAACAGTGGTGAACCTTTCCAGGAGTGGCCGGCCGACCAATATTACCCCAAGAGCGCAGCGACAACTCATCCAAGAGGTCATAAAAGACCCCACAACAACATCCAAAGAACTGCAGGCCTCACTTGCCTCAGTTAAAGTCAGTGTTCATGACTCCACCATAAGAAAGAGACTGGGCAAAATTGGCCTGCATGGCAGAGTTCCAAGACAAAAACCACTGCTGAGCAGAAAGAACATAAATACTCGTCTCAGCTTTGCCAGAAAACATCTTGATGAGCTCCAAGACTTTTGGGAAAATACTCTGTGGACTGACGAGACAAAAGTTGAACTTTTTGGAAGGTGTGTGGCCCATTACATCCGGTGTAAAACTAACAGCATTTCAGAAAAGGAACATCATACCAACAGTAACATATGGTGGTCATAGTGTGATGGTCTGGGGCTGTTTTGCTGCTTCAGGACCTGGAAGACTTGCTGTGGTACAGCCATGGACAAAATTGTTGGTACCCCTCTGTTAATGAAAGAAAAAACCCACAATGGTCACAGAAATAACTTGAATCTGACAAAAGTGGTAATAAATAAAAATTCTATGAAAATTAACCAATGAAAATCAGACAATGCTTTTGAATTGTGGTTCAACAGAATAAACAGGCCTGGACAAAAATGATGGTACCCTTAACTTAATATTTTGTTGCACAATCTTTTGAGGCAATCACTGCAAACAAACGATTTCTGTAACTGTCAATGAGACTTCTGCACCTCTCAGCAGGTATTTTGGCCCACTCCTCATGAGCAAACTGCTCCAGTTGTCTCAGGTTTGAAGGGTGCCTTCTCCAGATGGCATGTTTCAGCTCCTTCCACAGATGTTCAATAGGATTTAGATCAGGGCTCATAGGAGGCCACTTTAGAATAGTCCAATGTTTCGCTCTTAGCCATTCTTGGGTGTTTTTAGCTGTGTGTTTTTGGTCATTATCCTGTTGCAAGGCCCATGACCTGCGACTAAGACCAAGCTGTCTGACACTGGGCAGCACATTTCTCTCTAGAATACCTTGATAGTCTTGACATTTCATTGTACCCTGCACAGATTCAAGACACCCTGTGCCAGATGCAGCAAAGCAGCCACAGAACATAACAGAACCTCCTCCATGTTTCACAGTAGGGACAGTGTTCTTTTCTTGGTATGCTTCATTTTTGTGTCTGTGAACATAGAGCTGATGTGCCTTGCCAAAAAGTTCCAGTTTTGTCTAGTCTGTCCATAGGACATTCTCCCAGAAGCTTTGTGGCTTCTCAACATGCAGTTTGGCAAATTCCAGTCTGGCTTTTTTATGATTTGTTTTTAACAGTGGTGTCCTCCTTGGTCGTCTCCCATGAAGTCCACTTTGGCTCAAACAGCGATGGATGGTGCGATCTGACACTGATGTACCTTGACCTTGGAGTTCACCATGAATGTGTTTACAGATTGTTCTGGGCTCTTTTGTTACCATTCTTCATCAAGTTTCCTCCTGCGGCCACGTCCAGGGAGGCTGGCTACAGTCCCGTGGATCTTAAATTTCTGAATAATATGTGCAACTGTAGTCACAGGAACATCAAGCTGCTTGGAGATGGTCTTATATCCTTTACCTTTAACATGCTTGTCTATAATTTTCTTTCTAATCTCCTGAGACAGCTCTCTCCTTTGCTTCCTCTGGTCCATGTTTAGTGTGGTACACACCATGTCACCAAACAGCACAGTGACTACTTGTCACCCTTTAAATAGGCCGACTGACTGGTTACAAGTTTGTAGACACCTGTGATGTTAATTAGAAGACACATCTTGGTTGAACATGTCCCTATGGTCACATTATTTTCAATCTTTTCTAGGGGTACCATCATTTTTGTCCAGGCCTGTTTCATGAGTTTGTTTTTTAACCCCTTGCACTCTGGTCAATTTCCCTAAAAACGCCAAAAAAATAACGTACCCAAAGTAAATCAAAAGCTGTTCTTCAACCCTTTGCAGCATCTTCATGGGGTTGGTCTCATTTAAAAGAAAACACTTTGAATTTTTTGGCAAAACAGTCATAATCTCTCTAAGTGCTCCTCTAAGTGCTCCTGCCACTGTTACTCAGTGCCACTGTTGCTCCTGCCACTGTTACTCAGGAGCACTTAGAGAGATGATGACTGAGTAACAGTCATCTAAACATACTGAACTTGAAGAAAATAAAGTTCGCCTGAGTGTTTTTTTGGATACAAATGTTTGCAAATAACACACAGCTGTCAGATCCGGGCTGGAAAATGCAACAGAAATGTAGAACCAAGTGTTATCCAGCTGAGGTCAAAATTTTGTAACAATACCACAAAAAATGAATATATTACACAGCTTTTTTCTTAGGTTGTTCCCAGGCGTTTTTGAACTGTGCCAAATTGTGCCAAATGGCACAGTTTGGAAAAACGTCTAACTTTTGAATGATTCAATACAGAAGCTTCATCTTGGGCTCTAATGAAAGGTGAAGGGCTGTGGGTGTGGGGGGGGGGGTTGTTTATTCATTCATGAATGAATGAATGAATGAACAAACAAGCCCCCATACACAAAGAAGCATGCCACGTAAAAAAATGTGTGGCTTTTTTTTTTTTTTTTACAAGAAAAAAATAGCCTACAGTGCACTAAAAATTATACTAAAATATCTGTAATGTAGAAGATAACAACTCCCACCCCCGCCCCCGCTACAGAGGACGGACATCGCCCATCGCTACATGATGGAAAGCGGGGACAGTGCGCCGCGGTCTAATACGCACAGTTGTACTAAAATATCTGCAATCTGCTACAGAAGAGTAGCGGGGAAGGGGGTGTTCACGGACCGGAGCGGTCCGGGTCCGTCATGTTGCGATAACACACAGTTGTAATTTACCGATCGGTCAAAAGTCATTCTGATTACAATTTTAAGGGATAAAGAATAATTTAGCTTATAACACTTACCTGTCCACAACAGCAGTGTTGCTGGCGAACTTCTCTTCCTCATTGTCAGACGAACATGACGCTGGTCCGCTTGTTACGGACTCGTGGTTCTGGTCACGCGACCCGGTCAAACCATAATTCCATTATTGCGGTTTTGCGCTTCCATGATTGCGGTTTTGGCGAACGATTTTTGAAAACAAATAAGAACAGTAGTAAGAAAAAAAGACTGGCGAACGCCTGTGTGTCACCCAGCCTTACACAAAACAGATTTTAGGCAAGGGACGCACGCTTTCGAACTTCTGTGCTTCAATTGGCTGGCTGTATTCGCAGCCGTTGGTAGGTGGGTCCTTCTTGCTAGGTTTTCAGTCATTGGTTCTTCAGGGTTTCAGAAACCCAATTCAAGGCTCTTATTAGTCGAATGAGAGGTCAATCACATCTAAACCAATCAAAACACTCCTTTGGCTTTCTGTTCGCGGCTGTGTCTGTAGTGGAAGAACGGAAATGCAGCTTTTTTTTTCCAGTGCACACTAGGACGCACAGTGAGGGCACCTTCGTGCGCTCTACGACGCAGAGACGTGTCCGCCCGCGGTACACCGGAGTGCAAGAGGTTAAAGTAATTCTGTTGAACCACAATTCAAAAAGCATTGTCTGATTTTCATTGGTTAATTTTCATAAAAAATTTGTATTTATTACCACTTTTGTCAGATTCAAGTTATTTCTGTGACCATTGTGGGTTTTTCTTTCATTAACAGAGGGGTACCAACAATTTTGTCCACATGTGTACAAAGCGAAAATACCCATACATGTAAAATAAAACGTATAAAACAGCATGTGGCCATAATTACTTCTGCCAAGGAGGTTATGTTTTCATTGGCGTTGGTTTGTCTGTCTGTTTGTTTGTTTGTTAGCAAGATAACTCAAAAAGTTATGGACGGATTTTCATGAACTTTTCAGAGATTGTCAGAAATGGGGTATCCTACAGATTATTACATTTTGCTGGTGATCCGGATCACCGTCTGGATCCTGGAATTTTTTTACTTATTGGGATTTCCAAAATGGGAATCACAGTAATTTGCATAATACAGGACAAGTTTTCAACAGCTTCTACAAGACATTTAACACCTAAGGAAATGGAATAAATCTGGATAATGATGCAAAAAAATGAAAAAAATAGGGAACCTTTGAAATTTTTAAAAGAACAAATGAAGCTATAAACACGCAACAAGCATCACAGTATAGCTAATATATGCCACTTGCGAATGGCATTTTTTTCATGGTCAAGGAATCTATAAAGTTACACAAAATAAATGGAGGATTAATATTTATGATGTTAAACACTGTATGGGGGGGAACTGTGGCGCTTGGCGGAGGTCTGCGCTCTCCGAGTGCTTTTCTAGTTCAAAAAGTTGACCTGATTGAGCAAAACCAATATGATTTTTGGATTCGGCACATCAAAACTGTCCTAAATCAGCTAAACAAAAAAACTTAGACAATAAATTTGGTGTTGACCAGTGTTATGTATTATATTTTGAGTTCTTGTTATTTTTGTTTTGTACATGTGTTTTACGTGCGTTTTGACCCACTTTGAGGTAGGCACTGTCCAAGATTTGCCGGTCCGACCACACGCCCTCTCTCTTTGACAGTCAGCTGTTCATGTTTTGTGTGAATCATCTGCTGTGTTTGTCAGCCAGCCAATATTACCAACACTATCACGACGTGTTAGCCACTCCACACAGCCGTGGTTCTGTCGCGCCCCTTGAAGTGATGTCGGCCCTTGGGCGCAACCGTGGTTAACATGTTCAACTTTATTTATTTATTCAACTTTATTTATATAGCGCCATTTCACAACAACAGTCATCTCATAGCACTATCAACTGTAGGGAGGACCCCCACAGTTGCAGAAAGACCCCAGCAATCAGGCGATCCCCTGTGAGCAAGCACTTGGCGACGGTGGAGAGGAAAAACTCCCTTTTAACAGGAAGAAACCTCCAGCAGAACCAGGCTCAGGGAGGGGCAGTCATCTGCTGCGACTGGCTGGGGGGTGAGGGGACAGAGAAGAAGAAAAGAACAGACATGTAGAGAGCAAACAGCACGATGGGGACTCAATCTATGGGAGAGAACAAACAAATGTTAATGACCAGCAAAAAAAAAATATTTCATAGAGAGTGAGGAAAGGAGTGAGGCCCAGTGCATTACTGGAGGTCCCCCGGCTGACTAAACCTATTAGCAGCATAACTAAGGGAGGGTTCAGAAACACATGATCCCTCCCTAATTGTAGGCTATATCAAAAAGGTAGGTTTTAGCCCTATTCTTAAAAACAGAGATAGAGTCTGACTCCCGAATCCAGATTGGCAGCTGATTCCACAGGAGAGGAGCTTGATAACTGAAGGCTCTGCCTCCCATTGTACTTTTGGAGATTCTAGGTATTACAAGTAAACCTGCATTTTGGGAGCGTAGTGCTCTGTTAGGATGATACGGTAGTATCAGATCTTTTAAATAAAAAGGAGCCTGATTGTTTAGAGCTTTGTAAGTAAGAAGAAGGATTTTAAACTTAATTCTAAACTCTATGGGAAGCCAATGAAGGGAGGCCAGAACCGGAGAGATATGATCTCTCTTTCTAGTACCTGTTAAAACTCTTGCTGCAGCATTTTGGATCAGCTGAAGACTTTTTAAAGATGTTTTAGGACAGCCTGATAATAAAGAATTACAATAATCTAATCTCGAGCTAACAAAAGCGTGGATCAGCTTCTCAGCATCACTCTGAGACAAGATGCTCCTAATCTTGGCAATATTACGCAAATGATAGAAGGCAGTCTTAGAAACAAATTTAATATGTGAATTGAAGGACAAATCCTGATCAAAAATAACTCCAAGGTTCCTCACAGAGCTATTAAGAGAAAGAGTAACTGCATCCAAACTGAAAGTTTGATTTGGAAAGGAATTTCTAAGGTTTTTTGGACCAACAAGAATGACTTCAGTCTTATCTGAATTTAATAGCAGGAAATTACAAGTCATCCAAACTTTGATTTCCTTAAGACAGGCTTCTAACTTGGCTAATTGATTAGTATCATCTGGCTTCATTGACAGGTGTAATTGTGTGTCATCTGCATAACAGTGAAAATGTATACAGTGCTTTCTAATAATGTTGCCTAACGGAAGCATATATAAACTAAAAAGAGTAGGGCCAAGCACAGATCCCTGTGGAACTCCATGACTAAGCTTTGAGCTGAGAGAAAACTCATCATTTACATGAACAAACTGGAACCTATCAGATAAATAAGATCTAAACCACTGCAACGAAGTTCCATTAAGTCCAACATAGTGTTCTAATCTATCAAGTAGAATATTATGATCAATAGTATCAAAAGCTGCACTAAGATCTAAAAGGACAAGTACAGAAACTAGTCCATTATCAGATGCAATGAGGAGGTCGTTAGTGACCTTCGCTAAGGCTGTTTCAGTGCTATGATGGATTCTAAACCCAGACTGAAACTCCTCAAATAAACCATTTCCCTGCAGGTGGTCAAATAATTGTGTAGCAACAACTCTTTCTAAGATTTTTGAAATGAAAGGGAGATTAGAGATTGGTCTATAGTTAGCTAAAGCTCCTGGATCTAGCGTTGGCTTTTTGAGTAAGGGTTTAATTACAGCCGTTTTAAAAGCCTGCGGTACATGGCCTAAAGTTAATGAAGAATTGATTATATGAAGAATAAAGCTACCAATAAGTGGGAAGACTTCTTTAAATAACCTGGTAGGAATAGGGTCTAAAAGACAAGTTGAAGGTTTGGATGAGGAAACTATTTTGTCTAACTCACAAAGGTCGATTGGAGTAAACTCATCAAGACAGACATCAATAGAAGGAGTTGTAGTAGTTACAGTATTTAAGTTAACTGTGGGAAGAATCTGATTGATTTTATCTCTGATGGATGAAATTTTATTATTGAAAAAGTTCATAAAGTCCTGACTAGTAAGCTCTAAGGGAATGCTAGGATTGACAGAGTCCTGACTCTTTGTCAACCTGGCTACAGTACTGAAAAGAAACCTGGGATTATTCTTGTTCTCTTCTATTAATGCAGAGTAATAACTCGTTCTAGCTTTTCTAAGAGATTTTTTATAAATTAAAAGATGATTTCTCCAAGCTAAATAGATTTCATCTAAATTAGTAGAGCGCCATTTTCTTTCTAATTGACGAGTCTTCTGTTTTAAGCTACGAGTTTCTGTGTTGAACCAAGGAGTTAAAAATCTCTGATTAGACTTTTTCTTTTTTAAGGGGGCCACCAAGTCTAGAGTCAACATGTCAACATGTCTCCTTTCCATATTCGCTGGGTGATGTCGGCCCCGAATGCCAACTGTAAGTGTTTATTTTTGTAAGTTTTCACCTTTTTGGGAACTGTTGTCATCATTCTTATGTTCAATACATGTGCTGTGGTGAATCCTGCATGTAAATCCATTCATCATGACCTTCCGTGCGCTCTTACGCAGGGCACAGAGAGGGAGGATGAAATAATGAGGATTTACGTGCAGGGTTCACCACAGCACATGTAATACAGAAAGACAAACAATTCCCAAAAAGGTGAAGACGTACAAAAAACACAAACACACTTACTGATGGTGTTCGGGGGCCGGTATCGCCCAGAGAACGAATGAGAGGAGACGTGTTAGCCACAGTTGCGCCCCAGAGCCGACATCGCTTCAAGGACGCACAAAAACCATGGCGAACATGGAGGGACTAACGTCGTGAGAGTGCTGAAAATACTGGCAGACTAACAGCACAGATGACAATACTATGGACCAGCAGTGCATGACTGGCAAACATCCGCTAAGTACACGCACTGCTGGTGATGATGTGATGAGAAGCACCTGGGTGAGGACCGGCAAACATGATCAGCGGGAGTTTGAATCAGCTGGTGATAATGAGAGAGGGGACGTGGCCAGACTGGCGAGCGTCAGCATGCAATCACAGAAAGTAGGTCAAAGCTGCGCGTAAATCCATCAATCCTTCCCCTCCTCGTGCTCCTCCTGCATAAAAGCGCACAAGGAGGCTTATGACAGTTGTAGATCAAGTGTGTTATGTTTTTTTTAAATTTTGTATACTTTACTGATCCCTAGAGGGGAAATTGAGGGCATCCACCTGGATGGAGGAAACAGCCATGGTACAGCGGTATCCCTTTGCCATTCATACACACATTCACACCTAGGGCCACTTTAGAGTCTCCAATTAACCTAACCTGAATGTTTTTGGCATGTGGGAGGAAATCGGAGAAATCCCGGAGTAAACCCACGCAGACACGGGGAGAACATGCAAACTCCACACAGATCACTGTTGGTCAGGGGCTGGGATTGAACCAGGGATCCCATGGCCAAGGGTGAGTTGCTGTGCTGCCGCACCGCCCGATGTGGTCTTTCACGGCCTGCTGTTTATCTAAGCCTGCGACACCAACGCGAAGGCATAGCCGTAAAATTAAAACAAGAAACCAGAGAAACTGTGAGCTACAAAGCTGCTGTCATTCCAGTCAACACCACCGGAGGCCGTTCTGTCGCTTACGTCATGGGGGTGCTGCCCTTATTTCGGTGGGAGGCATCACAGTCCAGTCAGCAGCTGCGGTTTTTTGATAACTAGTTTATGCAGGCGTTGCTGTAAATATTATATTGATCATAGACAATGACTTTTGGGTTTACACAACATGCTAAAAAACGTCAAAAACGTGTCATCAGACCTTGAAGCCCATAGAATGTTTGGTATTGTTCAATTAAGCTGATTCTCCTCTTTCAGGTGACTATAAAAATGTCACTGCCCTAGTTTTGCATGTTTTTATAGCAGCTAATTATACTGCTAATTTTTTTTTTTTCAGTGCGACAGCGCAGGCGTCAGGTTTAGCACATTACTGGATTAGTATTTAATGTCCTGTTAATAATAATGTGTATATACTTATGGAGCATCATATGACAAATTTGAACATAAATCCAACATTTCACTGCTGGGACTTAGAAATGTCTGTAGTTGCAGACACATGCTTGTGCAGAAAACTGTGTAGAAACATGACCGCTTACCTTTGTGTTAAACAACAGTTTTCTGGTCATTCACCTGGAATATTTGAGGTGGCTAGACCCACCCATTGGTTAACTGAACATGAGCCTCTAATGATTTATAGTTTTTAGATTGCTCATGGGTTTATGCGCTCACCCCACAAACCAGGAAGGCAAGCACATCTGACAGCGTGACTCGAGGCAGTTTGTCGCGATCTGTGGCCCATTTTTTGTGCTCATATGGATTGATCTCGTTTATTTCTTAAATTTTTTAGAGGTATCGCTCCTTTGCTTCCTTATTCAGTCTGAATAAGGAGTTTGAATTTTCTGTTTGCTCCGTTCCACTGCATATATACAGTATCTGTTCATGTTAGTTGCCTAGACTACAGGTAAACAAAGAAGCCAGACCATGACGATGGCGACAACGGCCCAGAATGTAGCGCGGCATGACATCAATGCCCATTCTCTATCCACCTTATTCCTTGCCCCCATGGTGCCTTGCGTGAATTATGTGTGCAACTTCCGATACTAGTATAGAACGTGGATTTGTCATTAAAATCAGACCCTTTTCCTTGTTAAAAAACAATGACTTTGGCATCAGAAATGTGGGAATACAATCCGTTACACCTCAGAAACAGTAATATAATCATACCACTTCCCACAACTATCAGGGGGATAAGAAGAGGACCTTAAAAAGTGGCCTGGCAGACTGTAGCTCCGTTAGTTAACTCCGCTGCTAATATACTAAAGCTATAAACAAATAAAAGCTCTGAGATATATCAATATCTCCACTGCAATAAAGTCGGCCACATTTTGTTAAAAGATGTTGGACATGCAGTGAATCTGGAAAGTATTCACAGCACTTCACTTTTTCCACATTTTTTATGTTACAGCCTTATTTCAAAATGGATTAAATTCATCTTTTTCCTCAAAATTCTACGCATAATACCCCATAATGACAATGTGAAAAAAGTTTTGAGATTTTTACAAATTTATTAAAAACTAGTGCATACCCGTGCATCCCGAATTTCAGCCTCCCCCGATATGTGGGAGTTTAGCAGGGGAAATCTTTAATGAACGTCCATAGGCGAGCTATGGACATTCATCGCTATGAGATCATAGATGCACAGATGTGTGATGTCATAGATCAAAGGCAGGCATCACCATGGTTACTGTTGCCAGGAAGATACGTCAAAGATAGGCATCCCTGAACGAGTGGTGGCGTCAAAGATCAAAGGCAGGTTTCACCAGGGTTACTGTTGCCATGGTAACTATGTCAAAGATCAAAGGCAGGCATCACCATGGTTACTGTTGCCATGGTAATGCCAGTTCTTATTTTTTTGTATGTTTTTCGCACTTGGATGTTTCAGATCATCAAACAAATTTGGGTGTTGGACAGGGATCACGTGGGTGAGCATGGGATGCAGTTTTTTTTTTAGCAAGAAATGCTTGCTTAGACTAGCTTTCTACGGGCATGCAGAAACCATCATATTATAATGCAAGAAATCTCTGTGTGTTTCTTTTCCACGTGTATCTCCTGAACTGTTCGTCAGACTGGCCTCAGATTTTATACATGCTGTGCTGAGGCTACGAGGGTGTGCATCACTGAATTTCAGCCTCCCTGGATATGCGGAAGTTTAGGAGGTGGAATTTTGTGGAATTTTTAATGAACGTCCATAGACATACTATGTTCTGATATGAGGTCACAGAATTCCGGTCACATGACCACATCAGGAGTTGCTCAGAACTCCTTATATGGTCATGTGACATCATAGGCACTTCTGTTGGTAAACTCGTCCTATGATGCCCATGATGTCACATGACCATATAAGGAGTTGTTCAGAACTCTGACCTCAGTGTGTCAATGATGTCATACAGACATTATAGGACTGACATCATAGGACTGAGTTCACCAATAGAAGTCTGCTCACATGCTCACGAATGAGCACACTTGTATTTTTGCTATGCACAGAACAAAACTACATATTATTTTTAAACACTATTTTATAAATCCATCTTAAAACTGACATTTTATCTTTTCAAAACTGTTTTCAGTTTCTTATGCTTTTTTAAATAATTTTACATTGCAACTTTAGTTATGAGTTATTACGCTCACTGGCAATTCACAGAAGCTTATCTTCAGCCGAATTTTTCAAACTAGAAGATACCCGTGTATACCCATCCATGCCCGAAGAAACCAAGTATAAGCTAGTATTTCTGCATGCCCATGGCTGAAGGGTCTCCTCCTGTCTCAGACGGCTGTGTTGTTCACAGTCATGCCTGCGGCGTACTGCTGGAACCTGAGATGTTTCATGTTCATGGGATCTTTTCTGACGTGCAGCAGTTCTCATTCTATTGCTCTCCATCTGGTGGGTCTTCTTCGTTCAGACCACTGGTTGAGGGATAGGTGCATCGTAATTCCAGCGTTGGCGGCCAGCCGACTATTCCGCATTTCCTCGGTCTCAGCTGCTCTGTGCATCGCCTGGCGTGCAGCGTTGGTGGCCAGCCAACTATTCCGCATCTCCTTGGTCTCAGCTTCTCTGTACCTTGCATGGAATTCACTGTCCCTGGCCAGCCGACTATTCCGCATCTCCTCGGTCACAGCTTGTCTGTGCCTTGCCTGGCATGCAGCGTTGCTCACTTTGTGGGCATTTCGGGCTTCAAGTGACTCAGCACGTGCATGGCGCACTGCCACATGTTTCTTGTCTGCTTGTGCATCCCTTGTCTGTCGTACCCTATGCTGGTGAAGGGTCTCCTGTCTCAGACGGGTGCAATGTACTGCTGGAACCTCAGGTGTTTCATCTTCATGGCATCTTTTCTGACGTGCAGCAGTTCTCCTCATTCTATTGCTGTCCATCAGGTGGGTCTTCTTCTTGTTTGTTGAGACCACTCGTTGAGGGATAGGTGCGTCGTAATTCCAGTTCATGGACAGGATCATGAAAATAGATATGAGCAAAAAGAGGCTTTCGGGCATGGACTCACTGTATATGACAAAGACATGAGAGCCCTATATGACATCATAAAGACACATTTGTCTATGTGTCGTCATATAGGCATCGCGAGTCCTATGATGCCTAAGTTCATAGGCCGTCCTATGATGTCCTACAAACGTGACAGACAGACACACACACAGATTTCTTGCTTTAATAGAGTGAAGAGTGATGCCACTCTTCGCTGCATGGCAGACAATGCCATAACAGAGCTGAATCAAACTCTGAGCCGGCTGGAATGTCTGAAAGGTAAGCTTTATGTTCAGTGCCAAAAAAGCCAATGAAATGGAGAGAAATTTAGCTATGGAGCAATCAAAAAATGTCCTACTTCAATTGGGAATCAGTCAGCTCGAGGAAGGGATGCACAGAGGGAGTAAAAAGACCAGTAGGTCAATGAATCCTCTTGCAGAGCAGAAAACAACTGACGAACGACTCCAGGAAAAAATTAGAATGATGGAGCAGAAACATTTAGAGGACATTGAATATATAGTTTCTACTCACAAAGAAAATGAAAACTTTGAAACAGCAAGACTTCAATCACTTAATAAAAATCTTAGAGTAGAAATTGTGGAACTTTGAAAAAAGTTGGCAGAAATGCAACAAAATGAACAGCTCTACAAACAAAATGAATATGCAAAAAAGGCCCAGCTTATAGACGGTCTTTCAGCTGAAGGAAGAAATGCAAAGACGAATTGATGAGACCAATATCTCCATGACTGCTCTGGTGAAGCAGGAAAAAGCTGACAAGCAAAATCTCCAGGAAGGATTGAGCATAATGGAGGAGAAACACCTGGAGGAAATTGCAAAAACTCTTTTTGCCCACAAAGAAGACAAAGAGAGAAAAACAGCAAATCTTTGTTCACTTAATGAAAACCTTGAGGCAGAAATTGTGGAACTGCAAAAAATAGAAACCAAACAGTGGCAGCAGAGAAAGTACGACACCTTGAGACTAAACTTGCCACAGAAGGAGAAAAAAATGTAAAACTGCAGGAAAAGTGGGCATAAGTGGAAAAACAGCTCTGCAAACAAAATGAGCAAGCAAAACAGGAACTTACAGAGAGGATCCATCAGCTGGAGAAAGAAATGCAAAGACAAATTGATGAGAACAATAGATCAATGACTGCTCTGATGGAGCGGGAAAAGGCAGACAAAGAAATACTGCAGGAAAAACTGAGTATGATGGAGCAGAAACACTGGGAGGACATTGGAAAAACTGTTTCTGCCCACAAATAAGAAGAAGCGAGAGAGACAGCAAAACTTTAATCACTTACTGAGAACTTGGAGGCTGAAATTGAGCAACTTCAAAAACAAGTCAAAAAGAAAACAATGCAGCATGAAAGGGCTGAATTTTATCTCGACTTCTACGAGAAAGAACTCCAGAATGAAACTGCCAAGATCTCATGTATTCAACAGGATATCCAATTTCACTTATCTGGTCCAAAAAATTGCAAAGAATGTGCAATTAGATGATTTCCCACAGAAACCTGAATGTACCGGGGCACCCTGGTTGAAAAACTCTGCTCTACTGAACTCAGGAGCTGTGTTGTCAGGGCAAGATTGCCTCTGGTAGCACAAACTGATCCTGGGTGAAGGGCCAGACTAAGAGCGGTCCACATGGGCGAATATGTTGGGGGAGGGGGGGATAAACAGAACATTTTCTCCAGAGTAAATACTGAGGGGGACACCAAATATTATTACAGTCAGGGCCATTCCTGTTTTGTTTTTGTTTTGTTTTTTTTTTGGGGGGGGGGGGGGATATCTAAGATTTTCTATAAAATATTATAATGCAAGGATTCTCTGTGTGTGTGTTCCTCGCATATCTCTCAAACCGTTTGTCAGACTGATCTCAGATTTGATACATGCTTTGCTGAGATTAAGAGGGTGTGCATCCCCGAATTTCAGCCTCCCAGGAGGTGTAGTGTACAACGGATTTTCACTACATTAGCCAATGTATCCCATAATGCAATGTGCAGCCAACGGAGCAGTGAGAGGACAGCTTCACATCACAACTAAACTACCTTAAGGTATTTATATTTATTACAGGTACAGGAAATCTTTCCTGCCGCATGCCATTTCACTGTACAATAACTCACTCCGATGTTGCATTGTGGTCATAACTATGCTGTTATGCTGCACCTTACAGTCTAACTGGTCCCTCACATCTCACTCTGCTCCTGATAGTCCTGCATTGTGCAGCAGGTATGATTCATGTGTTTACACGGTTCACCATCTATTCAGCTATGACTAGTGCATACCTGTGCATGCCCGTAGAAACCAAGTATAAGCAAGTATTTCTGCATGGCTGTAGAAAGTAGGTGTAAGCCAGCATTTCTGCATGCCCGTAGAAAGATACTGTTCCCATGGCAACAGTAACCATGGTGATGTCTGCCTTTGATGTCATCATTCGTTCAGTGATGCCTGCCTTTGATCTTTGATGATGTGCGTCTGGCAACAGTAACCATGGTGAACGCTGCGTTTGATGTTTGTCGTAGAAAGCAGGTGTAAGCAAAGGTGTAAGCAAGCACGTCTGCACTCGTTCAGTGATGCCTGCCTTTGATGGTGCCATAGCAAGTGCTACGGTCTTTGATGATGTCAGAGTCCTATGATCATGAGTGATGCCTGCCTTTGATGTCCTATGATCATAAGTGAGCTTGAGTAATGCCTGCGTTTGATCTCTGATGATGTCATGGCAAGTCCTATGATTGTGAGTGATGCCTGCTGTTGATCACCTAGTCAAAGATACCTGTCTATTTGTCTATATGACATCATACAGACGCCTGGCATTCACGCTAAAGAGTTCAACTTTTGTCTCATCAGACCAGAGAATTTTGTTTCTCATGGTCTGAGAGTCCTTCAGGTGCCTTTTGGCAAACTCCAGGTGGGCTGCCATGTGCCTTTTACTAAGGAGTGGCTTCTGTCTGGCCACTCTACCATACAGGCCTGATTGTTGGATTGCTGCAGAGATGGTTGTCCTACGGGAAGGTTCTCTCTCCACAGAGGAACGCTGACGGTCTGAGAGTGACCGCTGGGTTCTTAGTCACCTCCCTGACTAAGGCCCTTCTCCCCCGACTGCTCAGTTTAGACGGCCGGCCAGCTCTAGGAAGAGTCCTGGTGGTTCCAAACTTCTTCCATTTATGGATGATGGAGGCCACTGTGCTCATTGGGACCTTCAAAGCAGCAGAAATTTTTCTGTATCCTTCCCCAGATTTGTGCCTCGAGACAATCCTGTCTCAGAGGTCTACAGACAATTCCTTTAACTCCATGCTTGATTTGTGATCCGACATGCACTGTCAACTGTGGGACCTTATGTAGACAGGTGTGTGCCTTTCCAAATCATGTTCAATCAACTGAATTTACCACAGGTGGACTGTAATTAAGCTGTAGAAACATCTCACGGATGATCAGTGGAAACAGGATGCACCTGAGCTCAATTTTGAGCTTCATGGCAAAGGCTGTGAATACTTATGTGCATTTGATTTCTTAGTTTTTTTATTTTTAATAAATTTGCAAAAATCTCAAAAAAAAAATCCATGTCATTATGGGGTACTGTGTGTAAAATTTTGAGGAAAAAGAATTTAATCCATTTTGGAATAAGGCTGTAACATAAAATGTGGAAAAAATGAAGCACTGAATACTTTCTGGATGCAGTGTAATCTCAATTTACCTTACAGCAGATGTAGAATCTAGTCAGAGCCACAACACTGTTTGGATGTCGTAGTAGCTGTCTATTTTATCATGACATTAAAATGCTCATGCTGTGAATGCTTGTTATTTACAGGCCAGTTGTTGAAAATTTTATTGATCTATATTTTGTGATTATTTAAAAATGAATTAATGCATGCCGAAGCAGCTACTATCAAGTCCACATCATGGCACTGCAAAATTGAGCAGTGCAACAAAAAACTATTTGATATCTTTAATTATTAGGCCTCAGGAAGCAAACTGAAAACTATTTTTTATTTATTATTTTACTTCATGCAGCCTTGTATGAAGTAAAATATCTGTACAATCTGTGACATTCATACAAGTGAAAATGTACCTGGTGCTCTTGTGTCTGTACCACCACAGATCACTATGAATGAACAGTCCTTTTCAGTGCATGATCTACGCCAGGGGTGTCCAATCATGTGCCATGGAGGGCCAGGACCCAGCAGGCTTTACCTCCAACCAGTGTCTTCAACAGCAGATTTCACCAAATTTCTTCCCACTGATTGCTGATAAGTGAAAACACCTGCTGAAGAGAAAACCTGCAGGGTCTTGACCCTCTATAACACATGATTGGACACCCCTGATCTACGCATTGCTGTTGAAGCTACAGATTTAGCGGTCCTTGTTTGTCAGGAGCCTTCATTTATCCAGTTGATGGCACAAACACGAGCTGCAGCAACAAGTACCAGAACTACGCAAAAACATTAAAAAATACAAAAGTGACAAGCGTGGAAATTTGCTGCCACTTGACTGCAAAACACATATGTGGACTACACATTAAAAAAAAAAAAAAAACACCATTTTAAATGCCCCGCTACTCCACTACCGCTGACCAACTTATCACTTCCGGCCGAAAGCGGGGTAATAATAGTGCATTTTGACTCAAGCAAAGTGAAAAGAGAACGTACGTTCAAAAGGGAAAAATGTTTAAAACTCGGGTTGTCTCACGTCTCATTTCTTTCATGTCCAGATTCACTTGATTTGACTCAGGCGAGAGAAATGTTCTCAAAGCAGATTTATGACTGCACTGAAAACATAACTTTCTAAAATGACACTAGCAATTGAAAAGTATCTAATTTATGTATAAAATATAAAAATACAGTTTTAGAAGGTGACATCTTTTTTGTCTGCCACCTTTAATCTGATCAGCTCAACTTTTATAAGTCTACATGCCAAGTTAGCTGATGGTACTTACTGTTCGGTAAGTTGACGTTACACAGGTCACAGTGAAACCCTCTGGGGGTCGTTTTTACATCTCTGTCTAACGACATGATGCCAAAAACTTAGCTATATTAAGAAAAACAGCAAAATTTCTTCCGTCACTCTTCGTGATCCTCTCAAATCTCCCTCCAGCGTCCGCTCCACGTTTGATTCCGGTCCGACCACAAAATGTGTCCGGGTTGTTCTCAGGTTTTCCCTCACAACGTGCCCCTTCAGTTTATACAGGGCTCAGTGCTGTAAAAAGGTATTTGTCGCCTTCTTTTGCATATTTGTCACACTTAAATGTTTCAGATAATCAAATTTCAATATTAGACAACCTTTCACTCTCACTGCCTCTCGCCCAAAGATGCTGGAATAGGCTCCAGCCCCCCCGCGACCCGAAAAGGATTAAGCGGAAGAAGATGAACGAATATTAGACAAAGGAATAGCCGTATAATATGATGGTTACGACACTCCGACAGACTTCGATAGAAACTTTGGAATGCCGAAGTCACGTGGGTCATGGAGCGGCGATTAGTAGTGATGGCAGAAATGGAACGATCGAGAGATCGAATCATTTGGAACAATTGATTCAAAAAAAGAATCAATCTTTTGGAACGTTCGAAACATCTCCCCACAGCGACATCTGGTGGCCGAATGTTATAATACTACACTGAACAAGTCGAGTGTTTTCGGGTCTTTATCACAACGTTTCGTGTTTTGTTTGGGTTTCTAGTATTATTTGTCTGAAAATATATGTTTTTTCAATTAGTATTTGTAGGGGGTGCTTGTTTACAAAATAGACATCAGTCACTGTTTTTAGGGGGTGCTTGTGTACATTCAGTTCTTTTTGCCTTCCTGTCAAGGAACAACAAAAAGACTGTTAGGAGGAATGCTGCCATGCAACTTCATATATTGTAAATATATGTAACTATATGTAAAATATATAACTGTATGTAAATGTACAACAATATGGCTTCTTTTAGTGATCAAATGCATAATTATATTTATTGTAAATAATAATAAAGGTGTATAAATAATAAATGTATACTCGTATGTATGGGTAACCCCCACAACAGCCACGGACAAGCAGAGCGCTCAGCTGGGGCAATTAGCAGAACAATGAGATGTGTGTATTGAGATCAATAGGCAGCCGCTCTTTGTCTAGCTTCTTCCTGCCAGCCCCGATGTTGATATGTATGACTCAAATGCAAACGTTCATGCTTCCTGCTCTGACTGTGATGCAAATGTCCCATGCCTTTCATGTATTGTCTGTAACTGGGTATAAAAACTGCATATGCTCTGGAGCTCACTCTCTCTCTCACTGCTCATCTGACTAGACGCATCCACTGTCTGCTAGGAGAGCCTCCAGGCTTGCTCTGGCGCGCATGCACGGCACCGGAGTGAGTCTGTGATGGCGGTATGATTAATAAAATCCCTTAAAAACTCTCAGTTCGCCGCTTATTATTTCTTGCCGCCACATTGGTGACCCCGAGAAAGAACACGCTGGCAGCCCCCGGCGGTGACTCCCCGACGACAAGCGAACGCAGCAGCCTGACGCAAATGATCTGCCCTCCCTTCTGCTACAGGGAGACCTCGACACAGAGCCACCACCAGGCGAACTCTCCGGAGATCACCCATGACCGGGAAAGCTGCAGAAAGCTTCATGGTGAGATCTGCACGCCTGAGATCTGCACATCCACGCTGGACCGGCCGCTCTCACAGCTCCTCCACACAAGAGCGCATGCACCTCGTCCTCTCTCCACGACGGCGACCTCCAGGGCCGACGAAGAACGCAGCGCATGGACCTGAACGCACCATGACCAATCTACAGCAACAGCTTACAGGGATGACCATCGGCGCCGACTACGCTGATCTCCAGCAAGCTCCCTGACCCTGGCTCGCCTCTACAGCGGACCTGCCATGCACTGAACCCCGCACGCACACCGGGGGGTTATGAGGACAGCGCACCACGCACGGGACAATACCGGCTCCACACAGACCGCCATCGTCCTTCACCGCTGCACACAGAACCTTCAGGGCTGCTCACACACCTGAAGCACGCACGCAGCTCGCTCACAGGATTTTGTAATGGTCTCAGCCACGGCGCACAAGGGAATTCAGCCGTCAGCTGTCCCCGAGGACTTTAGGACTGCGCGCGCAACTAAAGTCAACACGCAAAGTCCCTCACAGCTGCAGCTCCTTTTTTCTTCATGGCCGCGAGAGGAGTCAGAGACTAATTTTTCTTCTTACAGCTGCTGTGGACCTCCGCACGTTCAACGGGACAGCCCCTCAACATCGCGGATCCACAGGCAATTTTTGCGCGGCCCAGACAATTTCGCCGTCCCGGGCTGGAACTTGCTACCCCCACCCCCCTCCCTCCACCGCCGCCTGCAGCGAGCTTCCCCCACACCTTGCTCCCCAAGCCGGACTATCGAGGCCTCAGCTTCCCGCTGAGCCCTCTGGGGGGGAGTGTATGGGTAACCCCCACAACAGCCATGGACAAGCAGAGCGCTCAGCTGGGGCAATTAGCAGAACAATGAGATGTGTGTATTGAGATCAATAGGCAGCCGCTCTTTGTCTAGCTTCTTCCTGCCAGTTCCGATGTTGATATGTATGACTCAAATGCAAACGTTCATGCTTCCTGCTCTGACTGTGATGCAAATGTCCCATGCCTTTCATGTATTGTCTGTAACTGGGTATAAAAACTGCATATGCTCTGTAGCTCACTCTCTCTCTGACCACTGCTTCTGACGACACGCATTCTGTGTCTCCTGACGGCACGGCGCCGGAGTGAGTTCTCGTGATGGCGGTATGATAATAAACTCCCTCAAAAACTCTCAGCTCGCTGCATATTATTCTTCCGCAAAAATCTGGTGAACAAGGGAATCACAGCATGGGGCAATATCGGAAAAAAAAGATCTCGGGAGCTTTGTAAATATCAGGAGAAAATTTAAATTAGAAAGATCGGAATTTTTCAGATATCTGCAGATGAGAGATTACTATATGAAGAAGATTAGGCATAACCTCCAAACAGATGTGAACGAGATTATACAACTTATTTTAAGCTCATATGCAGGAAATAAAATAAGAATTATTTCAAAACTATATCAGAAACTTATGACAAACAATCATACAAGTAACTATATAAAGGAGAAATGGGAGAAAGAGCTCAATTTAAACATAACAGAAGAAAGCTGGCAGGAAATATGGAAAACACAACACACATCAACAAATTCAAGGGCATGGAGGGAATTTGGATGGAAAAACCTGATTCGCCTTTTCATTACACCACAGATTCAAGGAAAATATACAAATACCCAATCTTTATGCTGGAGGGGATGTGGGGCTCAAAATGCAGACCACTCACATATGTTTTGGAAATGCTACAAAATCTCATCATTTTGGAAATCTATGCATGTGACAATACAGAGGATATTAGGATATAATATACCAATGAACTGTAACCTGATGTACTTATGTGATCTTAAAAAAGACAATGTTATACAGGCTGAGGACAGATATCTAGTTAAAATCTTGTTGATTGCATGTAAAAAAACTATCACAAAAAAATGGCGATCAGAAGTTCTTCCTGACCAAGAACAATGGACTGACATTGTTGAGGACATACGTATGATGGAAAAACTAACATATCGACGAAGAATGCAAGAAGGAATATGGGAGAAAAAATGGCGGAAATGGACACACTACAAAGTGCAACAACGAGGCAGAAATTGAAAGAATAACCAAAGACACTGAAAAAACCAGAAGAATTAAGAGATGGAAACTAAAAACTTGATGCTCCAACATTTGTCCCCCCCCCCCTTTTATTTTTTTTTATTTTTTATTTTTTTATTTTTTATTTTATTTTATTTTATTTTATTTTTTTTATTTTTCCCTACCCTAACCCCTTTGTTTTTTAAATGTAGAATGTGATCTGAATGCATTATATATGATGAAAAATGAATAAAAATCTAAGTTACAAAAAAAAAAAAGCGACGGGAATATAACAACGCCAAAAAGGTTCTACGGGAACAGAATCTACGCTTTCAGACGCCATTTCCGGCGAAGTTAAGGGTCTTTTACGGTGAAGAGTCATGTCTCTACAATTCAGCGGAAGAAGCAACAACTGACAAGGCAAGGAGAGGGCTCCCGGTAACGGTGTTTAAACCCGCAGCGAATCTGAGCGAGAAAATCAGAGCTCAAACGTGGTCCACTCAGAGACCTTCAAAATCCACGGGCCAGCAGCGGGAAACCCAGCCCCAGAGCTACAAAGATAAGCTTTCCAGTTCCAGGAAGGAATAGCGACCTTTTTGTCTTTTTTTTCTTTTTCTTTTCAGTCACTCTGCACTTCCACCCCCCCCCACAAGGTAACAAACATTAAAGGAGATGCAGAATCAGCATGTGGTAAAACCTTTCATGGAGCAGTTTTAGCATTAGAAACAAATGTCTTCTTAATTTAAAGGGGGAAAAAAAAAATCATGTTAAAATAGAAACGTAACAATGACCCACATGTTCTCTCCACACTAACAAATACTGTATTAGAGTGAATGTTTGCTGTGATGGGGGTGGGAGGGTGCACACAATCTCATAGGGTATAGGCATAAAAAAAAAAAAAAAAATCATTACAAATTCGGAGTGGGATCTGAAATTCACGTTAAAAACATGGGACAACTTACAGGGGTAAGAGAGGGCCCTCAACACGTAACAGAGTTTGAGGAATTTCCCTCAGAGCCTACACTCCATCAGGGCTCTTACAGGGTCTTTAAAGAGACCCCAGCTCAGGAAGTTTTTTTGACAGTTTTTTGTTTTAAAGTTTCGTACACTATGTTCTTAATGTTTTTTATGTTCTTAATGTTCTTTCAGTTTCTGAGTAGCAAAAAAGAGGGCCACCACACTGTCATACTAAATAAGAAAATACAATGGAGAAACAGGGTGTAACCAAAATAGCCTCATATAATGGAAAAGGGATCCTGAATCCAGTTAAAAGATCCAAGATTCTACGCAAAATGAAAAAAGACAAAGAAGAAATAATATTTTTACAAGAAACCCACCTAACAGACGTGGAACACACTAAACTCAATAGACAAGGGTTTAAAATGATCTCTTCATCTTCATATAAATCAGGGAGGAGGAGGGGAGTAGCGACATTGATATCAACCAAAATTACATTTGAAAAAAAATCAGAACACAAAGATAAAGAAGGGAGGTACAGTTTGATAACTGGGCGGCTAGAGGGAGAAGATATCACCCTGCTGAATGTATATGCACCACCAGGGGCTAAATGGAAATTTTATAAAAATGTATTCGACCTAATGATAACTAAAGCCCAAGGTTTAGTGATATGTGGTGGAGACTTCAATCTAAGACTGAATCCATACTGGGATGCAACAGGTAATTCTTCACATCAAAATAACACCCAAAATAGGAATACTCGGATGCTACTAAAAGAAATGGGAATCTGTGACGTATGGAGGGAATTCAACCCCAATGTAAAAGATTATACTTTTTATTCAACGCCACATTCATCTTACTCAAGGATTGATTACTTTTTTATGTTTAATAGAGACATTGGAAGAGTAAAAACATGTAAAATAGGACTGATGGATCTCTCTGACCACAGTCCGATCTATATGGACTTAAACACCCAAAAATACACAAATAATACATTTTCCTGGAGGTTGAATTCAAATGTCCTGAAAGGACCACTGAAAGATGAATTGGAATCAGATATTCTCAGATATTTGGAAGAAAACGATAATGGAGAAGTATCCCCTTTAATACTGTGGGATGCGTGCAAAGCTGTAATAAGGGGAAAAATTATTGCAAAACTGGCAACCCAAAAGAAACTGAGACAAGAAAACCTAATCACACTAGAGTCAGAACTCAAGAACCTAGAAAAAGAACACAAAGACAACACTCATTCTAATGGCTCGCTCAAGATTAAAGAAATTAAAAATCAAATAAATGAGATCTACACAATAGAAATCCAGAAGAAACTTACATTTCTGAAACAAAAACACTATGAAGCAGGCAGTAAATCGTCAAAATTACTAGCCTATAAATTGAGGAAACAACAAACAGAAAGAGCAATCTACAAAATCAGAGACCCAGTATCAAAGGAAATAAAATTCAGAACTCAGGATATTCTTAAAAGCTTCGAGAATTACTACAAGAACTTATACTCCCACAAAAAACATAAAAACGCATCCGAGACATTCCCAAACACATTAAACCTTCCCCAACTTACGGAATCACAAAATAAAACCCTACTGTCAGAAATACAACCTAAAGAATTGGAAAAAGCAATTATGAAACTTAAAGCTAACAAATCCCCAGGAGCAGATGGCTATACAGCAGAATGGTACAAAACCTTTAAACAGCAACTATCTCCTCTCCTCCTGAAAACATTTAACTACGTCCTCCACACAGGGGAAATCCCCCCCTCCTGGAGAGAAGGGGTCATTGCAGTTATACCTAAACCTGAGAAGGATAAACTAGAATGCTCCAACTACAGACCAATCAGTGTATTAAATCAGGACTATAAGCTTTTTACCACTATCCTTGCCAAAAGGTTAGAAAACATACTGACAGACTTAATTCACTTAGACCAAACAGGTTTTATAAGACAAAGACAGACACAAGACAACATTCGACGCACTTTACACATAATTCATCATATAAAAAAATATAACTTAAATGCAGTCATATTGGGATTAGATGCTGAAAAAGCATTCGATTCGGTTGACTGGTCTTTCCTATATAGAATCTTATCCAGTTTCAATTTTCATAACAACTTCATTAGAACTATACAGGCATTATATAAAAAACCAACAGCTAAAATAAGGATTAACGGTAATTTATCATCATCTTTTGAGCTGGAAAGAGGATGTCGTCAAGGCTGCCCCCTGTCTCCACTGCTCTTTGCAATCTTCATAGAACCTCTGAGCCAATGGATAAGACAAAATCAAGAAATTCAAGGTATTACACTTGGTCAGAAGGAACATAAAATAGCACTCTTTGCTGATGACATTTTAATATACCTAGGGCAGCCAGACACTTCTCTACCAGAACTAATCTCAGTTTTTTCAGACTATGGAGATTTATCGGGGTACAAATTAAACATGCATAAAACCCAAGTTTTAACATTCAACTATGACCCAAATCATTTTTCACTAAGTGAACTCAAAACTAACTGGGAGTTGGAATCTATGAAATATCTGGGGGTCAATATCCCGAAACAACTCAACAAAATTATAACACTAAACTATGATCCACTGGTGACAAAAATAAAATCTGACCTAGCAAGATGGAATATGATACCATTCTTAGGTACTGCACAAAGAATTGAAGCAGTCAAAATGAATATACTTCCACGTCTTCTATACCTTTTCCAAACAATACCGGTAGAACCTCCCAAAAAAACATGGCAGGAGCTGGACAGAAGGATCTCAAGATTCATATGGCAGGGTAAGAGACCTAGAATCAGATATAGAACCCTACAGCTAAACAAAGACAAAGGTGGGCTCGCGCTGCCAAATATCAGGGACTATTTTATAGCTGCACAAATTAAAACTTTCGTAGAGATATGTAACTCAGTCTACACTGCACAATGGAAGGAGATGGAATGCCAAATAACAAGTGACATCCCCCTACAGGCGATAATAGGGAACAATGCCTTAACTAAACTCTTGAATAACACTAACCCGTGGATAGAGACCCCGCTAAAAATTTGGTTTAAGATAGTCAGAGAGAATCAAGCCAAAGAGCCCTATCGACTTCTGCAATGGATTGCCTATGATCAAGACTTTACCCCCAATAAAACAGACACTAGATTTAAAGAGTGGAAAGAGAAAGGGCTGATAAAATATTACGATTTTTTTAAGGGGCAAACTTTAAGAAGTTTTGAAGATTTGAAAAAAACAAGGTCTAATAAATCAAGATCTTTACAGGTTCTTTCAGCTTAGACACCACATAAACAATATACTTAAAAAGGAGGATTTGGAAAGGGCCCAGTCAGGTGTTCTGAAGGTCTTCTTAATGGCATATAAAGGGATCCCAGGGATCAGATACATCTCTAAAATATACCAAGGTCTTCAAGACTTAAAAGGAGACAACACATCATATATAAAAGAGAGATGGGAAAAAGAGGGGAATTTCACTTTACAATTGGAAATATGGGAAAAGCTAAATAGACAGCAATGGAAAAGTACCTCATCCCTGCAGTGGAGAGAATTTGGATGGAAAAACTTGGTAAGATTTTTCAGAACACCTGCACAAAACAAATTTACCCATAAGAGGTTGAACTGTTGGCGCTTGTGTGGTGAAAAGACTGCAAATCATTTTCATGTGTTTTGGTCATGCCCAGTTATCCACCAATATTGGACCAACGTACAGACAATATTGGGGAAAATATTCAAAATAACAGTTCCCTTTTCTTTTGCAACTTTGTATTTGGGTTTACTACCGGACTCATTGGAAAGACGAGGAGATAAATATTTATTCAATGTTTTAATATTGGCAAGTAAAAAAGCCCTAACCAAAAAATGGATGCTGAAGGACTGTCCTACACCTGAAGATTGGATTAACGTGATTCAAGACATTTACTCAATGGAAAAGTTGACATTCACACTGAGACAGGACATGGATGGGTTCATGAACTTTTGGCAACCCTGGATCTCATATGTATCTTCCATTAGATCTAATCTTTGACAAATACCATTTCAATAATGGCACCTCTCTTTGTTCCAATGTGACTCAGATGCTCTTTTACTTTTAATTACTTAATTTTCTGTTTGTTTGTTTTTTGCTGTTCTGTTTGTTTGTTTATTCGTTTTTTTTTTTTTTAATTTAATTCTCCTTAATTTCACTTTTTCTTTCACTTTAAAAAAAAAAAAGGGGGGTGTTGTAATACCTATCCTACCAATGTTGTCAAATAGCAAAAAATAAGGGAACATGTGATGAAAATGTAAACAATGCAATGCTGTAATGACCTGTATACCCTTTACAAAAACTTAAATTAAAAAAACAAACAATAAGAGCAAAATTAAACACAGGTATGTCCCAAAATTTGATAATATATTTTTTTTCTACCTAAGTTTAGAAAAGGACAAAACAAAAATGAGACCAAAAATTTGTTTTTTTCTGATTTTATTTTGAAGTGGAATTACAAATGAAGGAACCATACACGGATTTGTGTTCACTTGCTGAAACAAAAACGACTGTGACGTTTCAAAACAACTGGGGGGCGGAATGGAACGCGGATATGGAACAGTCATGTGACACCGTCCTTCTGATACAGACCTCGGAACAGCGTTTTGAATCACAAGTTCCGCCTAGGTTCCGGAACGTTCCAAAACACTGTTTCGATTTTGCCATCACTAGCGATTAGTTCCAAACAATGTAGTTTCCCCATAGACCACCATTCATTTCACGGAGTGTCTGCTTAATAATCCTGGGTAAATTAATGAATGGCCGTTGTTTTGGTCATTTTACCACTTAAGTTAATATGTAGATTCAGTAGTCTATGATCTTGTTTTATTTCGTCAGCTTTTTTCTTGTTTATGTGCAGTAAAAGCTCATAAACTTGCAATTGTTATTAGCTTGTGCTAGCTCAACTAGCTAGCTGGGTCAGCCCTTATTTTGAAAATCTGTTGTACAGTTGTGTGAAGGCTCAGTTTTTGAGAAATATTAGACTGGTAGTAGCATTACATGATGGGACATGGCATGTAAACCTGTGACAGAGCAGATGTGACTTAGTTTGTTTATAGCAACTGTAGCATTAGCAGCATCACGGGACTATGGTGGTGGATTTAAAAGACTGCTTACAAAAATGAAATTGTTCTACCGTAGAGTGTGTAAATGATGAGGCAAGTTTGTCTCAGGCAGTTTATTACACATTCTCTCACATAAGCATGGTAGAAAAGAGGACCTCTCAAACAGAACGCTTCTCTTAAATACCCAGGTCCTTCTACATATCACAAGGTCACATTGCATTCACATAAAAGTTCACATTGCATGCACTTCCTTAATCCTTTAACATCCCCCTCACAGTCTCTGGCACACAAAAGATCACATTTCACAGCTTCCTGTTATCTCCAAGGAAACCCTGCCCTTTGTTCTTATCAAAGATGCTGTTCATTATGTTTTGGCCACGTGCGGCCACACTACCCCCCCCCCCCACCCCGAGCATATTGGATCGAACAAAAGAATAACAGTCTGTATGCTGTGACAGAATCATTACACATCAATCCACATGCTGCTTGGGCTTCAGTCTTCTCCTGTATCTGCTGTAACCAGGATTCACCGCCTCCGCGGCGCTGTCATGCTGGGGAGCTGCTGTCTGGGGGTGAAAACCTTTTGTCTGTCCCTGCGGGTGTTCTGGGGAAATTCTACTCTGGAAAGCTCCCCGTGGGGGTCTTCCACGCCGAGGGGCCCTCGCCAACAGCACTTGCTCGTCCGCCACCACAAAAGCGGGTTTGAGTCTGTTTATGCCAACCTTTTCCCTCCTACCCCCCAAATCTAGCAAAAAATGCTTGTCCCCTGTTTCCAGCACTCTGAACGGTCCATCATAAGGTGGTCGCAGTGGGGGGCGATGCGCGTCATGTCTGACAAAAACAAACTCCGCGTTTTTCAAAGTTTTAGGCACAAAAACGCGTGGAAAACTGTGGTGAACGGGGCCCGGCAGTGTGCCTGTGTCAATGCTACGCTGCAACAGCTGAGACGGGGAGCTGCCCGGAGCAGGATTATCCGGGAGAAACTCCCCGGGCAGCCGAAGTGGCTGCGCAAAAACGAGTTCAGCTGGGGAAGCTTCCAAGTCTTCTTCAGGCGCAGAACGCAACCCCAATAAAACCCACGGTAGCTTGTCTAACCAATTTGCATCCGTCAGTGACGCCCTGAGAGCCGCTTTCAATGGCCTATGAAAACGTTCGCATAACCCATTAGCCTGTGGATTGTATGCGGTTGTGCGGTGAATTGTGACACCTAGGCTGCGGGCCATTGTTGACCAAAGTTCGGAAACAAATTGAGGGCCTCTGTCGGACGTAATGTCCGACGGGACTCCAAAGCACGCCACCCATGCTGTTAAAAACACGCGCGCCACCTCCTCGGCTGTGGTTGACGCCAGTGGAACCACCTCCAGCCATCGCGTGGTGCGGTCCACCATTGTCAGAAGGTGCATGCACCCCTGTGATGGCGGGAGGGGGCCCACGAGGTCCACGTGAACATGGTCGAACCTCTTAGCAGGGATGTGAAACGGCTCCAAGGGAGCTCTCGTGTGTCTGTGTACTTTGGGTCGTTGGCACGCCATGCAGGCTGCTGCCCACTCTTTCACTTGTTTGCGAAGACTCGGCCACACAAATTTCTCTCCTACCATCTTGATTGACGCGCGCACACCCGGGTGCGCTAAAGAATGAACCGAGTCAAAAACGCGGCGGCGCCACACGGCCAGTACCACGGGATGTGGTCGCCCAGCGGAGACATCGCAGATTGGGGAGGCATACCGTCTTGCAGCACCCTGCTCTCCAGCCTTAACCCTGTTGGTCCAGACTGGAGCGCGCGCACATCCGCGTCACTAACCTGCTCCGCGGCCATGGCTGTGTAATCTATCCCCACGCGGACCGGGGCCGCCACGGCGCGTGAGAGGCAGTCTGCCGCTACATTCAGTTTACCCGAGACATGCTGAACATCGGTAGTAAACTCTGAGATTGCGGCCAGCTGTCTCTGCTGCCGGCCCGACCACGGTTCTGAAACCTTGGCCATCGCGAATGTTAGTGGCTTGTGGTCAACGAACGCGGTGAAACAGCGCCCTTCCAGCCAGAACTGGAAGTGGCGAATGGCCAAGTGGAGAGCCAGCAACTCCCTGTCAAACGCGCTGTACTTACGTTCACTATCGCGCAAAGTCCTGCTGAAAAAGGCAAGCGGCTGCCAAGCCCTGGCTACACACTGCTCCACGACCGCCCCTATGGCCACATCTGACGCGTCAGTAGTGAGCGCTATGCGGGCCGTTGGGTCTGGATGTGCCAACAACGCAGCGTTTGCCAGGGCTGCCTTGACTTCCGAGAACGCCCGCTCTCGCTCCGGGGACCATTCGATCTTATTCGCGGGTTTCTGTTTTTTGAGTGCGGCGTACAGTGGTTGCATGAGCTGCGCTGCGCGGGGGAGGAAACGGTTATAAAAATTCACCATTCCCAAAAACTCCTGTAACGCCCTGACCGTTTGTGGTCGGGGAAAATCTGCTACCACGCGCACTTTGTCAGGCAGCGGAACCGCTCCTTCGGGAGAGACGCGGTGCCCCAAAAAATCAATCTGCGTAACCCCGAACTGACACTTCGCTGCATTGATTATTAAACCGTGCTCTCCCAACCTCCGGAAAACCGCCATGAGGTGGGTTTCGTGTTCGTCATCGGACGCGCTGGCTACCAAAATATCGTCCAGGTAGACGAATACAAAAGGGAGATCGCGCAGCACCGCATCCATCATGCGTTGGAACGTCTGTGCAGCCCCTTTAAGCCCGAATGGCATGCGCAAAAACTCGAATAGACCAAACGGAGTTATCACCGCTGTTTTGGGTATGTCCTCAGCGCGCACTGGGACTTGGTGGTAACCGCGGACCAAGTCTATTTTAGAAAAAACGCACGCTCCTGCCAAATGAACGGAAAAATCTTGGATGTGAGGAATTGGGTAGCGGTCGTGCGCTGTGGCGTTGTTCAACCTGCGGAAATCCCCCAAGGCTGCCACGAACCGTCAGCTTTAGGGACCATGTGTAGCGGGGAAGCCCATGGGCTGTTTGAACGCCTGATGATGCCCAACCTCTCCAGGTTGGCAAACTCCTCGCGCGCTATGGCCAGTTTAGCTGCGTCCAAACGCCGAAGTTTTGCAAAAACGGGTGGCCCGGTGGTGGTAATAAAATGTTCCACCCCGTGTTTAGCGACGGCTGCCGAAAATGTCGGGACCGTGAGTGCTGGGAACTGAGTGAGCAGTGTGTGGAACTTACTGCTTGCAGCTGTGACGTTGGCTTGTGCTGTTGGCCGGGACGCTTGAGCTGTACAGGGAATAGAATCAAAAGACAGTGCATTAACCAGGCGCCTGTTAGCGACATCAACCAACAAACCATGTGAGCACAAAAAATCAGCCCCCAATATATTGAAATTCAATGCTGCTACCATCTCGGGGCCGCTGGATCCTGCCAGCCGGTCGGCGTAGGACGGCATGATGAAACTCAACTGGGCGCTGGTGTCCACAAGGAAATGCCTCCCCGAGCGTGCGTCCGTCAAGTAGAGCAGCTTGTTCTCCTCCCTGAGGGCCACAGCTGCTACCGACCCCTGGTCTTGGCGTTTTCCCGAGCGCTTGAACTGGCACGGTGGTATACATTTGCGTGCCCTCTCTGCAAAGCGGCGGTGGTAGAAACAAAGGGTGTCTCCTCTGCGTTCCTTGGCCCCCGCCGCCGCCGCCGCCGCCATCGTCGGTGGTTCTGCTACCGCCGTCGATAGCTCCTTGCCGTCTCCGGTCATCGCGCCGAGCTCCGTCGCCACCGCCGTGGTCGCGAGCTCTCTGCTGGCCATGATGATCCGGTGTGCCTCCCGGGCCAGTGCACGGTAGTCCTGCTTGGCCAGCAACGGCGAACTGGCCAGGGTCGCTCTCGTCGCTGACGGAAGGTTCCGGAGGAAAAGGTGGATAAAAATGAAGTAATCGTCGTCCGAGCCCTTTAATCTCAGCATCCTCTCCATGAGGTCAATAGCCGTGCAATCTCCCAACCCGGTCCGCATCAGGAGTCTCTCTGCTCTCTCCTCAACCGAGAGTTTGTAGTGCTGGATAAGTGCAGCCTTCAACGCGCCATATTTGTCGCTGGCTGGTGGCTGATCCAGCAGACTCTCCACATGCTGAGCCGTGTGGGTGTCGAGCTTTGCGACCACATGGTAGAATTTCGTGTCATCCACCGATATCCCCCGGAGGACAAACTGCGCCTCAACCAGGTGGAACCAGGAGCGCGGATTGTGCTGCCAAAAATCCGGTAGCTGGATTGTAATGGCATACGCTTGGCTGGGGGGTCCCAACGAGGCTGGCTCCGGGGAATTCTCTTTGTGTTGCATGCTTCGTCTTGGGTCACCAGTGTAGAGTGTGTAAATGATAAGGCAAGTTTGTCTCAGGCAGTTTATTACACATTCTCTCACATAAGCATGGTAGAAAAGAGGACCTCTCAAACAGAATGCTTCTCTTAAATACTCAGGTCCTTCTACATATCACAAGGTCACATTGCATTCACATAAAAGTTCACATTGCATGCACTTCCTTTATCCTTTAACATCCCCCTCACAGTCTCTGGCACACAAAAGATCACATTTCACAGCTTCCTGTTATCTCCAAGGAAACCCTGCCCTTTGTTCTTATCAAAGATGCTGTTCATTATGTTTTGGCCATGTGCGGCCACACTACTTTTTTATAGGGGAAAACATGAAACCATGATAGACTGATATGTTTACCACCAAACCTGCTTTCTACAAGGAGGAAACGTGGAACAAGGTAAGAAATGACCAAATACAGTTTGATGTATCCAAAGCATTCAATAAAATTAATCATGAAAAACTATTTATGAAATTGTGGAAAATGTGAAAACGACGAAGCAGAGTTTATCTCACGAGTCAGGTTTATTCACATCTTCCATCATCAACAAAAACAGGAAAAGAGGAAGAAACCCAGACATTTGTCCTTTAAATACCTCAGGACTTCAAAGCACACAGTCACATTGTCAAAGCACACAGTCACATTGTATTTAATCCCAAGTAACAATGCATCTTCTTTCAGATCTTAACACCTCCTCCCAAAGCCTCTGGCGGCCAGGAAAATCCCCCCAGGCCGTCTCTTTGTATACCAAAGACAAAACTTTCACATCCTCCTGTTATCTCCAAAGAGACCCAGTTCTTTGTTCAATCTAAGATGTGAAGCCTAAAGTGGTATACATATGGAGCATGAAGTGATATACATATGTGCATATGTGTGCCACATGACCCCCCCCCCCCCCCAAACGTCTAAGATGGAACAACGGAATAACAGTCTGCATGTCATGATAAACCATTACACATCAGTCCACCTTGCTTGGGCCTCAGTCTCCTCCCGTATAAGATAAGATAAGATAAGATAAGCCTTTATTAGTCCCACAACGGGGAAATTCCAGGATTGCAACAGCACAGGGATAGCAACACTCAGAGCAACAATCAGAAGGTAAGAAAAAAAAAAAAAAAAAAAACAAGCAAGCAAGAGCAGCTAATATACATATGTACATATTACTATAAAATATATATATACACACACACACACAGACACACAGTGCAGAGCATTGTAGCTGGATGGAATAAATATATGAATATATGAACACACAGTGCAGAGCATTGTAGCTAGATGGAATAAATATGTAAATATATAAACACCCACAGTACGGAGCATTGCAGCTAGGTGGAATAAATATGCAAGTATATAAACACACACAGTGCGGAGCAATGTAGCTAGATGGAATAATATGTAGATATATAAAAACACAGTGCGGAGCATTGTAGCTAGATGGAATAAATATATAGATATATAAATATAAACACACCCAGTGCTGAGCATTGTAGCTAGATGGAATAAATATGTAAATATATAAACACACACAGTGCAGAGCATTGTTGCTAGGTGGGATGAAACAGCATAACCGTCTACTTAGTTATCCTACATGGTATGATTATGTGCCCATACATATTCTCACCCCTCCATAGCGACCGGTATGTTCCTAGTTGTATGCCGGAGAGGACCATTGTGTAAGTCTATTGCATCTTTTGCATTCAAAAAAACTATTAGTTTGTTACGTCTTTTTGCTATCTCTGCGAGCAGCCCTGCTTAGGTTTGTACAGTCTGACAGCCGTTGGTAGGAAGGACCTATGAAACCTCTCGGTTGTGCACCTGGGATGATGTAGTCTGCTGCTAAATGAGCTCCTCAGTGCATCCAGTATGTCCTGCATAGGGTGGAACTCGGACTCCAGCAGAGATGACAGTTTAGCCACCGTCCTTCTCTCTCCCTATCTCCTCCATCGGATCAAGGCGCTGCCCCAGGACAGAGCTAGCTTTCTTAATCAGTTTGTTCAGTCTCTTCCTATCGGCTGCAGTAATGCCACTGCCCCAGCAGACCACTCCAAAAGTGATGGCTGATGCCACCACCGTGTCATAGAATGACTTCAGCAGCGCCCCTTGTACACCAAAAGACCTGAGTCTCCTCAGCAGGAACAGCCTTCGCTGTCCCTTCTTGTAGAGTGCGTCAGTATTGTGTGACCAGTCTAGTTTATTGTTCAGATGAATACCCAGGTACTTATAGGATGTCACCATCTCGATGTCTGTTCCCTGTATATTTACTGGTGCTGTGAGGGGCTGCCCATGCCTGCGGCAGTCCACCACCAGCTCCTTAGTTTTCCTCGCGTTGATCTGGAGGCAGTTTCCGATGGCACCAGTCCACAAAGTCCTGGATAAGCCCTCTGTACTCAGCTTCATCTCCGCTGGAGATGAGACCAACGATCGCAGAGTCATCAGAGAACTTCTGTAGATGGCAATGTGTTGTGTTGTGTGAGAAGTCCGCAGTATAAAGAGTGAACAGGAAGGGAGCCAGCACGTTCCCTGGGGGGGCCCCCGTGCTACTGATGATCGTGTCGGAAACACAGTCCCGGGTTCTCACAAACTGAGGCCGGTTCGTGAGGTAGTCCCAGGATCCATGATGACAGGTGCTGGTCCACCCCTGCGCGCAGCAGCTTGTCCTTCAGGATCATCGGTTGGATGGTGTTGAAAGCACTGGAGAAGTCAAAGAACATGATCCTCACCATATTCCCGGGCTTCTCCAGGTGGGACAGAGAACGGTGAAGGAGGAAGATCACCGCATCCTCCACCCCAATGCCATGCTGGTAGGCGAACTGGAGTGGATCCATCGCTGGTTCCACCAGGGGGCGGAGATGAGCAAGGAGCAGTCTCTCCAGGGTCTTCATCAAGTGGGACGTCAAGGCCACCGGTCTGTAGCTGTTCAGGTCTTTGGGGTGGGAAGTTTTTGGTACAGGTACCACACAAGATGTTTTTCCACAGCTGTGGTACCCTCCCCAGTTTCAGGCTCATGTTGAAGATATACGTCACAATCCCACACAGCTGGTCTGCACAGGACTTGAGGAGCTTTGCGCTGATGCCGTCCGGTCCCGACGCCTTCCTCGCCTTGATCTTCCTCAGCTCCGTCCTCACCTGGGTCTTGGTCAGGGTCAGGATGGGGGGCTGTGTGTTGGGAGTGGGGGGGGGTGTCGGTGTGGAGTGGGGAGTGGGCAGCAGGACTTGATTTCTTAGAGGCAGCAGTGGTTGTTGTGCAGACAGGGGGGAGGGCGGTTGGTCAAATCTATTGAAAAACAGATTCAGGTTGTTCGCCCACTCCCTGCCCCCGTGGCCTGGGGGGAGGTATTCTGGAGCCCCGAGATGGTTTTGAGGTTTCTCCAGACCCCGCTGATGTCGCTCTGTTGCAGCTTGTCCTCCATCTTCTTCCTGAAGCTGTCCTTGCCTTCTCTGATCTTTCTCTTCAGCTCCCTCTGTACGGACTTCAGCATCTCCCTGTTCCCCGACCTGAAGATCCTCTTCTTCTCTCTCAGAAGTGTTTTTATCTCAGGGTTGATCCAGGGTTTGTTGTTTGAGTGACGCCGTATGGTCTTGGTGGGAACGGATTTGTCTACACAGAAGCTGAGGTAGCCCGTGAAGGTGTGAATGAGGCCATCGATGTCCTCACCATGTGGATCGCAGAGCTGCTTCCAGGCAGTGGCTTCAAAACAGTCCTTTAGAGTGTCCATTGTCTCCTCAGACCATAACTCCACAGTGTGCATGGCCGGAGGTTGTCTGTGCACTAGGGGTTTGTACACCGGCCGGAGATGAACCAAGTTGTGATCCGATCTCCCAAGTGGGGGGAGTTGTGATGAGGTGTACGCCTCCTTAGTGTTTGCGTAGAATAAATCCAGTGTTTTATTGTCTCTAGTGTGGCATGTGACATACTGGGTGAAAGTGGGCAGAATGGGAGACAGTGAAACGTGGTTGAAATCGCCTGAGATGAGGAGAAGAGCATCTGGGTGTTCTGTCTGCAGCCTGCTGGTTACTGAATGGATGATGTCACGCGCTGTCCCAGCGTTCGCCGTCGGATTTGCATAAACAACAATGCAGATCACGTGTGAGTGTTCTCTCGGGAGATATGTAGGCCTCATGCTAACAGCTAGCAACTCAATGTCTTTGCTGCAGTGTCGTTGTTTAACAGTGATATGTCCCGGTCTGCACCAGTTGTTGTTAACATACATTATCACTCCACCGCCCCTTGCTTTGCCACTCTCTGGTGTTCGGTCAGCTCGTATCATGTGAAAACCCTCCAGCTCAATGTTAGCATCTGCTGCTAGTTCAGTTAGCCACGTCTCAGTAAACAAAAGGAGAGAGCACTCCCGGTAAGTGCTATCATAACGGGAGATAGCCGCTAGCTCATCTAACTTTCCCAGTATCGACCGTACATTTCCCATGACAACAGATGGAAGGGAGGGTCTGTACCTTATATTTTTTGTCCTCCGCCTTACTCCAGCCCGGCAGCCGCGACGCTTTCGCCTCAATTCTCTCGGTATGTCGAGTTTTTCCAGTGGGACCGGGTGGCGGTTAAATGCTAGCAGCTCTTCCCTGTTGTATCGTATCCTGCTATAAACAGTGGCTCCGTCCACCGGCTCAGGAGACATTTGGGACGATCTGTGTGTCCGTGATATAAGTGGGGTGAAAAAAAAAAGTGATCAAAAGAGAGAGGAAGGGAAAAAAAACTCGGAATCGAGCCGCTGTTGCAAAAGGCAGCCTACTGGTGTGGCGCCGAGAGATGTATCTGCTGTAAGCGGGCTTTACCACTTCCGCGGCGCCGTCCTGCTGGGGAGCTGCTGTCTGAGGGTGAGAACTGTTAGTCAATCCCTGTGGGTGTTCTGGGGAATGTCCCCTAGGGGGTCTGCCGTGCCGAGGAGCCCTGGCCAACAGCACATCCTCATCCGCCACCACAAAGGCGGGTTTGAGCCTGTTTATGCCAATCTTTTCTTTCCTGCCCCCCAAATCTAGCAAAAAATGCTTATCCCCTGTTTCCAGCACTCTATATGGTCCATCATAAGGTGGTCGTAACGGTGGGCGATGAGCATCGTGTCTGACAAAAACAAACTCCACATTTTTTAAGGCCTTAGGCACAAAAACGCACGGAAAACTGTGGTGAACGGGGCCAGGCAGCGTGCCCGATTCCGTGCCACTCTGCAACCGCTGAGCCGGGGAGCATTCTGGCACAGGATTATCTGGGAGAAATTCCCCGGGCAGCCAAAGTGGCTGCGCAAAAACTAACTCAGCCGGGGAGGCTTCTTTAAATCCTCTTTAGGTGCAGAACGCAACCCCAATAAAACCCACGGTAGCCTGTCTACCCAATTTGCATCCGTAAGCGACGCTCTGAGAGCCGCTTTCAATGACCTATGAAAACATTCGCATAACCCATTAGCCTGCGGGTTGTACGCGGTTGTGCGGTGGATCGTTACCCCCAGACTGCGGGCCATTGCTGACCAAAGTTCGGAAACAAATTGAGGACCTCTATCGGACGTAATGTCCGACGGGACTCCAAAGCGCGCTACCCATGCTGTTAAAAACGCACGCGCCACCTCCTCGGCTGTGGTTGACGACAGTGAGACCACTTCTGGCCAGCGCGTGGTGCGGTCGACCATTGTCAGAAGGTGTGTGCACCCCTGTGACAGCGGGAGGGGGCCCGTGGAAGATGTGAATAAACCTGACTCGTGAGATAAACTCTGCCTCGTCATTTTCACATTTTCCACACTGGTGACCCTAAGACGTATCATGAGTGAAAGAAATTCCCCCGAGCCAGCCGGGTCAGGAGCTCCCAGCCAAGCGTATGCCGCTACTGTCCAGCTACCAGACTTTTGGCGAGACAACCCGCGCTCCTGGTTCCACTTGGTCGAAGCACAGTTCGCCCTCCGGGGGATAACGGTAGATGACACAAAGTTCTACCATGTGATTGCCAAGCTCGACAACCGCACGGCTCGGCATGTGCAGAGCCTTGTGGAGCAGCCACCGGCCGACGACAAATATGTGGGTACATATGTGGGTACCATATGCTTCACATGTGAATTACTGTATGCTTGTTGTAGGCTTCACGTCTCAGAGGAACAAAAGGGACTGAACCTCCTAGGGGTAACAGGAGGATGTGAAGTCTGGCCTTTTGTATACGAAGAGATGGCCGTGAGGGATTTCCTGACCACCAGGACTTTAGATGGAGACGAGGAGACCTGGTGGCGGATGCATTGTGTTTGGGATTAAAAGTCAATGTGAATGTATTGGGCTGCACGGTGGCGCAGTGGTTAGCACTGCAGCAGCACAGTTTACCCTTGGCCGGGGGATTGTGGGGATCGTGGGACCGTGGGTTCGATCCCAGCCCCCGACCAACAGTGATCTGTGTGGAGTTTGCATGTTCTCCCCGTGTTGCGTGGGTTTACTCCGGGATTTCTCCGGTTTCCTCCCACATGCCAAAAACATGCATGTTAGGTTAATTGGCTGTTCTAAATTGTCCCTAGATATCTGTTTCCTATAGGCCCTTAGAATAGAGGGTTAGCATTAATGAAAGCGCTTTGAGTGGTCTTTGTGACTAGAAAAGCGCTATATAAGTGCAGGTTACTTAGTTAGTTAGTTAGTATGGTGAATGTATGCTTTGATGTCCTGGGGTATTTAAGGAACAGAATGTGGGGGATTCCTCTCTCTGTCTGCTTTTGAATGTTGGAGAATGTGATTGCGAATAAAACTGGACTTGAGAAATAAACTCAGCCTCGTCCTTCCACAGAATCTCCACACTGGTGACCCTACGACGTATCATGAGCGGAGACGAATCTCCCGAGCCAGACTCGTCAGGAGCCAGCCAAACGAATGCGGCCACAGTTCAGCTATCAGACTTCTGGCCAAACAGTCCGCGCTCCTGGTTTAACGCAGTCGAGGCACAGTTCCACCTCCGGAGGATTTCGGTAGACGACACAAAGTTCTACCATGTGGTTGCAAAGCTGGACAACCACACAGCCCAGGGAGTGGAGAGCCTGATCAACCACCCGCCGGACAGCGACAAGTACAGCACGTTGAAGGCTGCACTCATCCGTCACTTCACCCCCTCGGTGGGGGAGCGTGCAGAGAGGCTCCTGGCGCTGACTGAATTTGAGAGCGACCGACCGGCAGACCTGATGGGGAAGATGTTGAGTTTGAGAGACGCCGAAGATGATAGCTTCATCTTCACCCACCTTTTCCTCAGGACCCTACCGTCAGTGGTGAGAGTGACCCTGGCCAGTTCCCCACTGTTGACCCGACGAGACTACCACGAGCTAGGCCAGGAGGCGCAACGACTCGTCGACGCCAATAAACGGCGCGCGGATACGGCTGCGGAGCTAGGCGCAACGTCTGGAGAGGGCAGGGGGCCAGAGGCTGCAGCACCAGACTCACCGACGACGGCGGCGGCAGGGGCCAGGAAACACGGAGCAGATGACGTCCTTTGCTTCTACCATCACCGCTTCGCAGAGAGGGCACGCAGGTGCATTCCACTGTGCCATTTCAGGCGCTCGGGAAACGCCAAGACCGGGGGTCGTTAGCAGCTGCGGCCCTCGGAGAGGAGAACAAGCTGCTCTACCTGAGGGATGCGCACTCAGGGAGGCATTTCCTCGTGGACACGGGCTCCCAGCTGAGTTTCATCACACCTTCCTACGCTGACCGGCTGGCGCCTTCCAGTGGTCCCGGGGTGTCAGCAGCGAACGGCTCGGCGATTAAGACCTTCGGTGAGAGGACTCTGCTTCTGTCTTTACACAGCCGTACATTTGAGTGGACTTTCGTCATAGCGGCAGTTAATTTCAACATGTTAGGGGCTGATTTTTTGTGCTCACATGGTTTGTTGGTCGATCTTGCTAATAGACGCCTGGTTAATGCACTCTCTTTTTATTCTATTCCCTGTACAGCTTGAGTGGCCCCGCCAACAGCACAAGCCAACATCACAGCCGCAGGTGGTAAGTTTCACACACTGCTCACTCAGTTCCCAGCACTCACGGTCCCGACATTTTCGGCGGCCGTGGCTAAACACGGGGTGGAACATTTTATTATTACCACCGGATCGCCAGTTTTTGCAAAAGCTCGGCGCTTGGATTCAGCTAAACTGACCATAGCGCGCGAGGAGTTCGCCAACCTGGAAAAGTTGGGCATCATCCGGCGTTCAAAAAGCCCCTGGGCTTCACCGCTTCACATGGTCCCTAAAGCTGATGGCTCGTGGCGGCCTTGCGGTGATTTCCGCAGGCTGAACAACGCTACAGCGCACGACCGCTACCCAATCCCGCACATCCAAGATTTTTCAGTTCATTTGGCAGGGGCGTGTGTTTTTTCTAAAATAGACTTGGTACGCGGTTACCACCAGGTCCCAGTGCGCGCTGAGGACATACCCAAAACAGCGGTAATAACTCCTTTCGGGCTTTTCGAGTTTTTGCGCATGCCGTTTGGGCTTAAAGGCGCAGCGCAGACGTTCCAACGCATGATGGACGCGGTTTTGCGCGATCTCCCTTTTGTGTTTGTCTACCTGGACGACATATTGGTAGCCAGCGCGTCTGAAGACGAACACGAAAGCCACCTCACGTCAGTTTTCCGGAGGTTGGCGGAGCACGGGTTAATAATTAACCCAGCGAAGTGTCAGTTCGGGGTGACGCAGATTGATTTTTTGGGGCATCGCGTCTCCCCAGAAGGAGCAGTCCCTCTGCCTGACAAAGTGCGCGCAATAAATTCAACTTTAACTTTATTTATTTATATAGCGCCACTTCACAACAACAGTCATCTCATAGCACTATCAACTGTAGGGGGGATAACAAATTTTCCCCAACCACAAACGATCAAAGCGTTACAGGAGTTTTTGGGAATGGTGAATTTTTATAACGGTTTCCTCCCCCGCGCAGCGCAGCTCATGCAACCATTGTATGCTGCACTAAAAAAACAAAAACCCACAAATAAAGTCGAATGGTCTCCGGAGCGAGAGCGCGCATTCTCTGAAGTCAAAACAGCCCTGGCAAACGCTGCGTTGTTGGCACATCCGGTCCCAGCAGCCCGCATGGCACTCACTACTGACGCGTCAGATGTGGCCATAGGGGCGGTCGTGGAACAGTTTGTAGCCGGAGCCTGGCAATCGCTCGCCTTTTTCAGTAAAACTCTGCGCGACAGCGAACGAAAATACAGCGCATTCAACAGGGAGTTGTTAGTTCTCCACTTGGCCATTCGCCACTTCCAGTTCTGGCTGGAAGGACGCCGTTTCACCGCGTTCGTTGACCACAAGCCGCTGACTTTCGCGATGGCCAAGATTTCAGAACCTTGGTCGGGCCGGCAGCAGAGACAGCTGGCCGCGATATCAGAGTTTACTACCAATATCCAGCATGTGGCGGGTAAACTTAATGTAGTGGCGGACTGCCTCTCGCGCGCCGTGGAGGCTCCAGCCCGTGTGGAGGTAGATTCTGCAGCCATGGCCGCGGAGCGGGTTAGCGACGCGGAAGTGCGCGCAGCCCCGGTCGGCGTGGGGATAGATTATGCAGCCATGGCCGCGGAGCAGGTTAGCGACGCGGATGTGCGCGCGCTCCAGTCTGGACCAACAGGGTTAAGGCTGGAGAACAGGGTGCTGCAAGACGGCATGCCCCCCCTAATCTGCGATGTCTCCACTGGGCGGCCGTGTCCGGTGGTTCCAGCCGTGTGGCGCCGCCGCGTTTTTGACCCGATTCATTCTCTGGCGCACCCAGGAGTGCGGGCATCGGTCAAAATGGTAGGAGAGAAATTTGTATGGCCGAGCCTGCGCAAACAAGTTAGAGAGTGGGCGGCAGCCTGCATGGCCTGTCAGCGGGCCAAGGTTCATAGACACACGAGAGCTCCCTTGGAGCCGTTTCACATCCCAGCTAAAAGGTTTGATCATGTCCACGTGGATCTCGTAGGCCCCCTCCCACCCTCACAAGGGTGCACACATCTTCTGACAATGGTTGACCGCACCACGCGCTGGCCGGAAGTGGTCCCACTGTCGTCAACCACAGCCGAAGAGGTTGCGCGCGCGTTTTTAATGGCTTGGGTAGCGCGTTTTGGAGTCCCGTCGGATATTACGTCCGACAGAGGCCCTCAATTTGTTTCCGAACTTTGGTCAGCGATGGCCCGCAGCTTGGGGGCAACGATCCACCGCACAACCGCGTACAACCCGCAGGCTAACGGGTTATGCGAACGTTTTCACAGGTCACTGAAGGCGGCTCTCAGAGCGTCGCTTACGGATGCAAATTGGGTTGACAAACTACCATGGGTTTTATTGGGGTTGCGTTCTGCACCTAAAGAGGATTTAGAAGCCTCCCAGCCGAACTAGTTTTCGCACAGCCACTTCGGCTGCTCGGGGAATTTTTCCCAGATAATCCAGCGCCAGAGTGCTCCCCGGCTCAGCGGTTACAGAATAGCACGGGCCCGAGCACACTACCTGGCCCCGTTCACCACAGTTTTCCGCGTGTTTTTGTGCCTAAGGCTTTAAAAAATGCGGAGTTTGTTTTTGTCAGACATGATGCCCATCGTCCGCCTTTACGCCCACCTTATGACGGACCATACAGAGTGCTGGAAACAGGGGATAAGCATTTTTTGCTAGATTTGGGGGGCAGAAAAGAAATAATTGGCATTAATAGGCTCAAACCCGCTTTTGTAGTAGCTGACGAAATTGTGCAGTTGGCTAAGGCTCCTCGACGCGGCAGGCCCCCTAGAGAGCATTCCCCAGAACACCCACAGAGGTTGACTAACAGTTCTTATCCCCAGGCAGCAGCTCCACAGCAGGAAGACGCCGCGGAAGTGGTACAGCCTGCTTACAGCAAATACGGGAGAAGACTGCGGCCAAAGCGGCATGTGGACTGATATGTAGTGATTTTATTATGACATGCAATCTGTGGTTATGTTGTTCCATCTTAGACCTTTTGGGGGGTTATATGTGGTGCACATATGTGGGTTCCATATGCTTCACATGTGAATTACTGTATGCTTGTTGTAGGCTTCACGTCTCAGAGGAACAAAAGGGACTGAACCTCCTAGGGGTAACAGGAGGATGTGAAGTCTGGCCTTTTGTATACGAAGAGATGGCCGTGAGGGATTTCCTGACCACCAGGACTTTAGATGGAGACGAGGAGACCTGGTGGCGGATGCATTATGTTTGGGATTAACAGACAATGTGAATGTATGGTGAATGTATGCTTTGATGTCCTGGGGTATTTAAGGAACAGAATGTTGGGGATTCCTCTCTCTGTCTGCTTTTGAATGTTGGAGAATGTGACTGCGAATAAAACTGGACTTGAGAAATAAACTCAGCCTCGTCCTTCCACAAAATCTCCACAACATCAAATTTAACGCTAAGAAGAGTAATGTCATGATTGTGAGATGCAGAGAGGACAGGGAACTAGTTTTTCCTACCTTTAAATTGTGTAATACTTCACTTGCGACATGCAAGGAAATAAAATACTTGGGTCACATCATCACTGATGATTTGAGAGATGACAGATATCTACAGGCAGTGCCGTAAATTGTATGCTCAAGCCAATATGTCACTGAGAAACTTTAGTATGTGCTCTGTAAATGTTAAATCTTCTCTGTTCAGAGCTTACTGTACTCCTCTGTACACTGCACACCTGTGGAGCAGCTACAAGACTGATAGTATGAGAAGGTTGACCGTGGCCTACAACGATGCAGAGGTTGCTGCTTCAGTTGCCCAGATGGCATAGTGCCAGCCAGCTGTTTGTGACATGTGGTATTCCTACATGTAAGGCACGACTGAGGAAACTTATGTACAATTTTATATGTTGTCTGGATGACTCAGAAAACAGCATCATACAGACCCTGATAAGCCCTAGGAAGAGCAGTCTCAGATACACCTCTGCTCTCAGAAGTCACTGGCACAACAGCCTCTACAAGAACTCTTTTTAAAGACTGTTATGCTTTTGTTATTGCTGCCGTGTTCTTTTATTGTTTCCCTGATACCCCTACCCCTCCCTATTCTATATGGACCCGCTTGTGTGTCTGAAATAAAGATTATTATTGTGACGTTTGCGGGATTCAAACAAAGAAAGAGGAGCAAGATGGTTGTGACGAACAGGCTTTATTTACACCCCCCCGACCCCAACTTCTGAGCACAGAGAGGAGGGGAGGTCATTCTCCCAGACCTCCATTTCAATCATGGTTACACACACATGATACATCTTGCTCTAATCCTGCTAAACACTGCTGGGTCATTATAACGCAGTTATAATGACACAGCAGTATAACTCAGTAATAACACATTTAATACACACACACAGTAACGTTTCAAACTGGCAAAGCATGCTGGGAAATCCCTGCCCCCCTTAAAATGGCCCCGACGTTACACTGCCCTCCCCTGGACTGGTTTCCGTCCCCAGAAAATTCAAAGTCCACTTTCAGAAATCCAACGCGAGTCAACCCGGTGCCGGGGCGGCACGCACGGGCCATCCAGTGTCCATCTGAGTCTCGGTCGGAGTATCTGGTTGGGGTAGGGTTCCGGTTTGGCCACCAGCGGGCGGATGGACACATCTGACAGCCTCTGTAGGACCACGCACAGTCCCTTCCCTGGCAGCGGGAGTCCCATGCCCGCTCCGGCCGACTCCCACCGCTGCCAGGTCTCCCAGGCGGCCGCTGGCCCGCGACCATGCGTCCAGCCCTTGCCGCGCCTGGAAAATGGCCGGATCTTCGTCCTGCTCGCTCCGCTGCTGCGCGTCTGCTGCGCCGAGGGCCTCCGTGACGTCACCGAAAGGGAAAGCATCTGTGGGTGGTGGTAGGACACGCACAGTTCCTCCTCTGGCAGCGGGAGTCACGACTCCCACCGCTGCCAGGACCTCCCAGGCGGCTGCTGGCCCGCGTCCAGCCCCTGCCGTGCCCGGGAAAAGACCGGATCTGTCCTGCTCGCTCCGCTGCTGCTGCGCTCCAAAGGCCTCTAATGTGGCGGCATGAAATAATAAGCGGCGAACTGGGAGTTTTTGAGGGAGTTTATTATCATTCATCCCGCCATCATTGAACTCACTCCAGCCCTGTGCAGGCGGGCTGGAGTGGGTCCTCAGGCTCTCGTGAGGAGACACAGAATGCGTGTGTCAGAAGCAGTAGTCAGAGAGAGAGAATGAACATGAATTTCAGTCAGCTTATATACCCAGTTACAGACAATACATGAAAGGCACACTAGCATCACAGAACAGGAAGCATGAACACCTGCATTTGAGTCACACATATCAAAGCAGATTACTGGCAGGAAGAAGCTAGACAAAAGAGAGGCTGCCTATTGGTATCAGTCATTGTTCTGCTAATTGCTCCAGCTGTGCGCTCTGCTAGTCTGTAGGCTGTGGGGGGGTCACCCACATCTGTGACGTCACCGCCGGGGGGAGCATCTGCAGGAGGCGGCTTTTTCTCCGTCCATGCCACCTCGCTCTAGTTTAATGTCGGCGAGGGGCCAGTGTGTCGTGCGCTGTGTGCGGGGCAGTACCATGCGATGTACCCTGGCTCTGCGCAGCGGAAGCCCCCCTTCCTCGCGTCGCCGTCGCTGTCTCCTTCGTGCACGCGCTGCTGTGATCTGCCGTAGCTCCTCCTCCCACTCGCTCTCAGCACGGCGGTTTCCTCCGGTGACCAGTCGTTCAGCGCGGCAGCCAACTCGACCTGGGCCAGGTGGTCATCCAACAGGTTCTCGCCGTTGTAGCGGGGAATCTTGGCCCGCTGCTGGACGGATGGGACGGTCATCTCCCGGTCGATCGCCGCTCCTAATTGCCCTGGAATCGCCAGCCCGTCCTGCCCTGAAAAGGGCGGGAAACAGGGCTGGTTTGCTTTGCTCGGCCCGTTCTGTCTTGAAAAAGGCAGAGCAGTCCCATCGAGTCCGCTGCTCCGTCCATCGCTGCGATCCACTCCAGGGGCCGGCGTCTCAGCTCTACGCTCCGTTCCCAGCCGAGCGATGAACCGCTCTGGCCGTTGGACCTCCGCCTGGATCCTCATCTTGCTCCATCCCCTGACACCAGTGTGACGTTTGCGGGATTCACACAAAGAAAGAGGAGCAAGATGGTTGTGACGAACAGGCTTTATTTACACACCCCCGACCCCAACTTACTTCTGAGCACAGAGAGGAGGGGAGGTCATTCTCCCAGACCTCCGTTTCAATCATGGTTACACACACATGATACATCTTGCCCTAATCCTGCTAAACACTGCTGGGTCATTATAACGCAGTTATGACACAGCAGTATAACTCAGTAATAACACATTTAATACACACACACAGTAACGTTTCAAACTGGCAAAGCATGCTGGGAAATCCCTGCCCCCCTTAAAATGGCCCCGACATTACACTATTATTATTAACATCCTCCAAAGTCCTCATCATCAGTGTCAACCCTGATAATGGCAATGTTATTTTTAACATCCATAAATTAACACTATGAATATTTTATAATTCTGCTGAAATAGTCTGTACTTATTTGAACAAACTGTTGTGAGAAACAATAAGAAAGGTCCTCAGAATGAAGACTGGTTTAATTATTTAATGCAGTTGTAAACAAAGTGCTGCGGCGGATGATAAAATAAATGCAGCGATGGTGAAGGTTTTAAGCAGAGTTTATTGAATCATACCGCCGTCACGAGCTCCGCTCCCGGCGCCGTGCATGCGCGCCGGGAGCGAGCCCGGCGGCTCTCAGAGAAGGAGGACACAAAGTCTGTGTCCAGCAGCAGCAGTTGAGGAAGTGGAATTGAGAGAGTGAGTTACAGAACCTGTGCAGTATTTATACCCAACTCAGACAATACATCAAAGCGAATTCACAGCAGTTGGTACGATCAAAGGGACTGCAGAACAGGCATGAGATATCTGCATTTGAAAGACCTACATAACAATAGGCAGATTGCTGTCCTCTGCTCCAGCTTGCAGGACAAAGAGGTTACAAGGCACATCTACATATTGATCTGTCTCTAGGTCACAGTAAGGACAGGACGCATGAACACTATACATGAATGGCACATTACATCACAGTACATGAATGGCACATTACATCACAATACATGAATGGCACATTACATCCCAGTAGTGCAGCGGGAAAAACCAAGAGAAGAGAGCTGACTGTCCTTAATCTGTTGTGGGGGTTAACCGAACCGCCACAGTTCAAACAATTTAGATCTACACAACTAAATGGAATAGAAGTAATGTTAATGATGTGTTTAACAGTAAATCAAAAACTGAAAGCTAAAACCAATCAAAAATATTCTGGAAACAACTGGCATATTTATAAATGTAAAATATTCTCTTGTATCAAATAGCTCACTGTGGGGCACCCCCACAACAGACTGGGACAAGCAGAGCGCTCGGCTAGAGCAATTAACATAACAGTGAAATGTGTGTATTAATGTCAACAGGCAGCCTCGCTTCGTCTGGCTCTTTCCTGCTCAGTACTGTGATGTTAATGTACCATTCATGCATTGTGTTCAAGCTTCCTGCTCTTACTCTGATGCAAATGTCCCATGCCTTTCATGTATTGTCTGTAACTGGGTATATAAGCTGACCGAAATTCATGTTCATTCTCTCTTTGACTGCTCATCTGACTACTGCTGTTGAAAGCCTGAGGACCCGCTCCAGCCCGCCTGCACAGGGGCTGGAGTGAGTTCCATGATGGCGGTATGATCAATAAACTCCCTTAAAACTCACAGTTTGCTTCTTATTTTTTCATGCCGCCACATTGGTGACCCCGAGAAAGCACACGCTTTGTGCAACGCAACCTTCTGGTCTGGACAGCAACTCTGGTGACCCCGAAGAAAGCACAGGCTTTGTGCAGCAACCTTCTGGTCTGGACAGCCACGCTGGTGACCCGACGACAACGAACGCAGCAGCCTGGCGCAAATGATCTGCCCTCCCTTCTGCCACAGGGGAGACCTCTACGCAGAGCCACCACCAGGCGAAACTCTCCGGAGATCACCCACGACCGGGAAAGCTGCAGAAAGTTCATGGTGAGATCTGCACGCCTGAGATCTGCACATCCACGCTGGGACCGTCCGCTCTCACAGCTCCTCTACACGAGAGCGCACGCACCTCGTCCTCTCTCCACGACGGCGACCTCCAGGGCCGATGGAGAACGCAGCGCGTGGACCTGAACGCACCATGACCCGACACAGCAAACTACAGCAACACACTGAACAGGGATGATTATCGGCGCCAACTACGCTGATCTCCAGCAAGCTCCCTGACCCTGACTCGACTCTACAGCGGACCACCCACGCACCGAACCCCTGCACACGCACCGGGGGGTTATGAGGACAGCGCACCATGCACGGGACAAACCGGCTCTACACAGACCACCAGCGTCCTTCGCGGCTGCACACGGAACCTTCAGGGCTGCTCACACACCTGAAGCATCACACGCAGCTCGTTCACAGGATTTTGTATGGGTCTCAGCCATGGCGCACAAAGGGATTCAGCCGTCAGCTGTTCCCGAGGGCTTTAGGGCTGCGCCCGCACCTAAAGTCAACAGGCCAAGTCCCTCTGCTTTTGTTTTTTTTCTCACAGCCGCTACGCAGCCTCGCAGCTCCTGTTTTTCTTCATGGCCGCTATTAATCCTCGCAGGACTTAACCACGAGAGGAGTCAGTGACTAATTTTTCTTCTTACAGCTGTTGTGGACCTCCGCACGTTCAACGGGACAGCCCCTCAACATCGTGGATCCACAGGCAATTTTTGCGCGGCCCAGACAATTTCGCTGTCCCGGGCCGGCACTTGCTACCCCCACCCCCCTCCCTCCACCGCCGCCTGCAGCAAGCCTCCCCCGCAGCTTGCTCCCAAAGCCGGACTATCGAGGCCTCAGCTTCCCGCTGAGCCCTCTGGGAGGGAGTGTGTGGGGCACCCCCACAACAGACTGGGACAAGCAGAGCGCTCGGCTAGAGCAATTAACATAACAGTGAAATGTGTGTATTAATGTCAACAGGCAGCCTCGCTTCGTCTGGCTCTTTCCTGCTCAGTACTGTGATGTTAATGTGCCATTCATGCATTGTGTTCAAGCTTCCTGCTCTTACTCTGATGCAACTGTCCCATGCCTTTCATGTATTGTCTGTAACTGGGTATATAAGCTGACCGAAATTCATGTTCATTCTCTCTTTGACTGCTCATCTGACTACTGCTGCTGAGAGCCTGAGGACCCGCTCCAGCCCGCCTGCACAGGGGCTGGAGTGAGTTCCATGATGGCGGTATGATCAATAAACTCCCTTAAAACTCACAGTTCGCTTCTTTATTATTCATCCGCCTCATCACCATATTTTTTTTCCTCATGTGAACACTTTTAAGAGAAAAATCTCAAGTTTTTCAAATAGTTCTCTATTGTATGCATAAAAACTAAAAATGTGCATGAAAAACTTGCACATTTAATATAAAAATTAAGAAAAAGTTATTTTAAAACATTTTATTTTTTTTATTTCAGCATAAAAACCGCCTCAAAAGTAGCAAATTTATGCAAAAATTATTCAAATTTAGGAGGAATAAATAAAAGTAATAGAATTAAAAGAGAAAAGGCACAGATTTGCGAGAAAAACCTTCCTATTTGTGCAGGAATCAAGTATTAAGGCACAGTGACATGTTCTTTTCCTGTCATATCTCTGCAGCTAATAGAGTTGTTGGAGACTGGAGCAGTGACCACCGGGGCTGGTGGAGTCTTCATTATCGTGAGCAGTGATGTCACAGTAAGGGTTTGTGGGGCAGATGGAACAGTGGAATGATGGAGGAGCTGTGGTTTGATGATGATTAAGCTGTCAGAGTAAAATGGAACACAGTATTGTGTAGAAATAGTTAAAGCGTACCTGTGGTGGTCGTGAAGACGCATTTGACTTGAAAACATTATGAATAAGTATTTCTTATTTTGGTAAATAATTTTTGCCAGCCATATACCACCAGACAATGTATATTCAAATAGGACCTTGGCCATGGGCAGCCAATGAAAACTGTGGGCGCAGCCATGACACATGCAGATGTGACGTCACTTCGTTGATACTCAACAGTCAATGCTCCGCCTGTATGAGAGACTAGGGTGCTGTTGTGAGTGTTTTTATTCTATTATGGCTGAATTGTCGGACTCTGAGGAAGAATTTGTCCAACATGGCTACAGGTTTGAGCCAGAAAGGTCTTCTGAGGGTTAAAGTGACGAAGTGGTCCTCACACACAACGCAATTTCGTCTGAAATTATTCGTCTGTGCCCTGTTTCCGCTCCGATCTTCTGACAAGGTGAGCTGGGTTTGGGTACACAAAAAGTGTTTCTTTGTTTTTTTCGCTTATTATTCAGACATCTAAAGGCTTTACATTCCGCCATGTTGCGATATCCATATCGCATTGTATGTTTTTGTTTTTAAAAGAGCAACGAGTGTCTGCTGCTCTGTAGATAGTTTTAGAATCATCTTCCGAGATCAGATGAGACGAGGCGCTGAATTTAAGCATTTATTTATTTTCTACTCGTTTTAGTTCTGCATTTAATATGAATCCTGAGTTTGAAATAAACGTTTGAATTTGAATATCCCCGAAGCCGCTCCACATCCGGGTACTCAGATCGCAAGTTTTAGAATTATCGGCATTTACGAGCTCAGATCAGAAAAGACGGCTCTCTGAATTTAAACATTTATTTATTTATGTTCTACTCGTTTTAGTTCTGCATTTAATATGAATCCTGAGTTTGAAATAAACGTTTGAATTTGAATATCCCCGAAGCTGCCGCACATCCGGGTACTCAGATCGCAGTGTTAGAATTATCGGCATTTACGAGCTCAGATCAGAAAAGACGGCTCGCAGAATTTAAACATTTAATTATTTATTTTCTACTCGTTTTAGTTCTGCATTTAATATGAATCCTGAGTTTGAAATAAACGTTTGAATTTGAATATCCCCGAAGCCGCTCCACATCCGGGTACTCGAGGCTCAGCCAATACTGATCCAGATCACGGTGTCAACGAAATTACATCACAGGAAGCGTCCTGGAAGTCCCTGTAGCCGCTAGTATGGCTGTACCCATGTTTTGCTGACATAGCTGAATCAGCAGATCAGCAATGGATTTATATCAAATTGCTTTGAACGTGAATTTCAACTTAAACTTGAACTAGAACATGAGACAGGGGCTCAATATAATATCTTTTTTTTCACGACCACCACAGGTACGCTTTAAATGACTCTGGCACTCAACAAAATTATTTCTAAAAAAGTTTTTGACCTCTGAAATGACATGGACATGTTAGTGTTACAGGACAGGTGGGTGTGACATATTCATTGAATTCAGATATTTTGGTTAATTTTTGTGACTCATTCATACCAGTTATTTTGAGAACAGTACATGTGGTCTGTCATCACATGCAGTAAAGGTTCTGGTACACACGGCACTGACCCTGGTTACATGGTCACAATAAACTGATAACGGTTTTGTTGTGTTTACATGCACTGATTAAATGGATTATTGGAGGGTTAACCACTTGAGTTAATGACCATAATTACATGGCCACTTGAATAATCAGATAACTCCAGAAATCCAATCATAACCGGCTTATTTGTGTCCATGCAACCATGATTACTGTTGGACTCTTCCTCATCTTGTGTTTGGGGGGGACAGCATCAGTGCTCGGTCTGGGTTCGTCAGTTTTGGTTCGTGTGAATTACTCCCCTCTTAGAATAGGCCTGCACATTGATTCAGTTTAATTTCCTCAATATCATTGCTTTACTTCAATATAAAAAAATCACAATTTATACGCCGTCATAAATGTTTGAGCTTGGAGATGGAAATCTTTTGTGGAAATAAAGGTACTGCATAAAGTTTTCTGTTGTTGTACTCTTTCATTAAAGTAATGCTGTTTCTGCTAACTTGTCTCAGACATCTTCTCTCCTTTCTGTGTGCTGGGAACCCAAACATCTGGATCACTTTCTCAGCTTTATTTGTGCATCCATAAGCTGCGCAGATAATCATGCTGAGAACCTGATCTGAGAACATTTTAGGATTTCATTGTTTTTGGCATCAAAATACAATTTATGAAGTCAAACCCTTCAGACACTGGAGGAAAATATTCATTTTCCACAATTATGTGATGTTACAATATGGATGAATAAAAAAATAGAAAAAAGGCTTGCCTTTATTTGAAACACTGGTGCTGTTATTATCTATTTAAATTCAATCATGTAACCCCAGTCCCACCTGGAAGAGGAAGCAATGGTGCCAACATGCTCACTGGTATTAGCTGACAGTAATTTGTCAGGCAGAAGTTCAGAGTGAAAAATGAGGAAAATTAGAGCATGTCTTTGCATTTTTATTTTAAAAAAATACAATTTCATGGCATTTGTACTACACTGAATATTTTCATAAAAGACTGTTGCACCTTGACTACATTGTGTTACAAAGGCCTCTTCGATTTAGTATTTTCCACCCTGCTAGTCACTAGTTTTCAGAGTACAATGTAATGTTTATGTACGAGTACATCTCAGTAAATAGAATATCATGATTCACATTTTAATTTAAAAACTACAATCAAAATTGAATTAAAAAAAGGCCTGAAATATTCCCTTGTGCCTGTAATGAATATTGAACATGAGTTTTATTTTTTTAAATTATAATTATTTTTGCACAATATTCAAATTTACTGAAAGGCACTAATGTGTTATATTTACATTCACACAGAAAATCTTTCCTAACTTGGAAGTTTTAGGAGTAAAGTGCACAACCTCTAGTACCTTAGCTAAATTACATTAAACTGACTTAGTCTTTTTAACTACATATTTTCAGTTCAGATAATTCTGCCTAATCTTACAAAATAACCCATTGTATTTAAATGCTGATAATTCAGTAATCAGTTTACTGAAGCCATAATATAAGGTAAGGCCACACAGCTAGGCAGTGATATTTACACTGCAGCTTTCATCAGTGTGAATCAGTTCTCTTTCCCTCCAAAACATACTAAGTCTTTTTAAAGATGCTCTTTATATCAATCTATTTAAATCTGTTCATTATACATCTAAACAATGTACCTACCGATGGGTATTCTGAATATTTACCAAATATGGCAAAAAAAAAAAAATGCTGTTAATACTGCAGAATGTCACAGCTGCCATTCACACACCATTATAGAAAGGCCACTGTTTGCAACTATTTGGAGTTCTATGAACCACGTGACTGGGCAGTGGCGAGATCAAAGCGTGTTGCAACTATCATACAGCTATGGACAAAGGTAACCCGAGTGTATACAAAATGCAGTTTTTAAATCATTTAATTTTTAAGGGTAAAAAGCTATCAAAACCACCACCCTTGGCAGCAACAATTGCAATCAAGTTTGCTTTAAGGCATACATTTTTTTTCCCAAAGAAAAGATTTCATGCATGTGATCAAAAGTTATGTTAAAAGGGTGAGCTAAACTTTACAATAAACTAGGCCCATCTTTGTAAAATTTTTATTTTTTAAAAAGTTTGTATTATTAATTAAAAGACATTACAAAATGGTTTGAAATTTCGGACTAAAATTGTCTGGTGGCACACAGCCATTCAAAGGTGAATATACCAGCCTATCAGAAATTATCATAGAAAATAAACATAACAGCATACAGATATAATTCAAAGGAAAAAAAAACCCCATTCACACCCATTTTTCTACTGTAGAAAAATTTAATAACCATTTAATTAATATCTGCAAAAACAGTTAGGAATAACATACAACTGATTACAAAAAACAAGATTAAGAGCTCCCTGCTGTACTTGGACAAAAAGGCAGTGCACCATTTTGGGGCAATAAAACTACATACTACAAAGCCTTCAGATCATAAAAAGGGGCAAATAGAAAAAGAGCTGCGTCATAAAAATGTAAATTACAATTAAAAAAAATATACAAAAATCAATCTACTTCTTTGCTGATCTTCCTCTGCGGGTTTGCGGCTGCGATTCGCCTTCAGCATCTTTCTTGATATTCACCTTGGTTGTAGATACCACTTTTTCAGAAACAGCCTTTGCACCTCGCTTGGCTCTCTTGATGGGCTGAGCGTCTGCTTTATCTGAGAGATCCTCCTCTTCAGTTTTGTTGGCAACCTTGGACACACTGCTGTCTCCAGTGTCGACTTTGTTTTGATTTTGGATTTGTTTTGACTTCCTTCCTCGGACAGTCTTTATAGGCGTTACTTTCTGAATCTCAAAAACCTCCAGATCTGATTTCCAATGGACAGATTTTTTGGTCATGTCTGCATTTTTGACAACTTCTTGAGGAGAGTTGACCTTATTGGTCTCTGTGGCTTCACCTTTTGTGGCAGCCCGTCTCCCCCTCTTTGCTGGTTCAGACTTTGAAACTGAGGGTGTTGACTCTACTTTGGTCTCCTCAAGACAAACAGCAGGACCCCGCCGTGCCCTTTTAGGCGGACTGGGTTGTTCAGCTTTAGTGCAGGCATTTCTTCCTCGCTTAACCCTGACTGGAGGGGGGGATTGCGGTTTAGCCTCCATGGTTGTAACTGCATCTTCAGTCACCTCTGTGGGTTCAACAGGATCAGGTTTCCCTCTTCTCCCTCTTGTGGGTTTTCCGACAGTTGGAAGAATGGGCTGTGGACACTGGGCATTTGTCACAAGAGGTTCAGCGGATACCACATCTTTTTCTGACTCTGATTGAGCTGGCTCAGAGATTTTTCTTTTTCTCCCTCTAAGTGGTTTTATGACAGCTTCTTTAACTTGGGGTGCAGAGTCACCTTCCTGACTGGCATTTGAAGTTTGAACACTTGCAGATTCACTGGAATCTACAGTCACCACTTGGTCAGAAGTGCTTTCCTGACTCTTGGCATTCCTGGTTGCTCTTACCATTTGCTTCTTAACAGGCGGAGCTGGAATTTCTACTTTCTTCCCTCTTCTTCCTCTTACCAAAGCAGTAGGGATGGGCTCTTTAGGCTGTTCAGCTGACTCCTGCTTATCCTCTTGTTCAGATTCCAACCGTTTTGTGCTCCTGCTTCGGCCAGCTTTTTTGGGAAGTGAAGCCACATTAACTTCTGATACTTTGTGCTCCTCAATCGCCACCTCAGTTAATCTTTCAGATTTCACGGTATCCAAAGCCTTATTTTCTTCAGCTGTAACTGGCAATATTTCCAGCTGGTCACTGCAGTTTTCCTTTGCAGCTGCATTTAAAGCAATAGGAGAAAAAAACAAAAACAGAAGCATTACATTTAAGGTATTTAACAGTGTTTAATTTAAAAAAAAAACCAAAAAAAAAACCCCCAGATAATAGTACATTTGTATGGACAGAATAAAATTTAAAAGTTAAAGACCAATTCAGTGATCACCGGATATACAGCTCTGGGAATTGGGCGTTTTTACGGTGTAAATCAGGGGTCACCAATTGGCGGACTCCAGTCTGGATCTGGACCCCAAGAGTCCTTCATCCGGACCCAGAAGCCTTTTGATACAATTTGGGGAAAAGGGAGACTGTTTTATTTTGGTGGGGAAAAAAGCTGAACTGAACTGCTGCATCAGCGACTGCCCGACAGATTATGGCACGAGCCCTTGGGTGTTCTCCTGCTGCAGACTGGCCTCTTCGCTGTACCACGAACATGGTTCCAACTGCTCCAAAGAGAATATGCAGTGGGTTGCAAAATCAGCCCCCCCCCCTCCGTTTGTTACAGTTTGAAACAGTTTTTTCTGCACTGAAAATACTGTATACAGGTGGACTTTTTATGAAATTGTGTTTTGTTAGATATTAATCTTTTTTTTAATGCAATACAATTTAGTTTGTGTTCTCCTGGGAAACATTTTTTAGGATTTTAGTTGCAGGTTTTAGAATTTTAGACCCATTTATTTGGAGTCAAACACATTTAGTATTCTCCTGTATTATAAAATTTTATATTACGTTTTGTTTGAAATTGAACAAAGAATTCATTTTAATATTTTCTGTTTAAAAATTAATATAGAGCTAAAAGCAGCTAAAACATGAGCTTAATAAAATAATGTGTGAAAGCAGGTTAAATGATATTGGCCTGTCTGGAGACAGCTGCTGCCTCACTGATGCACACCTGCAAGACTCACTCAGAGTTGCAGTGTCAGGTTACACCCCAGATTACAGCACACTGGTGACCAGCATGCGATGCCAGGCTTCTCACTAACTGACAGATACCAGATGATGTAAGTGGCAACATGGTAGTGGCATGGCAAGATTAAATATAAATATTATAAAGTTTGTTCAAAATATTAAAGTGTGAGAGATATGATTTTGTTAAAATCCTGTAGATTTGGTGATTATTACAAAATGTGATAAGATTTTTAAAAAATCTGAGTTGATTTTTGTAGTCTTGCATAATTGATAACTTGTACAAACATGATTCACAATTTGTTAAAAATGGGACATGAAGATTTCCTACAAAATGTTGTATAAGTGATCATTTGAAAATGAGACATTTACAGCGATTAGAAATAAAGTGTTGTATGTTAAAATGTATGTTTCCAACCTTGTTTAATCGTTTTAATAATTATTGTGGGAATTTATTAATGTGATCAGTGTCTTCACATAGATGAATAACAGTAATCATTAATAATATATATAAACTTAAATGGTGAAACTTTTTTCATGTGTATAAACTGGTAGCCCTTCGTAGTACTCAGTACCCTTGAAGTAGCTCTCAGTTTCAAAAAGGTTGGTGACCCCTGCTCTAAATGATATTTGGATTTGGGCGAGTCATTTTCAGTAGGTTGGAGAATAAAACAAAATTGTTTATTTTTCCCCAAACATATACAGATAAAGTGATAATTTTGCATTGGTCTCTTTGGACTTTTAATTTTTTCCAGGGCTGAATATTAACAATTATGGACTAAATTTACAAAAGCTTGCATTGTGTAATGAAGAAAATCAGACCAAGACGTAAGATGTAAAAGCAATGTTTTTTTAGATCCCAAAAAAGATATATGGCATACCTTTTTCTACATCAACCTGGGGAGCGTCTTGCTGCTGTTGCAGTGGCTGTTGGGGTTGTTTTGCTCTTGTCCTTCTCTTTGGCTTTGCCTCAACTTTCTCCAGCGCTGTGCTGTCCTGAGCTTTGTTGGTTTGAGTCAGCTCAGGCTCCACAGCCGTGTCTGTGACATCAGTAATAATTTCTGCCTGTTTTTTAGGAGATTTCTGGACATTTCTTCCTCTTTTAGGCTTAAGCACAACTTTAGGAGGCTCACTGTGGGATTCCTCCTCTGTGGCCTCAACATTCTTTGCACTTCTACCTCTTGTTGTCCGTTGAACAGCAGGTGGTGCTGTAACATCAGTTTGCTTCCCTCGTCTTCCTCTGGCCGGAGCATTGACAACAGGCTCTTCAGGTTCAGCTGTCTCCTCTTTGTTCTGAGGAACTTTAGATTCTATCACTTTTGCTCTTCTGCATCTAACTGATTTCTTCTTGGAAGTGACATCCGCTTCTGGGATGTTGCCAGGAGTGGTCTTCATTTTAGATCTCACACGCTCATCAACAGCTGCATGAGAAATGGAGAGATGATTATGGCTGTGTTTAGAAGTATATAGGTACTATATCACAAGTAGTTTGAAAATATAATTCATTCAGTTTTTGTCTTGTCAATCTTAAGAATTCTAAAATGCGTCTAATGACATTGTTCCACATCAGTTAATAGAGCATCTACTGTATATACAAAATCTAGCTCTATGAGGATAAATTAACTCATACCAACCTTTTATTAGAGCTACACTGGAATCTGCAGGCATTTCGACTTCACCCTGTTAACAAAAACAGTTTAGTTTAATACTCATTTAGAAATAAAAGTCAGTGGTAGAAATCATAAACAGGTTACTTAAAAAATGTCCACAAGTACAAAAGGTGCACAGTAAAGCTCATATGATCAAGGTATATTTTTGTTTCAGGCTTCCAAAAGAGTCAAATGTGTTAATCACAGAAACAAACCAAATAGAGCATATTAACAGCTTGGAGTTCTGCTACTCTTGTTCACCACAACCCTTGCTTTTCATTTTAAAAATATGAAAACTTTCAGAAATGCAGAAACCATTTAGCTTACAACTATCAGCAAGGCTTTGATACAAAACAGTTCCATTATTACCGTGTTTGCCTCCAGTTGTCCAGGGAAATCCGTTACTGGCGTCTCCAGTAGTTCTTGAAGGCCCTCAAAGTTTTCAACTGGTGCAGTACCTCTTAGCCTTGGTGACTTCATGAGTCTCTTAATCCCCAAGTTCTTCTCCACCGGTTCACCTTTGTTCCGGGGAGTTCTGAAGAGCCTCTCGACACCGATCATATCTTCAACAGGAGCACTTTTCTCCTTGGGTGTTTTCATCAGTCTCTTGACACCTGTGAGACACACCTCTTGGGAGCTCTTTTCAGATTTTTGCTCTTGGACTGGTGTCTGCAGAAGTTCCTTAACACCATCCAAACTCACATCACCAGCTTCTTGGACTTTGGGAGTTTTCAGTAGTTTCCCTCGAAGGTCTTCAAGAGGTTCAGCCTTCTGTTTTGGAGTCTTGAAAATTCTTTTAACTCCAGTGAGGCACTCCTGTTGTTCAAGCTTCAGTTTGGGGGTTCTCAGAAGTCTTCCTCTGATGTCCTCAACAGGTTCTGCCTTCTGTCGTGGTGTCTTCAGAATCCTCTTTACACCAGTAAGGCATTCTTGTTGTTCAACTCTCTGCTTTGGAGTTTTCAAGATCTTTCCCCTTAGGTCTTCAATTGGTTCATTTTTCTGCCTTGGGGTCTTCATGATTCTCTTTACACCAGTGAGACATTCCTGCTGCTGAGACTTCTGTTTAGGAGTTTTCAGTATTTTTCCCCTCAGATCCTCAATGGGCTCAGCCTTCTGCCTTGGGGTCTTCATGATTCTCTTTACACCAGTGAGACATTCCTGTTGCTGAGACTTCTGTTTAGGAGTTTTCAGTATTTTTCCCCTCAGATCCTCAGTGGGCTCAGCCTTCTGCCTTGGTGTCTTCATGATCCTTTTAACTCCAGTGAGACACTCTGGCAATTCTGGCTTTTGTTTAGGAGTCTTTTCCAAAGTCATTGGTAAATCTGTGTCCTCTTGTTCACTGGACTCAAGGGGAACATCGAAGGCAGGAGCAGCACTGACCAAACTAGATTCTTGATCTTCATTAAGAAGGCGCTGGACTGCCTCACTATTGTAGCTTCTGCTTTTTTGTGTAGATGCAACACTCAGGGGAGATACCACCATTTCATCTGAAAGATAATCATTTATTTCAAGTAGTAAAATAAACTTAAAGCCTTTGTATAATTTTTGTATGATGCACATATGATTCGGTTCACTTAATTAAAACACATTACCTGGTCCCTCTGGTGTGCTCAACATAGATGGCTCCATCACAAACGCTCCCTGAGCTCCAGCTGGAGGTTTTGTGGAACTGTTCTCACCAATTACCAATTTCCTCTTCCTCTGAGTGGCTGGGGTTTTAAACATTTCAGAAACACCTACACATATAACAATACAAGGAGGTGGATGACAAGTTTGTGGTTACAATGAAAGCTTCCATTTGATGTGATGGGGAAAATAAAAAATGTTACCAGACAAATCCTCATCAGTTTTCATGGCATTTTTGAAGAGTGCGGTATTGATGACGACTGTTGGTGCAGTACCAGTGGGGGTAACAATTCTTTTTCTGTGGGCTCGTCCCACAACGATGGTAACGGGCGAATCAGCATGTCCAGTGCTCACATGGCCTTTTAGTTTCTGTGCAGGGGTCTAGAAATGATGAAAAGACAGAAAAGAAAGTGTTTACATCGAATTATGATGCCAACTAGGTAGACTTTCAGAAGTACAACAGGAGCAAAGTCTACTTAATCTTTTTAAAACTGTGACAAATAAAGCTTCTCAAGAGATGGGGAAAAAAGTGTCCTATTGTGCATTAAGCCAATGTTTGCAATTTTACTGTACCTGTGGTTTTGGCATGACCTTCTTCTTGGGTTTTCTGATGATCTTTTTAGTTGGAACAATAACTTGAGCCTTAGTTTGTCCAAATTTCACAATGCTTGCATAGGAAAAGGCTGAAAAATATGGGAAAAGAAAAACAAGTAATTAACTTAATGGAACAACTTGCAGGAAATCTTTATATTAGCCCATAAAAAAAAAAAAAAAAAAAATCACTTTATGAACACAGCTGTGTGGACATACATATTATTAGTCATGTGCACAGTTGAGCATCAATTTAATTTTTACATTTTTTCCTCTACACTTTAAATCTATACACAAGTTTATGGTTTCAAATATATTACAACACCAAAGAGCTTGACCTAAACTGTAATTATTTTTATTATCAAGATGTAAAGAATTAAATATTTAACACCAACACATATTTTAGGGTTTAATATACCTTTTACAGATGCCCGTGAAATGCCACTTCTTCTCTGCATTGCCCTCACTACACTCTTGGCAGTTCCTGGAGTCTTTCGCACGGTACTCTTTCTCCTCATAGGTACTTTGGGGGTAATGGCTAGCTGATCGGCGGCAGCACTGACGTCTGCAGTTGGAGAGGGTGTGCTGATGCGTGACACAGAGAACCGTCCTTGGATTGTAGGGGTTTCAACTCTTGAATTAACAGGTGTATTGCCTTGAGAATCCTGGCAAGGTGCTCCAAAGGTTGCCCTTCTTTTGTTAGCAGTACTATCTTTGTGAGACATCCGACTGGGAGTTGTGGTCTTACGTCGAGTTTTCTGCAATCCATTGCCTTTTGGAGTTTGAACTTTATTTCCCTTTGCAGGGGACATGCCCTGAGGTTTGGGTGACCGTTTTTCAGGGGATGCTACCTTGGGAGATCTCTGTGCTGGAGTTATGACCCTAGGAGATTTTTGTATAGGTGATGATGTCTTGGGAAAAGGGGACCTGGATTTTGAAGACTTTCTGACAGGCAAAGCTGCTTTTGGAGATTTAGACGCGGGAGAGGCCTTGCTAGAAGGAGACCCAGATTTCAGGGTCTTACTGGCAGGTGAAGCTGCTTTTGAAGATTTACGTACCAATGATCCTGCCTTGGGAGACAGAGACTGGGATTTTGGAGACTTCCTGGCCAGTGAAGCTCCTTTTGGAGATTTTGGTGCAGGAGAAGCTGCCTTGGGAGATGGAGACTGGGATTTTGGAGACTTCCTGGCAAATGAAGCTGCTTTTGGAGATTTCAGTGCAGGAGATGCTGCTTTGGGAGATGGAGACTGGGATTTTGGAGACTGCTTGGCAGGTGAAGCTGCTTTTGGAGATTTTGGTGCAGGAGATGCTGCCTTGGGAGATGGAGACCGGGATTTTTGAGGCTGCTTGGCAGAGGAAGCTTCTTTTGGAGATTTTAGCGCAGGAGATGCTAGTTTGGGAGACAGAGACGGGGATTTTGGAGACTGCTTGGCAGGGGAAGCTGCTTTTAGAGATTTTGGTGCAGGAGATGCTGCCTTGGGAGATGGAGACCAGGATTTTGGAGACTGCTTGGCAGGGGAAGCTGCTTTTAGAGATTTTGGTGCAGGAGATGCTGCCTTGGGAGATGGAGACCGGGATTTTGGAGACTGCTTGGCAGGAGAAGCTGCTTTTAGAGATTTTGGTGCAGGAGATGCTGCCTTGGGAGATAGAGACCTGGATTTTGGAGACCGTTTGGAAGGGGAAGCTGCTGTTGGAGATTTACATACAGTTGTTGCTGCCTTGGGAGAAGAGGATGATGATTTTGGTGATTTCTTTGCAGAAGTTGGAGTCTTAGGAGAACTACTCCTGCCTCGTGACTTCTGAGGTGACGGAGTCCTTGCTTTTGAAGGACTTTTGAACTTTGGGTTGTCTGGTTCAATCTCCTGTAAAAAAAAGGATGCATTTTAAGTAAAAGCATACAAGATCAGAGCCATTTTCCTAGAAAATAGTCTTACATTAAGCAAACCAATGACCGATGCTCGTCTAAGGAGTGATGTTTTGGGTTTACGGATCGACAAGCTTCTCCATGGTATGGCCCCCTTGCGCAGTGGAGAATCAGGAGGTAGTCGTTTGTCAAACAGCTCTGGGCTCAGCTGACCTCCAAAGGAGACCCGTTTCTTCTTCATTTGTGATGTGGGCAAATCTGCCCCAAGTTCTCCACTTTTACGTTTTTTAGACACTATAAAAGAAAATTTTGTTTTACATGAGTATCCCTCCTTCAGAAATACAGTATATACAGTGTATATGCAATCAACATCACCATATATATATATATATATACACATACGCATACACACAGTGGGGTAAAAAAGTATTTAGTCAGCCACCAATTGTGCAAGTTCTCCCACTTAAAAGATGACAGAGGTCTCCAATTTTCATCATAGGTATACCTCAACTATGAGAGACAAAATAAGAAAAAAAAACCAGAAAATCACATTGACGGATTTTTAATGAATTAATTGGTAAATTCCTTGGTAAAATAAGTATTTGGTCAATAACAAAAGTTCATCTCAATACTTTGTTATATATCCTTTGTTGGCAATGACAGAGGTCAAATGTTTTCTGTAAGTTTTCACACACTGTTGCTGGTATTTTGGCCCATTCCTCCATGCAGAGCTCCTCTAGAGCAGTGATGTTTTGGAGCTGTCGCTGGGCAACACAGACTTTCAACTCCCTCCAAAGATTTTCTATGGGGTTGAGATCTGGAGACTGGCTAGGCCACTCCAGGACCTTGAAATGCTTCTTACGAAGCCACTCCTTCGTTGCCCGGGCGGTGTGTTTGGGATCATTGTCATGCTGAAAGACCCAGCCACGTTTCATCTTCAATGCCCTTGCTGGTGGAAGGAGGTTTTCACTCAAAATCTCACGATACATGGCCCCATTCATTCTTTCCTTTACACGGATCAGTTGTCCTGGTCCCTTTGCAGAAAAACAGCCCCAAAGCATGATGCATACCTGCCAACTTTTAAAACCTGAAAAGCCTAGTAGCTAGCCGGGGTCCAGGGGCCACAGGGCCCAGTAGGTCCAGGACAAAGTCCTGGTGGGGGGTTCAGGGGGGCAAAGCCCCCCGACAGCAAACAAATATTAGCATTAAATCAAGTTAAAATGTGGCTAACAACCTCATATTTCTTCAACAATCATGTTTCTATTTTACTAAAATTGTCAATGCAGATATGCTGATGGAAAAGATCAAGGACAAACTCTATGGTAACTCTCAAGCAATGTTGTTTTCCAAGGTACACCTCTTAGCTTTCTTCAGTTGGTCTTTTGAATGGAACACACTGACACTTGTCATTCTTTACCCAGGGATGTGATTTGGGGTTGGGGAAATTATCTGAAAAATTAGCAGGGGGTCTGGGGGACGCATTCCCCTAGTGGGGTCTGGGGCAGAGCCCCGGTAGGGGGACAAGGGGGGCGAAGCCCCCCGAAGCTCCCGGGTTTTTATGATTTTTAAGTACCAGAACTGTGCTTAAATGACATAAAACAAACAGCTGAATGCCACTTATTACTGTATAATATTGACTTATGTTCCAAGAAGATAAAATCTCTGAACTTAGTTCAGAGATTTTTTGATCTCTTCCATTTCCTCCTTCTTTGGTGGCATTTTTACTGACCTACTGATAGTAAAACAATCTCTGCTGGTGACGCCGATATCCGATCAGACCAACCTCGAATCCAGCTGGGCCTCAGCTAGCCCCCTCCGCTGCTATTCCCGCTGCTTACCGCCGTTGCAATTGAGCTCCTGTCCAGCCGGGGTACCGGCAGCTCCTCCACCGAGTCCCGCCGCCCACCGCCGCTGTAGTTGAGCTCCGATCCTGCTCCTGTCCAGCTGGGGTCCCAGTAGATCCTCCGCTGAGCCCCGCCACCTACCGCCGTCTTCCTCAGTAGTTCCTCCGCCGAGCCCCGCCGCTGTAGCTGGGGTCCAATTCCGGCTCTTATCCAGCTGGGGCCCCGGCTGCTCCTCCACTGGTCCCCGTCTCCTACCACCGCTGTACTTGAACTCCGATCCGGCTCCCGTCCAACTGTTGCCTCAGTTGGTTCCTCCGGCGAGCCCCAATCACCGGGGATGGAGTCGCTTCTTTGTATCGGTGTTAGGTGCTACGACTAGCTGTGGCATTAGCTATAGTGATAGCGTTAGCTTAGCAAACGCTTCAGGTAAATTTAGATACGATTTGTAGCGATTTCATGTTTGGAACTGCTTTCGTGTTTTTTTTTTATGACTTAAAACTTTTGACTGAATTTTTAGTGAAAAACCATAATTTTGATTAATAAAGCCGTAACCCGGAATGGGGTCTTGAAAACCGTAACCATTACGGCAAAACCGGAGTAGTTGGCAGGTATGATGATGTTTCCACCCCCATGCTTCACAGTAGGTATGGTGTTCTTTCTCCTCCAAACACGACAATGAGTTTTTACCAAAAAGTTCTATTTTGGTTTCATCTGACCATATGACATTCTCCCAATCCTCTTCTGGATCATCCAAGTGCTCTCTAGCAAACTTCAGACAGGCCTGGACATGTACTGGCTTAAGCAGGGGGACACGTCTGGCACTGCAGGATTCGAGTCCCTGGCGGCGTAGTGTGTTTCTGATGTAGCCTTTGTTACTTTGGTCCCAGATCTTTGCAGGTCATTCACTAGGTCCCCCCATGTGGTTTTGGGATTTTTGCTCACCGTTCTCATAATTTTGACCCCACGGGGTGAGATCTTGCGTGGATCCCCAGATCGAGGGAGATTATCAGTGGTCTTGTATGTCTTCCATTTTCTAATAATTGCTCCCACAGTTGATTTCTTCACACCAAGCTGCTTACCTATTGCAGATTCAGTCTTCCCAGCCTGGTGCAGGTCTACAATTTTGTTTTTGGTGTCCTTTGACAGCTCTTTGGTCTTGGCCATAGTGGAGTTTGGAGTCTGACTGTTTGAGGTTGTGGACAGGTGTCTTTTATACTGATAACGGGTTCTAACAGGTGCCATTAATACAGGTAATGAGTGGAGGACAGAGGAGCCTCTTAAAGAAGAAGTTACAGGTCTGTGAGAGCCAGAAATCTTGCTTGTTTGTAGGTGACCAAATACTTATTTTACCAAAGAATTTACCAATTAATTCATTAAAAATCCTTCAATGTGATTTTCTGGATTTTTTTTCCCTCATTTTGTCTCTCATAGTTGAGGTATACCTATGATGAAAATTGGAGACCTCTCTCATCTTTTAAGTGGGAGAACTTGCACAATTGGTGGCTGACTAAATACTTTTTTGCCCCACTGTATATATACACTACCGTTCAAAAGTTTGGGGTCACTTAGAAATTTCCTTATTTTTGAAAGAAAAGCACTTTTTTTCAATAAAGATAACTTTAAACTAATCAGAAATACACTCTATACATTGCTGATGTGGTAAATAACTATTCTAGCTGCAAATGTCTGGTTTTTGGTGCAATATCTACATAGGTGTATAGAGGCCCATTTCCAGCAACTATCACTCCAGTGTTCTAATGGTACAATGTGTTTGCTCATTGCGTCAGAAGGCTAATGGATGATTAGAAAACCCTTGTGCAATCATGTTAGGTCTGCAATGCTGTAATTGCTGCAAATGGAGGATTCTTTGACGAAAGCAAAGTTTGAAGGAAAAAAATTATTTCAAATACAAATCATTATTTTTAACCTTGTCAATGTCTTGACTATATTTTCTATTCATTTTACAACTCATGGTGGTAAATAAAAGTGTGACTTTTCATAATATAAAGGAAGACATAAAACTATTGAAATGGGTAGCATTTGACAGTCAGTTTGAACCGGCAAAGCAAGATAGGGGATACAAAAATCTGGTGAACAAGGGAATCACAGCATGGGGCATTATCGGAAAAAAAGATTTCGGGAGCTTTGTAAACATCAGAAGAAAATTTAAGCTAGATCGGAATTCTTCAGATATCTGCAGATGAGAGACTATTATATGAAGAAGATTAGGCATAACCTCCAAACAGACGTGAGCGAGATTATACAATTCATTTTAAGCTCATATGCAGGAAATAAAATAAGAATTATTTCAAAGCTATATCAGAAACTTATGGCAAACAAACATTCAAGTAACTATATAAAGGAGAAATGGGAGAAAGAGCTAAATTTAAACATAACAGAAGAAAACTGGCAAGAAATATGGAAAACACAACACACATCAACAAATTCAAGGACATGGAGGGAATTTGGATGGAAAAACCTGATTCGCTTTTTCATTACACCACAGATTCAAGGAAAATATACAAATACCCAATCTTTATGCTGGAGGAGATGTGGGGCTCAAAATGCAGACCACTCACATATGTTTTGGAAATGCAGCAAAATCTCATCATTCTGGAAATCTATACATGTGACAATACAGAGGATATTAGGATATAATATACCAATGAACTGTAACCTGATGTACTTATGTGATCTTAAAAGAGACAATGTAATACAGGCTGAGGACAGATATCTAGTTAAAATCTTGTTGATTGCATGTAAAAAAACAATCACAAAAAAATGGCGATCAGAAGTTCTTCCTGACCAAGAGCAATGGACTGACATTGTTGAGGACATACGTATGATGGAAAAACTAACATATCGACAAAGAATGCAAGAAGGACTATATGAAAAAAAATGGCGGAAATGGACACACTACAAAGTGCAACAACGAGACAGAAATTGAAAGAATAACCAAAGACACTGGAAAAACCAGAAGAATTAAGAGATGGAAACTAAAAACTTGATGCTCCAACATTTGTACCTCCCCTTTTTTTTTCCCTTTTTTTCTTTCTTACTCTAGCCCCTTTGTTTTTAAATGTAGACTGTGATCTGAATGCAATATATATGATGAAAAATGAATAAAAATCTAAGTTACAAAAAAAGTGTGACTTTTCATGGAAAACACAAAATTGTCTGAGGTGACCCCAAACTTTTGAACGGTAGTGTGTATATATATATATATATATATATATTTTTTTTTTTTTTCAAAGTCATACCCTTTTCAGCTGGTGACCTGGGAGCTTCAGCAGTAATTTGCTCAATAACCTCAGACACAGTGAACCTCTGTTGAGCAGCACTATTTCTCCTCCATGGGGAAATGGCATGTTCAGCTTCCTCCTGCAGGGTCAAAACTCGGGGAGTTTTGACATCCAGAGACTTTTTTATCATTTCATACAAATCACTGAAGGGGTTAGAGTTATTTTGTACAAGGCTATCATCTGCACTCATCTCCACCTCCACAGTTTTCTCCAGGGATTTCTGGATGTTGTCATGATTTGCACCATCTTTAAGAAAAGAACCTTAAAAAAATTAAAAACTTTTAGTACCCCTGCCAATTTAAATGAACTCCAAGCAAAAATATAATTATTGCTAGACTAGAAAAGCAAGTCTTCAACTGCAGAACAAATGCTACAGTTAGCAAATAAAGAAGCACAATAGTATAAAATACTGTACTGCAGTCATTCATTCTTAAAGCAGCACTATGTGACCCCCCTGGGGGTAGGAACACTGAAAAGACTACAAATATGGCGACTCTGACCTCAGTCTCAACAGCCAATCACAGGATATTTAGTTGTTGATGGCTACAGTTATGCCCTGTGATTGACTCTAGTCCGAACAGCCAGAGTCACCATAGCTGTAATCTTTCCGGTGTTCCTATCAAACAGAGAGCCTAAAGTCACATCCCCTCTACTTCTGCATATGGGACCTTAAATTGGAAAAAAAATCTCCATTGAAATGAATGGAAGCTGCTGCAGGCCTTCTACCGCTGCTCAGTGGAGAGCGTGCTCACCTACTGTCTAGGTGTGTGGCATGTTGGCTCCACGGCCAAAAACAGGAAGGCTGTGCAGAGGGTCATCAACACCCCCCCCCCCCCCCACCACCACCACCACCACCACAAAAAAAAAAAATAAAAAAACAATCATCGGTGGCCCTCTGCGCTCCCTGGAGGACATCTCCAGATCCTCTTGTCTCAGAAAGATCAAGGCCATCACAGGAGACCCCTCACATCCCACCCACCACCTGTTTGACCTGCTCCCCTCTGGACGACGATTCAGATCAACTAGGTCTCACACCTCCAGACTGACAAAGTTTCTTCCCCTGGGCCATCCGGACTGCAAACAGTTAGAGACCCCACCCCACTCCCTCTGAACGCTCACATGCTCAGAACTGAGAACCTTTTTAACCATCATAACACCACACCTGTCTTTGCACTCTGCACTTTCATGTACATTGACCCATCCCATCCGTGAAACCACTACCATTCTCGTGTATATTTTCCATAATCCTTGGGGCATTTTATTCAATTGTGTGTTCTGCACTGCACACTCTTATGTACATAGTTCCATCCATGAAGCCACTACCATACCTGTGTATATACTGTACCTGTGGGCTATTTTTTTTTTTTATTTCAGACGTATGTTTAATCATGTGTTCTGTAACTGCGTTTTATCAAATCCTTCTCTCTTACACTTTATTGCGCAACAGCCTGGTGGAGCACCCACAATTTCATTGTACTGTACAACTGTACAATAACAAAGCCTATTCTATCCTATGGAAAAAAGAGCAAAATTATCTTTTGAATTTTGCCATGAGTTACATATGTGATATTTGTCAATTTAAAAGATAATTTTCCATGTAATTAAAGTTGCTGGTTGTCGTATAAGAGTAATGTTTAGTTTTTGTGAATCCACTGAGTGGACCACATCCACTATTGTCTCAGACTATACACGTGACCAAACACAATTATGGCAGTTCCCATCTCAAAGCTCACTTCCTGTTTTTTGACTGATAAAAGAGGAGAAAAACAACACAAATGTAATGTATTTTGAGAGCGACAGCTGATCCAGAAGATTGTTAGTTAGTGCCCCCTGGGGTGGTTTTGAAAACGATGATGCAAGTTATGCCTCTGTTTGTAGTCTTTTAATTTATGTATTTTCACAACCTTAAAGGTGCAATGGACAACATTTTCATGAAACAAAGATAAAAAAAAAAAAAAAAATCAACAAAGTGTTTAGAAACATGCACAATGTAATAATGTAAATACTTACTGTACATCCAGTAGTTGGAGGATAGCAAACACTGAAGTCCAGTGAGGATGTCACAGCCGTTAGCATTGCTACCTTCATGTTATGTACCATCTATTGTTTGTGGTTATTGGGTTGGCAGGTAGTGAAATATTCAGCTAAATACCAGAGTCTGAAGACAGATGTCAGTTTCCCCAATACTCCTCATTATGAGTGTATGATATCAGCTAATATATGGTGTGGAATGCACCCCACTAACTGCTCCTTACCAAGCTGACACGTATGACGGGTTCATATGGTCAACATTTACATCTATGAATCTAACAGCACATATCAATTGTGCAGCAGTCATGTTTTACATAAAGTTTTTAACAAATTATCAGTGTTTTCTCTGGTAACAATTCTGAGTGGCGGCCCGCGGCGCCAGAAAAATTTCCACCACGCTCATGAGGAAATATAAATTTAAGAAAAATATATGAGGCAATGACTTTCCACAAGCGCGCACACGAACAACGCGTGTGACCGTCATCCGCACGGAGTTTAGAAGCGCCCCGCCCACGCGAGTTTTCCAGTCAGTCACCAGGCAGAGTGTCTCACTAGCTTGAATGTCCGAGAGAAACATGAGTTTATTAAAGTACTTTAAATGTGGAAAAAAAATCAGAAGAGGTATGTACAGTGGGGAAAAAAGTATTTAGTCAGCCACCAATTGTGCAAGTTCTCCCACTTAAAAGATGAGAGAGGTCTCCAATTTTCATCATAGGTATACCTCAACTATGAGAGACAAAATGAGAAAAAAAAAATCCAGAAAATCACATTGAAGGATTTTTAATGAATTAATTGGTAAATTCCTTGGTAAAATAAGTATTTGGTCACCTACAAACAAGCAAGATTTCTGGCTCTCACAGACCTGTAACTTCTTCTTTAAGAGGCTCCTCTGTCCTGCACTCGTTACCTGTATTAATGGCACCTGCTTGAACTCATTATCAGTATAAAAGACACCTGTCCACAACCTTAAACAGTCAGACTCCAAACTCCACTATGGCCAAGACCAAAGAGCTGTCAAAGGACACCAGAAACAAAATTGTAGACCTGCACCAGGCTGGGAAGACTGAATCTGCAATAGGTAAGCAGCTTGGTGTGAAAAAATCAACTGTGGGAGCAATTATTAGAACATGGAAGACATACAAGACCACTGATAATCTCCCTCGATCTGGGACTCCACGCAAGATCTCACCCCGTGGGGTCAAAATGATCACGAGAACGGTGAGCAAATATCCCAGAACCACACGGGGGGACCTAGTGAATGACCTGCAGACAGCTGGGACCAAAGTAACAAAGGCTACCATCAGTAACACACTACACCGCCAGGGACTCAAATCCTGCAGTGCCAGACGTGTCCCCCTGCTTAAGCTAGTACATGTCGAGGCCCGTCTGAAGTTTGCTAGAGAGCATTTGGATTATCCAGAAGAGGATTGGGAGAATGTCATATGGTCAGATGAAACCAAAATAGAACTTTTTGGTAAAAACTCAACTTGTCGTGTTTGGAGGAGAAAGAACACCATACCTACTGTGAAGCATGGGGGTGGAAACATCGTGCTTTGGGGCTGTTTTTCTGCAAAGGGACCAGGATGACTGATCTGTGTAAAGGAAAGAATGAATGGGGCCATGTATCGTGAGATTTTGAGTGAAAACCTCCTTCCATCAGCAAGGGCATTGAAGATGAAATGTGGCTGGGTCTTTCAGTATGACAATGATCCCAAACAAACCACCCAGACAATGAAGGAGTGGCTTTGTAAGAAGCATTTCAAGGTCCTGGAGTGGCCTAGCCAGTCTCCAGATCTCAACCCCATAGAAAATCTTTCGAAGGAGTTGAAAGTCTGTTGCCCAGTGACAGCCCTAAAACATCACTGCTCTAGAGGAGATCTGCATGGAGGAATGGGCCAAAATACCAGCAACAGTGTGTGAAAACTTTGCGAAGACTTACAGAAAACGTTTGACCTCTGTCATTGCCAACAAAGGGTATATAACAAAGTACTGCGATGAACTTTTGTTATTGACCAAATACTTATTTTTCACCATAATTTGCAAATAAATTCTTTAAAAATCAAACAATGCGATTTTCTGGATTTTTTTTTCTCATTTTGTCTCTCATAGTTGAGGTATACCTATGATGAAAATTGGAGACCTCTCTCATCTTTAAAGTGGGAGAACTTGCACAATTGGTGGCTGACTAAATACTTTTTTACCTCACTGTATGTATGTAAGCACTGGCCTTTATCATGGTATTAACCCACTGGAAACGGAAGCAATAATGGAAGAGTCGCTTAGCTAAGAAATGTGACTAGAATTCATATGCAGCCAGCTTCATATGAAGGGAAAGGCAAGGGGGACTGATGAATTGCTGAGGATATATTTCACCAGCCACTACAATATTATGTTCCCAATTATGTACCTGGTAAGTTAAGATGACCGGAATTCATGACTTCTGTCAGCAGCCTTCAGACAAACTAAACATGCCAACATTTGGATTTCAAAATAAGGGAGGTTTTTCCTGCTGTCTGGGTGGTGAGGAGATTTCTAAAAAAAAACAACAACCTATAAATATAAAGAAATATTATAACAGAAATAACAGCATCCTTGGTCATTTAAGTCAATTTATTTCATTAAATACAATTTTATTAATATTTTTTTCTTTGTAATCAGAGTTAAATTATTGTTCTGTTCTGACTGCAAAATTATGGTCAAAAATGTAAATTGTTATAAGGAAAAAGTAAAAAAAAATTACCAGTCTGTTTCAAATTTATTTAAAACAGTAATTTTTATTAATAAAAAGACAAAAATTAGTCATAAAATAATCCACAAATTTATAATAGTTTAAAATGTACGAGAAAAGTCAATTTTACAAGAGAAAATTTCAGATTTCAGGAAAATGGTTTCAAATTTAGAAAAAATTACAGAGAAAAGTAGAAAACTATAAGAAAATTGTTATAAATTTTTGAGAAAAACCTCAAACCTTCAAGACTGAAGTCATAACTCAAGTTTTTAAGTGGGTGCTCTTTGTACCCTTAACTCAACTACAAATTTTTGGTTGTCTACTTTTAATTATTAATTTCATAGCATTGCTTTTACATGAGTAGAATTTCTGGTTACTATACCCACCTGATCATATAATTTAAGCATGCATGAGTACATTACTATTATGAATGTTTCTTTCCTTCCCTACTCTCTCAATGGGAAAAAAACACTAGAATAAAAATACCAAAAAGCTCCTGGGTTTTTATGATTTTTAAGTACCAGAACTGTGCTTAAATGACATAAAACAAACAGCTGAATGTCACTTATTACTGTATAATATTGAGTTATGTTCCAAGAAGATGGCATTCCTAAAATATTCCAACAAGCATTATCCATCACATGTGTGGCGTTAAAAATATTTTTTAAATAAAGTCCAAAACATCTTCAGCAGGCAAGATGAAGAAAAGTGAAAAGTGAACTCCTGTGGCAGCTAGAATGGTCTACATTTAACCATGAGAAACTCGAGGTTAGCTGAGCAGTGTCTCCCAACAGTGACAGAGTTCGTGCACCAAGCCTTGTTAATATAAATAAATGCACACTCCCCCACCTCTGGTCTTACTTGAGTCATCAGCTGCTCTGTCTGCCTGGAGAGTGTGCCGTCCGGCCAGCTCGACAGCACCGTCAAGTACTCCACTATGTAGCTATGTTTCCGTGAAAATCATGATATTGCAGTTCATAAGTTTCTTATTGTTGGTGATCCGAAGCCGTAGCTCATCCATTCTGTTCGCCACTGACCGTACATTAGCGAGGAAAATACTGGGTAGAGAAAGCCGGTGCGGTGTTAGCTTTAGCTTAGCTCTTAGCCCTCCGCGCTTCCCCCGCCTTTGTTTACGGTCTCTACGCCGCCTGCGAGCACTTCCGGTCGGCCAGGTAGCTTACCTAGCGTCGGGTGCTCTCCAGAGCTCAGGGATGAAATGTAGGTTGCTAATAAAAAGGTCGTTATTTTGTAATCCAATGTCCAAAAGTTCATTTTGGGTGTAGGATGTAAAAGCGAAGCTTTTTCTGAACGAACAGACCCGAAATGAGCAGAAATATCGCTGCTAATCCACAAAATCTGAAGAGACGCTGAGCCTCGCGTTGTGCACGTGCCGCCATCTGGTCTGAAAATTTTTGGAAGATAAAAAAAGCAGAATTCCACGAATTACCGGAAAAATCACATCCCTAATAAATAAATAGTATAAAATTAACACATTCCGGTATGTTTACTGCCCCCCTCTTCCCCCGGAAAAAAAATATGTTGCCACCGTGCCAAGTCTTTAAGCCAGAGGAAACACTGCATGTACTTTTAAACTTCTAATTTTAGAGTGTTTGTTTATTTGATTTGGATAATCTGTTTATTTTCTGCCAGTTTTCTATTATTGCCCTTAGCTTCTTCTATTTTAGAAAAAAAAAAAAAATATTTATTTTTTTTGCTTTATGCAGTTCCCTCACCACTTTGTTTCTGAGACTAATGTAAATTAGGTGATCTGATCCATTTTTTGTTGTTAAGGACTTTTTAAGAGAAAGATCTTGCTTTTTCATTGAATTTTGCTGTTAAACCACGGTCAAGTGTTTTTTTTGGGCTGACCCTTCCAGGTTTTTGTATGTTTATTTATCACACGGGTTAAGATAGAGGCAAAGTTATTTGCACTATTATTTAAATCTGACTCCGATTACATTTTCCCAGTTTATTTTCTTTAAATCTTGTTCAAGTTCAGCTATTTTTGCCTTGGGTATTCCAGTTAGAAGAAGCCGTCTCTGTTGTCATTCAGTCCATACAGCCAATCATGTACAGTAGAACGAAATTACGTTTCTCCTATCTACAATGTTAATCACATGTATTATCAGAGGAGTCACTGCCTTGCCAGGCAGGCGCCACCACAAACAACTCCCCCCCACCACCACCACCATTCTATTACGCTGAGCACCAAGCTAGAAGGTGGAAAGTACCATTTTTATATGGTCTTTAGCATGACCCGGCTGGGACTTGAACCCCCACCCTCCCGGTTGTGGGGCAGATGATCTATCAATTAGGCCACCACTCTGGTTATTATATGGGTTTGATTTTTGTTGTGATAAAATGTTTTTTTAATTTTCTTGCAACCAGTGTCACGTTGTGATCAGATAAGCCAGCAATAAAGTTACATGTTTTGATTATTCGCTCTGGACGGTTTGTATGTATAAGTTTGTCAGATTTTTGACTATCCAAGTAATAAACCATAACATTTTTTCCACCCTCTGTAAGGATGTCTTCCATCATGAGGTGAATAAGCATAGATGGGTATTTGGACAATGCCATCACGATGCTGCAAAGAGCAGCTCCACCTCACAGTGACTGGAGAGAGGGTCAACAGCTTCTGAAACCCTCACTGATGTGATGGACCAGTGGGGAATAAGGACAGGACATCAATATCTGACCTTTAAGTGAGTGTTACATGTAAAAAGTCACATAAAGGACTATTAATATGACTGTGTTCTCATAGATCAACATTTAAAAACCACATTCTGATGATGTCAGCAGAAGCTTCTCCTCCATCCCACCTGTGTATGAGCCCTGGACTCTATTACGACTGTTTTCCACTAGCCCAGCACACCTCGGTACGGCTCGATTCACTTCAGTACGGCTCGGAATGCTTCTGTCTCCATTAGCACGGTGTTGTGCTTGTGCTGTGATGGTTTGTGTTAGGAGGTTTTAGAAGCGAGGCGGCGCCAGATTCCCAGCGAGGCGGGGCCACAATCCCGTGACGTTACGCACCCGACTGAGTCCTTATTTACATGAGACAAAAAATGGAGGATCCAAGGATTATTGCCTTGCTCGCTCTGTGGTTTTATCTCACAATTAATTTTATCTCATAATTAAGCTGCAACAACACAAGTCACTTTTGTTTTGAATTAACTGCCAAATGACCTAGAAATAATGAGTTGAAACTTGTTTTTATTCGTATTAAATAATGAGACAGTGGCACACTGGCCAACACCAAATTGTATTATTTTTTTACATCCTAGGGCATTTTGGATGTACTGAATAAAAAAAATTCATGTTTTTCACCTTCAGGTCAACGTTTGGAACAACAGTATTATTATTTTCTGTTTAGATGATGCTACACTCCTTCTAAAGTATTGTAATTCTCTGAATTTGGAATGCCGATAGAACATTCAATTTACATATACTTGTACCTACTTTGACTTGGTGCTAATTTTTTATGATATTTCAATAAAAAGAACAGAAAGCTTACAAAAACATTTGTTTTTTGGTCTAGTTAAAAATTACATTACCTTTACAACGGTTGACCCCTGACAGGATGATCAGCATTATTTTCATCAGACTAGGCAATGGAATTTCTATGTAATTATACTGTTTTATAATTCAGTGTTATAACAGACAAACCACACTTTCCAAAACAATTCCATTTTATTATATACAAAATATTAAAATAATAAAAAAAAAAACTTTGCAACACAACATGAAGGTTAATCGACATTTTATACACGCCGACCACTGAGTGCCTCTACACCAGCTTCCCAAACTGGGCCAGGAAGGCTCGGTTGAATGAATCCGGGCTGGCACGGCGGACGCGTGGGATGATTCTACAAGGAAAATGCACACAATAAAATACAGCACGAAAGTGCAAGATATACAGAAAAGACAATAGTTTTTAACAAGAATACATAAGTTTATTTCAGCGTATTGTTCACATGAATAATTAAAATAAAAGCTTTAGTCCGCAGTGTGCTGCAATAAAGCAGCGATCATCATCCACAAATGAACAGCTTTTTTATTGCATAAATAAACTGAGCGTCTTACCGAATATATTTGCGAAAAAACGCACAATAAAAAAAAATTAAAACTCACCGTTAAAGGACTCCGATGTCAAGACCTCCCGGTATATTTTTTCATTCCGGGCGGCTCCGTCTAACTCGCGCTGGATACGTTCGTCTGACAATGCAGTGAGCAGACACTGCACCTCCTTATTGGTCCATGGAACACCCTTATTACGCGAAGCCATTTTTGATAGAGAATAAAAGAAAATAGCACAGCAATACACTGAAAATAAACCGCCAACAGTGGTTGCGTGCTGAGTAATGGCGGTCGTGAAGATTCTTTTTTTTTTCTCAAAAACTTTATTGAGAAGGTCGTGAAGATTCGGTAGAAGAGGAGGAGTTGAGGGGCGGTTACAACCTGACCAATCAGCGCCGGTTACGACCTGACCAATCAGCGGCGACCAGTCTGTTAACGTCACAACACGGCACAGCTCAGCACTGCTGTACCCTGCCCTGGAGCGGGGCTGTTAAACCGTGTTGGGGCTTGTGGAAAAGCGTACAAAGCGTGCTGAGCCGTCCCGTGTCGCGCTAAAGCGTGCTAGTGGAAAAGGGCCTAGTAGCACCGGACCACAACCATCAGAGGGACTGTCCAGTAAGGAAGACAGTCGATGGCATACCAATATAAGTTTTGTCTCATCAAAACATTTTACACATTAATGTATAAAGCCAAATCCTTTATTTTGAATTTTTTAATGTGTTTGTTTAGGAGATTTTTTTCTTTTACCGTTTTTAAAATGTTAGTGTTTTTTTTTTTTTAAATATTTAGTGAGTAACCTGGTCAAAACCGATCATATTTATGGATTATTTTGCCAAAAGTAGATGCAACAGATATTTGTTTCTTTAATAACCTTTCAACACAGTAGTCAAAATTTGGCAGCTAAAATGTCTTACACTTTTTTTTTTTTAAATAAACCACAATCGGCCTGTGCACTTGGCGTTCCAAGAATATGCAGTTCGAAAAATGTTGTTCCTCGTCTTCAATCAGGTCCAGTCTTGGAGGAATAAATATACAACAAAGCCATCCATCCATCGTCTACGGGTTTTCTGGGGTTCCGGATTGCGGAAGCAACAGTCTAATAAGAGAAGCCTAGACTTCCCTCTCCCCAACCACCTCCTCAAGCTCTTCAGAGAGGACACCAAGACATTCTCAGACCAGCTTGGAGACATAGTCTCCAAGACATAGGTTCAATGAAAGAACTAGCAGCTACAATCCCTGATGTTTGCACCACTTCTGAGTCTATGGGGAATTGTTGAGAGATGGCTGCTATAAGGCTTTACCGCCGGGCCACATTGTTAGTTGTGCACCTCAGCATCACAGGGTGTTTCGGCTATTTATCACGACACCCTCCACTGAGGCAGGCCCACCATAGGTTGATCAAGCCTGGGTGTGTGTCCCGCGGTTTAGCTGTTTGCCTTAGAAGCCCAGATGGTATCACTCCTTTTCATTCCCAGCCAGCAACTGGTCCTCTCAGTGGTGTCGACTAGCTCTTGATAACCTACAGATCATAGGAAATGGTGATATCCTAGACATCCTATATGATGTCCTAGACAGACTATTAAATGCCGGAATCCTTTGATATTGACGATTAAAAATTGTAGCTCTGATGCTGGAATCCTTTGATGTTGACGATTCCATGAGTTGTTCTGATGCCGGAATCCTTTGATGTGACACCCTCTGCCGAGGCAGACCCACCACACGTAGATCAAACCTGGGTGTGTCCACCCCATGGTTTAGCAGTTTGCCCTAGAAGCCCAGATGATGTCACTCCTTTTCATCCACAGCCAGTGACTGGTCCTCTCAGCGGTGTCGGCCAGCTCTTTGATTGCCCGTCTGTGGTCCTGTCCCCTGATCCCAATCTCCCTGAGAAGCTTTGCAGTTGTTGTGGCTACAAAGCCCCTGCATCCCACCTCCACTAGGCGCACCTTTATCTTCCAACCTCTGTCCTCTGCCTCAGCAGCTAAGTTGGAATACCGCAGCTTCTTATGCTCATAAGGTTCCTCGACAACATCCTCCCAGGGTACTGTCAACTTGATAATATAGGTGAGCTGAGATGAATTAGATCAGAGGACAAGATCTGGTCGCAGGATGGTCATTGTGATCTCTGGAGGGAAAATGAGCCTTTGATCCAAGTCAGCTCACATCTGCCAATCCCTGACTGCGTTCAATGGACCCAGATCAGGGAGTGAGGGACAGGCTCTCAGCTTGGCTCCCGCTTGAACAAATGATGGTAGGTGTCGGTGCACATCCTGGTTGTTGAAGGGTTGGGAGTTGATGGATACTCTCTTGCACTCAAGTTTATCAGCTAGACACCTGAGGACCTGGTTGTGTCTCCACGTGTACCTACCTTGAGTGGGGCTAGTCCTGCAACCAACCAAGATGTGCTTGAGTGTTGCTGGGGCTGTACACAGAAGGCAAAATGGATCCTTTCCAAGCCAAAGCACCAGATTTGTGGGAGAGGGCAGCACATATGTAGCTTGGATGATGAAGCTCAGCCTGTTGGATTCCATGCCCCAGAGTTCTCGCCATGTGATTTTCCTCTTTTCGATACCCTCCCACCTCGTCCATCAACCCTGTTTGGCTTGTGCTATGGCTCTAGCCCTTCTGGCTGCTTCCTCCTGTTGATGCACCTCCCCCACCATCAGTTTGGCGTTCGGCTGGAGATGCTTTTTGCCAGAGAGGTGTCACTGTTCCAAAGCCAAGGCCTCCTCTGCCTTGTTGGACGTGGCCCACCACGTCACTATGGAGAAGCGCAGATTTGGCCTGTAGTACAGCCATATTTGGGGTCCACTTCTTCCCTGTTGTCAGGGTAGAAGCAGCGCCTCTTACTACAGGATCCCGGAAGTTGGTCAGCGACATGTCCAGCCTCACCTTGGCACATTTGAATTCCTCAACCAGGCTAGACAATGGCAGTGAAAGGGCTCCATCTCTGTAGAGCCCAATGCAGTCCAAGACATAATCTTACCGGAGTGGTGGCCTAGTTGATAGAACATCTGCCCCACAACCGGGAGGTTAGGGGTTCAAATCCCGGCCAGGTCATACCAAAGACCATATAAAAATGGTACTTCCCACCTTCTAGCTTGGCACTCAGCACAATACAATGGAGGAAGGAAAAGTTGTTTGTGGCGGTGCCTTGCGTGGCAGCAGCCCCTCTGATTCTAGATGTGATTAACATTGTAGATAGGAGAAATGTAATTTTGTTCTACTGTACATGATTGGCTGTATGGACTGAATAACAATAAAAGTTGGTTTCTTCTACTAACATGTCCTGGGTCTGCCCCGGGGTCTCCTACCTCCTTTCACAGCACACGTATAACAAGAGCACTTTGAGGCGAGTGCAATATCCCCCGCCTCAATTTTTTTTTTTTTGAAGATCCCAATACTTACTGACAGAGAACAATTTTCAACTTTTCAATATAATTACTGTGGCAGAACCAAAGCCTATCATCCGTAACTATACAACAAAGTATACAACCCATAGCTGTAGGTCAGGATCCCACGGTGAACCTGTGTACCAAGTTTGGTGACCCCAACTTTACTCATTGTACAGTAATAAGGCATAAGGAATGTTAACCTTGAGCTTTTGACCCCAAACCCATAGTCAGAGGTCAGGATACCAAGGTGAACCTGTGTAGCAAGTGTGCTGACCCTAGCTTTCTTTGTTATCCAGATTTAGTTTATAAGTCATTTTGATGTTGACCTTGCGATCCCAAAACCATAGTCACACTTCACGGTCACAGGGTGAACCTGTGTACCAAGTTTGGTGACCCTAACTTTACTCGTTTTACAGTAATAAGGCATAGGGAATGGTAACCTTGACCTACTGACTCCAAACCCATAGTCTGAGGTCAGGATCCCAAGGTGAACCTGTGGACCAGGTTTGGTGGCCGTAGCTTTACTTGTTTTATAGTAACTAGTACATACCCGTGCATGCCCGTAGAAACCAAGTATAAGCAAGTATTTCTGCATGCCCATTGCTGAAGGGTCTCCTCCTGTCTCAGATGGCTGTGTTGTTCACAGTCATGCCTGAGGCGTACTGCTTGAACCTGAGGTGTTTCACGTTCACGGCATCTTTTCTGACGTGCAGCAGTTCTCCTCATTCTATTGCTCTCCATCTGGTGGGTCTTCTTGTTCTTCTTCTTCGTTCAGACCACTGGTTGAGGGATGGGTGCGTTGTAATTCCAGTTCATGGACAGGATCGTGCAAATAGATCTGAGCAAAAAGTGGCTTTTGACCCTGTTCAGGAGGAACTGTGCATGCCCGCTGAAACCCAGAAACCAGAACACCCGGAGAAAATCAGCGCTTTGCTTGGCATTTTACACATTTGTAGTGTAGACTGCCATTCTTCATGAGTACTGCTTCGAATGGGTGTGGTTTAAAGTAGGGTGTCCCATTCTTAATCGGGTGACAGACTGACAGAATTTTTTTGAATTTGAGATTGAGATTCAACTTTATTGTCATTACACATGTATAATACAAGGTAACGAAACGTGACTTGGTATTTGGGCACGCTCTGTAGAGCGCATCCAAGGCCGGGGCAGCCGCTAGGCGCCAGTTTATAGAGTGCCTTCTGCCTTACTGAGTGAGATTTCCAGATTTACTGCTTCAAATGGGTGTGGTTTAAAGTAGTGTGTCCTATTCGGTCTCAGCTTGTCTGTGCCTTGCCTGGCGTGCAGCGTTGCTCACTTTGTGGGCATTTCGGGCTTCAAGTGACTTAGCATGTGCATGGCGCACTGCCACACGTTTCCTGTCTGTCTGTGCATCCCTTGTCTGTCGTGCCCTATGCTGGTGAAGGGTCTCCTGCTGTGGCAGGCATCATAGGACACTACATCATAGGTGTGCTCTGATTGTGAATGACAGAAAGACACACAGAGATTTCTGAGTGATTATTGTGAGTGATGACTGCCTTTGATCTTTGCCATGGTTCCCATGGCAACACAAAGTGCTATGCTTATGAGACACAAACATCGGCAGTCCTATGATCCTTGGCGTCGTAGGAACATCATAGGACATAATGTAGTCATAGACATATCTACAGTATATGATGGCATCGCGAGTCCTGTGATGCCTGAGATCATAGGATCATATAGACTTCATATCTATATGATGGCATCGCGAGTCCTACGATGCCTGAGTTCATAGGATCATCATAGGACATCATGCAGACATCATAGGCTGTCCTCTGAATGCCTGAGATCATAGGATCATCATAGGTCATAGCAAGTCCTATGATCCTGAGTGATGCCTGCCGTTGATCACATAGTTAAAGACACCTGTCCATATGTATCTATGAGCCATATGACATCATAAAGAGACATTAGTCTTGGCATCGTGAGTGATGGTCTATATGACATTATAAAGCCACATTTGTCTATGTGCCGTCATATAGACATCATATCTTTATGACGGCATCGCAAGTCCTACGTGGACTCAAAAGTTAACACTGCAGTTGCACTATGGTAAATGTAGCCTTTACCATAGTGCAACTGCAATGTTAACTTTTGAACTTTGAACCCAAACCTATAGTTGCGTGAGGGTGTAAGTCATCCAAGATGTGTATTAGATGCAACTACTGTATCAATTTGAAAAGCCTACGTTTCTTTCAGTAGCTATTGTTTAGAAGATTTAGGGTAAAATCTGACCTCTGACCTCAAGGTCATCCGATGAGAGTGAAACTGCAATATGTGCATCATCAGAGTGTATCAAACCATGGTACCAAGTTTCAAAACAATCGGACCAAAACTTTAGGAGTTGATTTCACAAGACAGTTACTGTCTATGAAGTGAGTAAACAGGAGGTCATAGATCAGATTCCTGCAAAAATCATCCTATCAGAACCAAATTGCAATATGCCCATCCTCCATGTATATCAAACCATGGTACCAGGTTTCAAAACAATTGGACCAAAACTGTAGGAGGAGTTGATTTCACAAATGTGGGACGGACAGACCCATAACATAATCCCACTTCGGACTTCGCCCAAAGGGCTCTTTGACCCCTTTGGGCATTGACCGGCGGGGGATAATTACTGACTACAACACCATGTATACATCTAATACATATAGTAGATTTTAGGTTCTTGTTTATCACTACGTTATACAAAGGTTGAAAATACTTTAGTTTTGCATAGAGGTGAGGTAAACCATTACTTTGTGAAATTGTCACTGAATCAACAATGGATTTCATCTTCTATAGGTAACTGAAAGGACACAAATTAATTCAGGCATCAGTTTCACAATATTTACAGTATTTATACATTTTAAAACAATAAAAAACATTTACAACCTAAAATGAACTGGAAATGACAAATGACTGTTGGAGCTTAACAGCAACAGCTGTTTGTTTGCTTGTTATTTTTAAGCATGTGTAGCTAAAATGGATGAACATAAACAGACCATAAAGTGTGATTCAGCCTGGTTACAGAAACCACACAACAACTAACAGCAGTCAAAGTCCTTACAATCTGAGCTAAAGAACTGTCATAATTATGTTGTCAAAATTAGAGAGCTATTCGGTTCAATCACTGCTGTGCTACATTAACATCACTGTCAATAACACTATACGATAGTTATTTAAAAAATGTTTATTGGAGATGCGCATCGGAGAGGATCATGTTAAATTCACGATTCTATACCACAAGAGTCCTAGCTTGACACACTGTCTGGCTCATAATCACCAAAGGGCTGAGATTTTAGCAGTCTGCAGTATATTGATGTTAGCCTCCAGGAAGTGCTGTTTATCTCTCTACCTGGCAATTGGTACGAGATTATAGTGAGTCAACATTGAGTGCGACCCTTAAGCTGGATTCATGCTGTCCCTCTGCTGTCCACGTACATGCAACCGGAAACCTCGTGTGATGAAATTTACATCATCATCTCCAGTCCGCTAGTATCGGGAGTGCTCGACCGCGGACAACTGCGTGCAGCCCAAATTTTGTGACCGTGCCACCTGCCAACGAGCTGAATGCGTTGACAGCGCATGCGCAAGACTGAACGTCCCATTCACGAGGTGGCGATGTTGACACAGCATACAAAGACAAAGTAGACGAAGAAGACAACGAGGAGGCGGAAGACGAGAATAAACATGCTTTTTGTAATTCTGCCGCAGAATATATTAACAGCAGCTCCTCTTCCTCTCGGTCACGGTTAAACGACACATTTGTTGTTGATGTGTGTTGCTCTCATGTTTCTTCGTTGGTGAAAATCCTAGTGCGTCAGTGCATTGGCGCCATCTATAGGGCAGGAGTGAAACTACAAATGATGGTTGTGCGCATGCGTCAACCACTTGGCCTGGGTAGATGAAAAAAGTGAGCATGTACAGCGCCGCGTGCACACTGGACTCGTCCAAAGCGCACGCGGACCAAAGCAGACTAGAGGGGAAATGCAACATGAATAAGGCTTTACTGGCCAGGTGGGCAGAATCTTGTCTATATCACCTTTAAAGCGTACCTCTGGTGGTCGTGAAGACGCATTTAACTTGAAAACATTATGAAAAAGTATTTCTTATTTTGGTAAATAATTCTTGCCAGCCATATACCACCAGACATATATTCAAATAGGACCTTGGCCATGGGCAGCCAATGAAAACTATGGGCGCAGCCATGACACATGCGGATGTGACGTCACTTCGTTGATACTCAACAGTCAATGCTCCGCCTGTATGAGAGACTAGGGTGCTGTTGTGAGTGTTTTTATTCTATTATGGCTGAATTGTCGGACTCTGAGGAAGAATTTGTCCAACATGGCTACAGGTTTGAGCCAGAAAGGTCTTCTGAGGGTTAAAGTGACGAAGTGGTCCTCACACACAACGCAATTTCGTCTGAAATTATTCGTCTGTGCCCTGCTTCCGCTCTGATCTTCTGACAAGGTGAGCTGGGTTTGGGTACACAAAAAAGTGTTTCTTTGTTTTTTTCGCTTATTATTCAGACATCCAAAGGCTTTACATTCCGCCATGTTGCGATATCCATATCGCATTGTATGTTTTTGTTTTTACAAGAGCACCGAGTGTCTGCTGCTCTGTATATAGTTTTAGAATCATCTTCCGTGTTGCGGCAGTTACGAGATCAGATGAGACAAGCCGCTGAATTTAAGCATTTATTTATTTATTTTCTACTCGTTTCAGTTCTGCATTTAATATGAACCCTGAGTTTGAAATAAACGTTTGAATTTGAATATCCCCGAAGCCGCTGCACTTCCGGGTACTCAGATCACAATTTTAGAATCATCGGCATTTACGAGCTCATATCAGAAAAGACGGCTCGCTGAATTTAAACATTTATTTATTTATTTTCTACTCGTTTTAGTTCTGCATTTAATATGAATCCTGAGTTTGAAATAAACGTTTGAATTTGAATATCCCCGAAGCCGCTGCACATCCAGGTACTCAGATCGCAGTTCGGCATTTACGAGCTCATATCAGAAAAGACGGCTCGCTGAATTTAAACATTTATTTATTTATTTTCTACTCGTTTCAGTTCTGCATTTAATATGAACCCTGAGTTTGAAATAAACGTTTGAATTTGAATATCCCCGAAGCTGCTGCACATCCGGGTACTCGAGGCTCAGCCAATACTGATCCAGATCGCGGTGTCAACGAAATTACGTCACAGGAAGCGTCCTGGAAGTCCATGTAGCTACTAGTATGGCTGTACCCATGTTTTGCTGACATAGCTGAACCAGCACATCAGCAATGGATTTATATCAAATTGCTTTGAACGTGAATTTCAACTTAAACTTGAACTAGAACATGAGACAGGGGCTCAATATAATATCTTTTTTTTCACGACCACCATAGGTACGCTTTAACTGTTAGATAACAACATACTGTTATTTACATGGAAAAGTATCTTTTAAATTGACAAACATGTAGCTTGTGGCAAAATTTGACCGGGATCAAAAGAATTTCTCATTTCCCAGCACGGTGGCACAGTGGTTAGCACAGTGGCAGCACAGCAAGAAGGTCATGGGATTGATTCCACCCTTGACCATCGTGGGTTCGATCCCTCCCCCGACCATCGGTGACCCTTCTGTGTGGAGTTTGCATGTTCTCCCTGTGTCTACGTGGGTTTACTCCGGGTACTCTGGTTTCCTCCCACATGCCAAAGACATGCAGGTGAGGTTAATTGGCATCAACTGGGGATTCTAAATTGTCCTTAGGTATGGATGTGAGAATGAATGGTTGTCTGTCTCTCTGTGTTGGCCCTGTGATGGACTGGCAATCTGTCCAGGGTGTACCCTGCCTCTCACCCAAAGATGCTGGGATAGGCTCCAGCCCCCCCGCGACCCGAAAAGGATTAAGCGGTAGAAGATCGATGGATGGATGGAATTCATTTGAATGGAGATTTAAGGTCCCATATGCGGAAGTAGAGGGGGCACGACTTATGCTCTCTATACAGGGCAGCTGCAGGCAATCCAGGCCTACTCAGGCTATGAGGGAAGTGATAGTCACCTGGTAAAAGGTTGATGTATTAACAAAATAATTTGGGAAACATTATTTCAAGGTGAAAAAAATCTTACAAAGTGTTGCTTTTACTATGCAACTGTGAAAATTTTCATTATGTTTACAAACACGGTTATAGCTACCGTATATGGAGTGACTTGACCAATCAATTATCGTTACCCAGAATCAAATCAGCCTTATAATTGTTATTTACACAGAGAAAACATAACAGTCTCACCTGCTGAAACTTCAGAGATCTTTTCACCTGTTTCATTAATGACCTTGTCACCTACTTGCTGAGCCCGAAGAACCTAAACATAAGACACTTTGTTCAGCTGCCGCTGCTTAACATAAAACAGAAACAGTGAGTCAAACACAACTTTAATGTTTTAAATTTGAATTGCATTACCTTGAGGGTTTCATGTTTGCCCCCAACAGAAGTCCTCTTCTTTGGTGTGGGTGCTGGAGGGTACTCGAACCTGAAATGATAACAGACATCCACAGAGAAGATTTCACTTACAGCAGTCACACTAACATTAGGCTTTAATAGCTTATCTATTGTCATTGGGTCCAGAGTATCATATGCTGTTGAAATACCTTGTCTATATTTAAATTCAAAAGGACTGCATGGCCAGAGAAGTTTCATTATGCTTATCCATTTTTAAAGTAAACAAGTATGGATGCATAGAAAATAAAAGGCCAATTCAACTTAAATGTGCTTTGTAAAAACTACCAATGAGCGATAGGGACAGCTGTCATAACAGGCAGTGTTGCCACAACGCATCCATTTCCCTCATTTAACAATAAAGACTACAACCTAACACAGGGTCTGTAACACTGAGCACAAAAGAGACAACCAAGAGGTAGGAGATTACAATTTATTCATCTCTTTGTTTGATTGACTTCACTGAGTTAAATCTAACCACAACAAAATTCTGAATCAGAGTTAAGGAGGAAGCACAACCCTTGCCATTAATGTACAATACGAGGAAGGCATTAATGAAATGGGGTGGCAGTAGTCATTGCTACTTCTTTAATTTCAGTTCAGACTGGTCCACTGACAAATCATTTTTGGAAAACATGAAAAATTAAAACAAAGTTTATAATCACCGAATTAAAAAAAATAAATATGCACTTGCATTGTGTTACAAACATTATATTAAGAATGGGTTTTAATAAAAATATTTATCTCCTTTAAAAACATGTAATGAGGTGTCCATTTATCCATTCTGACAATCACTTGTTCAGGTGTAGCAGTTTAGTACTAGACGTGTAATTACACTAATTTCACACATAATGCCATTTTATAGGCTCTTTAAATAAGATTTACATTGTTCCCTTTAATGCATTTTCCTGACACGCATCAGTGAATCCATTGCAATACCTTGGAAGGACAAAGCAGTTCCATGCAGGATACCCTCTAGTGAGTGCCAACAAACTACAAAGTGATAACTACTAATAAAAACTTGATGGCACTTTTTTTTTAATAATTAATTGTCAAACTGTTTAAAAAAGATTTTCTTTTGACAATGTGGCATATTGTATGTCTGAGGCATTTAGGGCTCAAGGGTGGTAAATAGATCTTTTCAAACTTACCTGAAAGAACGGTCCGTAATGGTTATTACATCTCCATGCTTCAAACGCTCAGACTGCTGTAAAACTTCTCCGTTGACACGGGTTGGATTTGCTGAGCTCAGATTTGTCAAAATCACCTGAGAGAAAGAAAGAAAACACCATGGTCATCAACAATCAAAGTAGATTAAAGCTAAAAAAAAAAAACAACTATCAGATTACCATACTGGTAAACAAATGCAAAATCAGACATTGCAATGAAAATGTGAAAAGTGACACCAAAATTTCAGAAGAAACATGTGAGGTGTTACCTCTTTATTTTCATTTAAGTCAATTCTGCAGTGCTCCTTGGAAACTTGAGGAAGCTGAATACGAATGTCACAGTCCGCCTTCCTGTAAGTTCACAAAGAAACAAATGTGTCAAAGTACAGTACAGGGCATTTGGTAGCATACTGTGCATTACATCATTGGTTGTTGTGCTCAAGTTAAACATCAGGAGGCAAAATTATAGTCAATATCATTCAGTGGCTTGCAAAAATATTCACCCCCCCTCACAGTTTCCTATTGTCATGTTGCAACCTGATGCTATAATTGTATAATGTTTTTTTCTAATCAATCTACACTCTGTACCCCATAATAACAAACTGAAAACAGTTTTAGGTTTTTATACTTTTGAAGTTTCTGAATACTTATGCAGATGTATTTCAGGGTTCTGTTTTTTTTTTTTAAATAAATTTACAAAAAAAAAAAAAAACCTTAAATTTTGTTTACAATTTGTTATGGGGTACTGAGAGTAGATTAATGAGAAAAAATGTGTAAGTATTGTACCATCAGGCGGCAACATAAAAACAGTAAAAATGCCAAGTGACATCCCTGTACACCAGACAGGTACAGAGGATGGCTACCTCCATTTTAAATGATGACTCCCACCCTTTGCACTGCCACTTTCAGCTTCTTCCTTCCAGATGGAGGTTTGCTGTCCCAAAAAGTAAAACCCAGCGCTACAAAAACAACTTTGTTCCTGCTGCTGTTAAAGAGTTGAACAAGATGTAACAATATATTGAACATAATTTAGTTACCTATTTATTAATTTTATATTTACTTATTTTTGTAGGTTTTTTATTTGGGTTCTAAATCTTTTATTGGGTTTTAGACTTTTGAGTTTTTAACCTCTTTGACTAGTCTTTAACTTTTTAATATGACCCTTCTCTCTTATCTCCTTGTTTTTTCTCTTATCTCTTTGTCCTATGTCCTGATTGGTGGAGCCTTGAGCACTTTTATCATGTTTATAGTCAGCTATATGTGTACCTGTGTTTGTGTTCATGTTGAATGTAATTGTGGCTTGAAAATATGGATGACACCTGACTGCAAAACAAATCTACCTACGGGTACAAATAAAGTAACCTGAACCTGAAGGGAGGTGAATACTTTTGCAAGTCACTGTGTTGTAAATGCTCTTACTTTATGAAATGATTGTAACAAACCTACCATATCTCACAAAAGTGAGTACACCCCTCACATTTTTGTAAATATTTTTTACATCTTTTCATGGGACAACACTGAAGATATGACACTTTGATACAATGTAAAGTAGTCAGTGTACAGCTTGTATAACAGTGTAAATTTGCTGTTCCCTCAAAATAACTCAACACACAGCCATTAATGTCTAAACTGCTGGCAACCAAAGTGAGTACACCCCTAGTGAAGATATCCAAATTGTGCCCAATTAACCATTTTCCCTCCCCGGTGTCATGTGACTCATTACTGTTACAAGGTCTCAGGTGTGCATGGGGAGCAGATGTGTTAAATTTGGTGTTATCGTTCTCACACTTTCATACTGGTCACTGGAAGTTCAACATGGCACCTCATGGCAAAGAAGTCTCTGAGGATCTGAACAAAAGAATTGTTGCTCTACATAAAGATGGCCTAGTAGACCATACAGCGGTTTAACAGGACAGGTTCCACTCAGAACAGGCCTTGCCATGGTCGACCAAAGAAGTTAAGTGCACGTGCTCAGCATCATATCCAGAGGTTGTCTTTTGAAAATAGACGTATGAGTGCTACCAGCATTGCTGCAAAGGTTGAAGGCGTGGGGGGTCTGCCTCTCAGTGCTCAGACCATATGCTGCACACTGCATAAAATTGGTCTGCATGGCTGTTGTCCCAGAAGGAAGCCCCTCTTAAAGATGATGCACAAGAAAGCCCACAAACAGTGTGCTGAAGACAAGCAGACCAAAGACATGGATTACTGGAACCATGTCCTGTGGTCTGATGAGACCAAGATAAACTTATCTGATTTAGATGGTGTCAAGTATGTGTGGTGGCAACGAGGTGAGGAGTACAACGAAGGGTGTGTCTTACGTACTATCAAGCATGGTGGTGGGAGTGTCATGGTTTGGGGCTGTATAAGTGCTGCTGGCACTGGGAGCTACAGTTCATTGAGTGAATCATGAATGCCAACATGTACTGTGACATACTGAAGCAGAGCATGATCCCCTCCCTTTGGAAACTGGGCCACAGGGCAGTATTTCAACATGATAACAACCCCAAACACACCGCCAAGACGACCACTGCCTTCCTAAAGAAACTGAGGGTAAAGGTGATGGATTGGCCAAGCATGTCTCCAGACCTAAACCCTATTCAGTATCTGTGGGGCATCCTCAAACGGAAGGTGGAAGAGCAAAAGGTCTCTAACATCCACCAGCTCCAAGATGTTGTCATGGAGGAGTGGAAGAGGATTCCAGTGGCAACCTGTGAAGCTCTAGTGAACTCAGTCCATGCTCAAGATAGTTAAGGCAGTGCTGGAAAATAATGGTGGCCACACAAACTATTGACACTTCAGGCACAATTTGGACATTTTCACTAGGGGTGTACTCACTTTTGTTGCCAGCGGTTTAGACATTAATGGCTGTGTGTTGAGTTATTTTGAGGGGACAGCAAATTTACACTGTTATACAAGCTGTACACTGACTGCTTTACATTGTATCGAAGTGTCATATCTTCAGTGTTGTCCCATGAAAAGATGTAAAAAATATTTACAAAAATGTGAGGGGTGTACTCACTTTTGTGAGATACTGTATTGAAACATTAAGCAACTCTGAAGCCCAGCATGAGGCAACGCCAACATGTATTGCTACTATTGAATGACAGTGAAGAAAACAATAGATGTGGCCAAATTTATATCCATCCAATTAATTTTATTAAACTCACCTTCCAAATAAACATGTGGTTGTAAGAGGAAACTCTGTCCCATCTCCACCACTCCTCTTGATCACAACTATCTTTCCATGCAATGGCATTTCTTCTAAGTTGCTATTACCTGTGAACATGACCAAAAACAATGGTCAAACTCAAAACGAGCTTAAAGCTATACAATGGCGTTATATTAACATGTGAATGTGATCAAACTTAGCTTTACTCTCCCCAAAATTGAGTTTCTTTTCTTAACATGTCTGTGACATGTTTTTTATGACTTACAAGACATAAAGAGCAAAATCACTCGGATGTCTCATGTTTTGTTTTTTTTTGCTGTAGTTTCACTTAAGCCCCACCCCCTGCAATAAAGGCAAGTTGAGACAGAACTTTGGGCAGCACGGTGGCAGTGTGGTTAGCATTGCGGCAGCACAGCAACTCACCCTTGGCCAGGGGATCCTGGGTTCGATCCCAGCCCCCGACCGACAGTGATCTGTGTGGAGTTTGCATGTTCTCCCCGTGTCTGCGTGGGTTTACTCCGGGATTTCTCCGGTTTCCTCCCACATGCCAAAAACATGCAAGTTAGGTTAATTGGCATCAAACTGGGGATTCTAAATTGTCCTTAGGTATGACCGTGAGAGTGAATGGTTGTCTGTCTCTCTGCGTTGGCCCTGCGATGGACTGGCGATCTGTCCAGGGTGTACCCTGCCTCTCGCCAAAAGATGCTGGGATAGGCTCCAGCCCCCCCGCGGCCCGAAAAGCATTAAGCGGAAGAAGATGGATGAATGAAGTTTTTGGTGATGTAACTATGAAAGGGGCTGGCACTGTGGGTAGTGTTGAGCCAATCAGGATATGGCCTAATTGAAGTTATCCTCCAGGCTAGTTAACATTTTTTAACAAACTGCTTTGAAAACCTGACCCAAATTAAGATGGATTTTACATTAAACTGCTTTTCAGGACCATGCAGTTTCAGCCATTCTGGGCCACCATGCATACAACTGGGCATGTCCTTCAGCCGGTACGTCTGTTTATCACAGGATTTACTCTGATAATGTAGTGCTAGCGACTCTTAGCCTTATATGTGGTTGGGCCAACGAATCACAGATTCTGGCATTTGAAAAAAAGGGGGAGGGGGGTGAAAAGATTTCGACATGAAACTAAGACAATGAAAGTGTTTTTTTTTTTTTGTAGAAAAAAAGAGCAGAAGATACCATTTTAGACAATGTAGATTTGTTTTTATAGGGGATTTATATCCACCGGAGTGCGTCTTTAACATTTAAAAGGCCATATCCACGCCTAAAAAAATAAACTTTTCCGGAAAGTGTAAATAATAGACATTTTGCAGCTGTGCAAGGTTTTCGCTTTTATGGCTGTGTAAGTTATTACAACATTTTATTACAGGAACTCCAGTCAACAACCCGTTGACCACTACTAATTTATAACATGACTGAAAAGCTGCCAAGCACTCCACGTGATCGCTAATAGCGTTCTTTGTTGCCAGAAAAAAAAACATAATAATCGACACAGACAGACTACAATAAGAAACACGGACCATTTTAGCGTTGTTTTAACCACGCCATTCAGACGAGGCTGACAAGGTCACGCTAAGGAAAACAAGACAACGTTAAATTTAAATAGTGTAGCCTTACCTGTGGCAGTTTAAGACTTGTGTAATCCATAAACCGGGATGCAGCGTCGATGATTTTTACACTACTTTAATCGATACAGACTAAAAGCAGATACATTACATACAGACGACTAACCAACGTTTGAAAACTCCTCTCGAACAGCCAACCCTTGTCAGTCACCCGCTTCCTCCAAAAAGGTGCTTTAGTATCACTCCGCCAAGCTACAGACACTCAGCGACTCCAGAGATATAGCGAATAAACTGTGATTCAGCGTTATTGTGTTTCTGTCTATTTTTAATTTACGTAATATTTTAAGTCCAATTAAAATGTCTCATAAAAATTTAAAATACACAAGAGGGCTCTATTTTGTTTACAAATTTGGCGGAACAATACATCCTCGTTGAGGGGACTGATCACAGAGCCCTGGGGACGGATATTTGAAAAGATTTGAAATTCCGCGCGGAAGCTAACTATTGGTTGAAACGTCACAGATTCGTTAAAGGGCGGGGCTTAATGATTTTAAAGAGAAATATGGCGCTCAGCTAGTTGCCAGGCAGTGGTTGCCAGTTGTCACCCTCATTTCCTCCGTGTATGGGTGTATCGTTCATGAAGTCACTTGAAAATAAAATAAATGAAGATATTAGTCTCAATTTATAGTAAACATGAGTTGTCTAGGTGGCGTTTTTATGTGGGCTTCTTGTGTAGACTACATATTCCATACAATAACAGTGACCAAAAATGCTTAAATTATGTTTAAAATGTAAAAAGTATTTTTCTTCCCATTTTAAATGTGCAGTTCATTAATTTAGGAGTTCCTTGTGTGTTTTATAAGTGCTTGGGTTTTTTTGCATTTTTTAAAAAAAACATTTAACAGGCAAAATTAAACAGGAACATTTAGTTTAGGAAATCACCAGAAAGATGCTTCTTTTATCAAATGTATTAAAGTTTATAGTTGGATTGATTGATTGTTGGCCATGGCTTTTCAGTTTGTGTGAAGTTTTTATTTTTGATTTGAGAAGATGAAAACAGGAAGTGGAATAGTTTTTTCTGTTTACTTTATTAGCAAAGTGATTTAATAATTTATTTTCCCTATATTTTCTGTCTGCCTTTTTAAAAAAAATAAATTATTGCTGCTGCATATACAGTATATATATATATATATATATATATATATATATATATATATATATATTAAATTCAGATTACTAATTCTATTCTAATTTTTAAAATAGTTAATAACAGTAATTTTGAGAATTTCAGTAGTTTTGGATACCTTAATTTCCACAGTGAGGTGCTGTTTGACAAAAAATTATACATTCATGACCCCCGAAGCCAGGAAGAATTATGTTTTTTCTTTTGGAAGTCCTTGAGCTTGTACAGAGTCCATTGTATGTCACACAAAATCTGGCAACTCTATAGTATGCAACACACAAGATGAGCATGATGAATTATTTAAGGCTGGACCAATGAATGTCGTCAGAGACTGACAAGTCTCCTAAAAGCTGACAGTTCAGACATTTCTTTGGTCACTGTTTTTGTTTGCTTGGTTTTCATCCCCATTTTTGAGTTCTCCTTGTGTTTTGTTAAAAATCTTTACTATTTTCTACATTTTGCATTTACGTGTACTACTCATAAAAAGTGATGTCCTGTTTGAGATGGTTTTTGTTAAGAGGATGTTATTATCCATCTTTTCAAAAAAGAAAAAAACAAAAATAGAGGATAAAAAACAAAAAAGCACTAAAAAAAACTCAATTCATACTAATACACACACACACACACACACACATACACACACACACACACACAGTGGTGTGAAAAAGTGTTTGCCCCTTCCTGATTTCTCATTTTTTGTATGTTTGTCACACTTAAATGTTTCAGATCATCAAACAAATTTATACATTAGACAAAGATAACAAGTAAACACAAAATGCAGTTTTTAAATGAAGGTGTTTATTATTAAGGGTAAAAAAAATCCAAACCTGCATGAGCCTGTGTGAAAAAGTGATTGCCCCCCTGTTAAAACATAAATTAACTGTGGTTTATCACATCTTTGGAAAGCTGAGTTCAATTTCTCTAGCCACACCCAGGCTGGATTACTGCCACACCTGTTCTCAGTCAAGAAATCACTCAAATAGGATCTGCCTGACAAAGTGAAGTAGACCTAAAGATCCTCAAAAGCTAGACATCATGCTGCGATCCAAAGAAATTCAGGAACAAATGAGAAAAAGTAATTGAGATCTATCAGTTTGGAAAAGGTTATAAAGCCATTTCTAAAGCTTTGGGACTCCAGTGAACCACAGTGAGAGCCATTGTCCACAAATGGTGAAAACATGAGTGGTGAACCTTCCCAGGAGTGGTCAGCCAACCAAAATTATCCCAAGAGCACAGTGATGACTCATCCAAGAGGTCACAAAAGACCCCACAACACCCAAAGAATTGCAGGCCTCACTTGCCTTAGTTAAGGTCAGTGTTCATGACTCCACCATAAGAAAGAGATTAGGGGAAAAAAATGGTCTGCATGGCAGAGTTCCAAGATGAAAATCACTGCTGAGCAAAAAGAACATAAAGGCTCGTCTCAGTTTTACCAGAAAACATCTTGATGATCCCCAAGACTTTTGGGAAAATAGTCTGTGAACTGATGAGACAAAAACTGAACTTTTTGGAAGGTGTGTCCCATTCCATCCAACATAAAAGTAACATCATATATAAGTGAACACAATTTACCATACCATACCATTGTTTCAAGGTGGCTGCAGAACAATAGTTGCTTTATGGGTCAAATAAACTTGATAATTGATTTGACTTTTGTAAATTTGGGTAAATAATGAGGGATGCATGAGTGCTGCTTTTTTAAAACCAAGTAAAAGTACTTCAGGAATAGTTAACTCCCCAATCCCAGCATTTGATCTTTTTTTTTCACTGTAAATATACAGTAACCTGCATTTTTTTAAGGTACTTCCACAATTTGGACATTTTCTTTTCTTTAGTAGCCAGTCCAGGAATGGTGAAAGAGTAGTTCAAAGGCTGGTCTAGGTGAGCTGTAGCACACTTCACATTGTGAAGCTGTTGATGAGCGTTTAATCGGCCGTGCTATTCATTGCATGACCATATGATCACAGATGCATAGACATTCCATTTTGCAGCCAATGTCCCGGGGCTGATGTCTTCCATTTTTGATAGCTATTAACTTTTCCTTTCCCCATTCTATTATGCTGAGCATCAAGCTAGAAGGTGGAAAGTGTAGAAGAGCTGGAAATAACGAGGCGGTTTTGTATCACAAAAGCAGGGTCTTTAATGAACAAACTCTTCTATCTTGTCTCATCTGGTGCAGAGCTTGGCAAAAGGCAAAGAGGAAGAATTCTGCCCAGCTCGCTGGTTAAATACAGGCACACATCAAAGACATGCAAAACACAAGCTGAAATCCCCCGTTATCTAAATCCCCTATTAGTCCTGTTAACTCCTCCCTTCGCCTTGGGAGATGATGGGAAAACCTCTCCTCCCTCAGGGGTGAAGGTGTCTGTTGCCATGGCGTCCTGTGATGTCATGGGTCTTCACACGGCGGTGAAATTCCTTTGTTCTTTCAGAGGTGTGAAGTTCCTTTGTATATTCTGTCCCAAACATTTCCACATGCTCTAACAAATGTAGGTATGGAATATATGAGTGATATATACCACAGAAAGTACCATTTTTATGTGGTCTTTGGTATGACCCAGCTGCATTGGATGCTCTACCACTAGGCCACGACTCCAGTACATTGTGAAGTAATGTGGTATTGGTATCAATGTCAATGTCCCAGTAACAGCACTAGCTTAAAAAAACTCTCATACTGACGTATCATTACAAACAACTAAGATTTTACAGGCTCAGAAATCTGAAAAATGAAAATAAAAGAGAAAGCAGTATTTTGCAGTTATTTAAACTATCCTGTTTTTATCAATTTTTTTTTTCCAACCTGATGGCACACAAAAGTTACAGGAAGGATCCAGTGTACCTCACCCATTTTGGGCTCAGGAGCAAGCATCTGGTGCCCAGGTTTCTGTCCATAGAACCTGGCTGGACTCAGCCCGAGCAAGCCACATGGGTCCACCGCCTGCACAAGGGATCATGGGTGCTATGCTAACTGGGCGGAAGTCTGGGCTTCTCTGCTGCCCCTGCAACCCACACAAGTGGTAGATGATAGATGGATGCCACATATTTTAGAAAGGAAACAACTGAAACCCCTGTGTCCGTCCATCCATCCATTCATCTTCTTCTGCTTAATCCTTTTTGGGTCGCGGGAGGGCTGGAGCCTATCCCAGCATCTTTGGGCGAGAGGCAGGGTACACCCTGGACAAATCGCCAGTCCATCGCAGGGCCAACACAGAGAGACAGACAACCATTCACTCTCACATTCATACCTAAGGACAATTTAGAATCCCCAGTTTGATGCCAATTAACCTAACTTGCATGTTTTTGGCACGTGGGAGGAAACTGGAGAAATCCCGGAGTAAACCCACGCAGACACGGGGAGAACATGCAAACTCCACACAGATCACTGTTGGTTGGGGGCTGGTATCAAACCCAGGATCCCCCGGCCAAGGGTGAGTTGCTGTGCTGCCGCAGTGCTAACCACTCCGCCACCGCGCTGCCCTGAAACCCCTGTGTAATACCCATACCCATTTTATTGCCCGTATGTGATTTAAGTGCAAAATTTCCTTTTCATCCCTCTTGCATGTCAGGTGACTCACTGATATTTCCACTTTTAACAAGAACACTCTGAGACGAGTGTAATATCCCTCACCTCTGTTTTCTTTGAAGATCCCAATATGTCACTGAAGGAGTTTTCAACTTTTCCATAAAATTAATGTGGCAGAACCAAATTATAAGTCTATCATCCACGAATATACAACAAAAATAGTTGCATACAACTCATAGTTGTAGGTCAGGATCCAAAGGTGAACCTATGTAGCAGGTTTTGTGACCCTAGAGAGCTTTACTCATTCTATAGTAAGAGGGCGTAGGGAATGCTAATCTTGACTCTTGACCCCAAGCCTGGAGTCAGGATGAAAACCCAATGAAGATTCTTGCAGCAATAAATAAAAGGAAGAAGACACAAACAACAAATATTTCATTATTAAATGTCAATTTTATTTGATCTTTTTTTGTTGTTTTGTGGGGTTTTTTTAATTCCTCAAAGTCGCTTGATAATCTTGACAAAACTGCAACATATTCCATACTTCTCAAACTGACGGTGTGTCGATTGCTATTTCAGATTAGCTGTGGAGGGAAAAGTTGTGCACCTTTCTGGATAGGTTAAGTCCTAAATGATGAAAGCAGCATTGACCGTACAAAAAAAAAAAAAAAAAAAAAAAAGTACACATGAACGACTCGCCATAGTCCACACTGGCATTTTACGAATGTGGTCAGGGGTCGGCGTTTCTCAGCACAAGTCCTGTTCTGCCAGGCCTAGAAAACTGAGTGACTGAAGAAAAACTGAGGGGCTCAGTAGCAGTGGGGAACGTACATGTGCGACTGTGATCGGAGGGGGTGCAGCACAGAATACATACATATGAAAGGCCGAGCACGTAAAATGATTCCTTCCTGAGACGTTGGCGTGTGTTTGTGTACAGTAATGATGGTCTGGATGTCATGTATTAATGGTGAAGGCGTTTTGGTGTAAAGTGAGTCACAGGGCACGGGGCTGCTCTGGGTTCGGCAAGAGAGTCACGTTTCGTTTCTACCACAGGTTGCCAAGGGGGAGGTTTGTGAGGACGCGGCTGACAATCACTTTTGACAATCGCTTGATCGCAAAACAGAACAGAGGGATCGCCACCATCTACTACAGAGCAATCCATCCAGAGAGTGCGGCCAATTACTCGAGTGTATGTACACCATTCTTCACATTTGGACTCTCGACACAGCTGTTGCGGCCCATTCCGTTGCATCAAAAGTCACCACTCTCTTTCTGCTACATGGCCAAAAAGCTATGCCCCGACATGAGTGTTACTTTGTACATAAAAACATCTTTAAACATGAAAAGGTGACAAATGGTGGGGACCGTTTGTGAAAGCCACATTCTGAGGAGCCAGTGATTTGTGTAAGGTCCGTCCACCATTACGAAGGACTCAAAACATGACGGAACTTCCTTCAGTTAAATGTGCGCAAATTGTCTCTTCTTGAATAACAAACCTAAAAAAAAGGTATTCCTTAAAAAAAAAAAAAACGTGAAGCCTAAAAACTCTTCATAGTCTTAAAGAAATGAATACAGCTTATATACACAAACTCAAAGGCTACTTAAAATACACCTTAATAATGACTCTTCATTAATCTGATTTCTTGAAAGGACCTGTGACCTTATCATACAATCATTCTTTTTTCCAATCTCTTGGAAGAAACAAAAAAACAAAAAGGAAAACAAATCCAACCTGGAACAGTAGGCGATATTCATTGCGACTTGTTTTCTGTGCATATTCGTGTGTTTGCATGTGAAGACTTGAGAAAACTTTAAACACCATTTGCTTTTTCTTTTTGTTAATTAGAATAATGTACAAACATGAAACTGAAATCTTTCAATACTCTTGATGGATATGAAAAGAGTCAAACTGACAATTTTTAATCTCAGCTCAGAAAACATGCCCTCATTTCAGCCTGCCATTCTCTTTCTGGACATGTCGGTCACAATAGTTCCTTAATTTTTCTATATATATTTATATATCTTTTGTACGAAATCTGCTTTTTGAAACTGGAAAAAAAGAAAAGACCCAAAGTCTTTTGAGGAGTGGGTTCTTTAATCAAGTCCCAAAGTTGCAGTCTGCCTCAGAGAATGACACAACAAACAAACAAAAAAAAAAAAAAAAGTGTCTGGTGTTTGTCACGTCAGTCTCTGTTCATTGTCCTTTTCCATATTTGTTCCTTTGTGCCTCATATCCACTCTTGGTTTCACAGAAAACCGCTCTCCGCCGCATCCATATTTGTTTCAGCAGTCTTTTTTGAGGAACGGGGAGGAGTCATCATCAGCAGTGTTTACGGTGTGGCGTTTTGGAGGCATCCTGTTACCCCGGCCCGACCAGCGAGTGCCTCCCCTGGCGTCTCATCAGTGTTGCAGAGAGAAGGGAGGCAGATCAGGAGATGGGGGTTTGTGTTGAAGGGAAGGAGGAGGTTGGCTCTGCCAGTCTCCAGTGTTCAGCAGTTAGGTTCAAGGCCCACCTCCTTCAGCCCTCCTCTTCAGAACATTGGAGGAGTCGGACAGCAACACAAAGGAAAAAATAAAAAAATAAAAGAAGTCCTCAACTACGGTGATTGTGTGGCTGGACTGCTTTGGGCAGAGCTGGGGGACAGACTGGGGCTGCAGCTGCCTGGGGGGGCACCGGTGGGCCGCCCACCTGCAGCCCCACTCTCAAGACCTTCTGAGTTCTCCAGCATCTCCTGGATGAGTGGTGGCATGGAGCCAGGGATCTCCATCTTCAGCGTGATGACACGTTCAGCTCCTACAGAAAGAGTAAAAAAAACATGAAAGAACCTTAGTGAGCAAGCTCACATACTCTACATACAGTATAGGCATATCAGGGGCCCCTAATGAGAACTGTCACTGAAATAAAATGGATGGGAAAAAGATAAGTCCCCCTCCCCAATAATGGATCCCCTCATTTCAGTCAAAGCTTCTGTATAAACAGCAAGTGAATCTGCTCAGAAATGTAGAACATATAGTGGCAACAACATAAAAAGACCCCTCTCCAATATACACAGAACCCCTCATTAGACGTGTGTAAAACTGAATGTGTCCAAGGTATCGAGGAGTTAAAGCTTCTGTATAAATTTGGAGTCAATCCGATCAGAAATGTAGAAGCTAGGTTGGTGACAACATGTCAACCTCCACGTCTTTGCTGTGTGGGTATAAAAAAAATACTGGCGGCTGCAGGTGGTACCCCTCAGCCTGCTGGCAGGAAGAGCACTGGCTGGCTGAATTTTTGTTCAAAATCACCCGAAATCAAAGTCGTCCAAGAGTTTTCATAGCTACAACTATGGGCATCAATATCAAAAGCCTCCCTCATTTCCTTCTACAGTTATGTTTTACAAGAGTCTTGGGAAGTCTGACCTCTGACCTTGAGGTCAAAGTCACATAAATGTGAACTCGTCCAAGAGTTTTCATAGATGCATGTATGAGTATGAAAAGCCTACCTCATCTCCTTCTCAAGTTATCACATTTACAAGATTTTCAAACTTGTCCGAGATTTTTCTATAAAAGCGGATATTTCTTTCATTGCATTTACCAGGTAGGTGTTGGGAGCCCCATCCACTCGTTGGGGTGACAACAATACCCCATCAGCCTTTTAGACGCTGAGGGGTTTTAAAAAAAAAAAAAAAAAAAAAAAAGGACTGAGGAAAAAAAACAGTCCTTTTAACACTAACTGCACATAAAAACTGACCTTTAGCGCTGATGCTTCTGAGATCAGTGATCTTCATCAGCATCTTGGGGAACATATGTGGTTTGTGGGGCCTCCTCTTCCGAACATAAACCTTCAGTGCTTCCAGAAGAGGCTCCTGCAGGATGTCCACCTTGTCTGGCTCTTCCAAATCTTGTCGATCTGTGGAGGAAAAAAAAAACAAAACAAGGATCAGTACTCTCTATCCGTCAAAAATTACAGTACGCCACTAGATAGTGCTAAAGAGTCAAACGTTTTTAATAACAGCCCTGCTGTGGGTCATACAAATTGTGCAAACATTACGGTCTTCATTTTCAGGAGGTGTTTTTTTAATTCAATTTTTTTGAAACTTTGATTTGCCAGAAAAAGCTCGTACCTCCACAAAGCAAACAGATGGCACTAAGCAGCCCTGTCTCCGCATCATCCATCTCCAGAGGAAGGAGCTGGTTGGCAAAGGCAAAAACCAGGTCAGTCAGGGGACCAAATCCTGCATTGTGCATCTGAGTTCGGTTTAGCGTGAGCCCATCTGAGAAAGTCATGGTGTCTTGCTCAGGTGTGTAACGCGTACAGATCCGGAGTATCTGAGGACAGAAAAAGACCAAACCGGTTGAGTTTGCCAAATATTCTAACCACAGTTTTTCTTCTTTTTAAAATAAGCTTGATAACATTCAGTGAAACTTTGTGGAAGAAAGCAGGGTTATTGTTTGTACCAGGATGTCCAGACAGGCGGCTTTGAGCAAAGTAATCTGGTCGGCGATGGTGAGCGTTGTGAAGCCAGGCAGCTGCTTGGCAAACTCCACTGTCTTAATGATGCACTTGGTGGAGAGCTCGCTGAACTTGTCCCACAGGTCTATGTCCAAGGATACACGTCGTTCCGAACTGTTAGTCTGAGAAGACAGAATTTTACAGACCGCGTTCGTCATAACTGCAAGTACGAATAGGTGGGTAAATGGAGTGCAAGGACACACACACAGATTGTGAGTCTGAGGGTGACTGACCGTAGTGTATTTGCCCAGCTGGCAGAGAGAGGGGAAAGTATCCTGGTGCGCCTTGCGAACCCTGTCGATCATCTGCTCCGTGTCAGGACTCAGCACGTAGCTCTCTGTGCACTCCTGCTTCTTCTCATCCTTTTTCTTCTTGTTCCGGTCATTCCTCACCGCTGCAAGAGAAAGCAAATTAGTTCATACATATGACCGGAGATTGTGCCCCAATACCATCATAAACCTTTTGATATCATGTTACATAACGGAATAAAATGACTTTGAACCACCAATTCAAAGCAGAAGTGCAGAAACAAAAACAACAAAAAAGAAACAAAAAATTTTTCACAACTTTTTTTTATTGTAGATTTACAACTTTCTCAAAATTTGACTTTCCTTAAAAATCTGACTCTAAAATTTGCTTTTCCTTGTAAATTTGCAACGTTTTTCTTGAAATTTTTTTTACTTTTTTCCTCATAAAGTTGCAACTTTTTCCTCGAATGTGACTTTTTTTCTCAACAATTTGCAACTTTTTTCCTCATAATTTTGTAAAAGAAACATTCATTCATTCATCTTCTTCCGCTTAATTCTTTTCGGGTCGCGGGGGGACTGGAGCCTATCCCATTTGTATTTTTTCCCCTGTAAAATTTTACTTCTCCCTCATAGATAGTAGGGGTGTAACGGTATTTGTATTCGTATTTTTTTGGTACGCCACCCACGGTACGGTATAGACGCGTACTGAGGTACAACACGGACTATAATGAATGACAGACAGAAAGTGTAACCGTCGTATCATGCCCCCTCCTCCTCTCCATTTCCCCGTCTCCAGCAGACTTCTGGAGGATTCTGCCTCGGTGAAGAATGACTGAAATTGGGCTGCTTCTAAACACCAGTAAGGTTAGCGAGTAAAGTTAGCACTGTGGCGGTTCGTTTTAACCCCACAACAGACTAAGGACACTCAGCCCTCTTTTCTGTTTTTCTGCTGCATTACTGAGAAGCAATGTGCCATTCATGTATTTGTGATGCAAACATGCATGTGTTGTGATGTAATGCGCCATTCTGTATAGTGTGCATATGGCTTGTCCTTACTGTGCTTTTTCTGAGCATCTTAGATGTGCTTTGGTGTATTAATGTCTACAGGTAGATGAGTTTCTTCTGTCTCACCTATGTGATGTTAATCGATGCCTTTCATCCTTTGTACTCATGCGTCCTGTCCTTACTGTGACCTAGCGACTCAGATCAATATGTAGATGTGCTTGTTAGCCTCTTTGTCCGCACCTGAGCGAGGTCTAGCTAATCTGCCCTTGGTCTCACAAATGCAAATACCTCCTGCCTGTTCTGTTGTCCCTTTGATCATTCTAAACGGTGGGGTATGTCCTTTTGATGTATTGTTATGGTCAAGTATATAAGATGCAACTCTGTAACGCAAGCTCGCTCTTTCACTCTCACTCTGATCCTGCAACTGGTGGACACACTGTGTCTGCCTCTCCTGCTCTGAGAGCCTAGGGATCCCGCTCCGGGCTGCTCCACTATGCACCGGAGAGGGGATCCCGTGAAGGCGACATGATTAATAAAACCTGCTTAAAACCACAGCACTGCTGCTTATTTTTTCATGCCGCTTCAGCACCTCTTATTTTCAATGAGCGACTGTCTCAGCTTTAGAAAACTGATTAAACTGTCAGCATGTGCTAACATTACCTGTCAGACAATAATCTCTCTGGAATGATGTTTGCTGACAGCTGAGCTGTTTCAGTTCTGCTGGTAACGTGTTAACTGCAGTAAATGAGTGAATTACATGAGTAGCTTACTCTTTTTCATCGTCTCTATTATTGTCGAGGTAATAAGCCCTCAGTCTGAATATTAGTGCAACTTGGTAAATTAGAATACCATGATTTGTAATTTAATTTAAAAAAGATAAGCATAATCATCACAAATAAAACAATTTAAATCTTTCACTGTAAAACAGTTTAAATCTTTCACTGTATGTATAGTGAAGACTCATATTCCTCTACTGTAACTTAAAGCATTTGCAAACTGTTATTTTGGACTGGAAAAGATTCTTTTAATTTTCATTCTAAAGCCTAATTATTAAACTTTTAAACTTCTAGACTCAGCAAGGTTTCAAACAGGATGGACTAGTTTGTTATTTTCTTTTTGACTTTAATGGAGTTGAATATTATTACTCCAGTTTGTTTTGAACAGTAGAGTTACAACTGCTCTGTATGGTGCAGTAGAAGCTGATATTTGAGTTTTATTTCTTTAGTTTTGGGTTAAAAGACCAAACTTTAATGTCTGTTATTTAATTGTGTTTACAAACGCTTTTGATGAAGCTGTTAAGTTCAAGTTTCCAACTCATGTTTCATGGGTCATCATTTTATTTAGCTATGGGAATTTTTTTTTATAAAAGGCTGTTCAAACTTCTATTGCTGTACTTGTCTGCATCATTCATTTCCTAAAAAGAGAATTTATTTATTGTATACATTTTTATTTTGTTTATTTGAGGATATTTTTTATTGGAGAATTTACTGCTGGCAGTTTGCAGGGTTTTTTTTGTCAGTAAAGCTGTTCCCGCTTATACAAAAGAGAAGCAGTTTAATGTTTTGTTTTCTTACTGTACTGAAAATGAACCGAACCGTGACCTTAAAGGAAACCAGTACTGGTCATTATAACAACATTAATCGTGCTTTAGGTATTACTTATAAACCAAAAATGTATTTATTCAGTAAAAATAACCCCCTAGAGTCAGTATACTGAATAGTTTTATCCCATGAAAACCGCTCGGTCAAAACCAATGGGGAGCAGCCACCGCCAGCCAGAAGTGACGTACACTCGTTGATTTCCAGCTTTACCGTGGACGAGTAAAATGTGTTCAGAAGATGCTCAGTGGGTGGAGCTCTGAGTTGAAAACAGCACAAAATCTGCATGGATACTGTATATACTGCACAAACCGTCCTTGGAAATGGCCTTCATTGACAGCATGATCTGCAGGGACTAGCAGCTGAAGGGGACCTGACCAACAGGCAAGTAACTTCAGACCACATTGAATAAATCTTGATAAATGAGAATTTAATTTCATTAAATTATATGGGGGTAGATTTGCTTGTACATGGTTGTAAAAAAACTGCATAAAATTCTGATGTTAAAACTTTGTTGACTGCTGTACTGCAGCCCAGTCAGTCGCACAAAGCAACGACTGTGCTTCACTACCGGTGCTGAAACTGGCCACGGAGGAGGCAAGATGTTCCTGATCATGACTGACAGAGAGCAGTGACTTGAAACTCGTGCGTATTTGAGAAGGAATCATGACCAAAATTACCGTACGGAACCACTAGTATCATATTTGATCCTTTGAAATAGTTTTTGATTAAAATTCACTGCAGGTAGCATTTAAAACCAAGGTACGCACCGAACCGTGATTTTAGGCGTACCGTTACACCCCTAATAGACACAAGGTTTCCTCTGGTAACATTTCTGAGCGGCGGCTCACCACGCCTGAAAAATTTCCACCGCTCTATGAGGATATAAATTTCTTCTTCTTCTTTTAGATTTAGATAGGTTTTAGACATTACCGCCACATACTTCACTCTATATCATCACTATCTGGTCAGGAGCTGTAGTCCGTCCCCCTTTAAGAAAAATATATGAAGCAATGACAGTCCACAAGCACGCACACAAACAACGCGCGTGACCGTCATCCACGTGGAGTTCAGAAGCGCCCCGCCCACGTGTTCCAGTCAGCAAGCAGAGTGTCTCGCTACAAGTGTCGCTATCCGAGAGAAACACAAGCTTATTAAAGTACTTCAAACGCGGAAAAATCAGAAGAGGTATGTAAGCAGTGAAGGCATTTATCATGGTTTTAATCCGCTGGTAACGGGAGCAATAATGGAAGACTCGCTTAGCTAACACGTGTGGTTAGCTTTTTGTTTTTCTTATTTCAGACAAGAATAAAAAAGACATCTTTTTACCTTTACCTTAGTTAATATTAATTAACTAATTTATGTTCATTATTATGTATCTGGCAACATGACCGAAATTCACCAAGTCGGTGACTTTAATCCGTCAGCTGCCTTCAGACAAACTAAACGTGCCAACATTTGGATTTCAAAATAAGGGAGGTTTTTCCTGCTGTCTGGGTGGTGAGGAGAATTCTAAAAAAAAAAACCAAAAAAACAAAAACCTATAATACTGTACATTGTACAATACTTCAAATGGCAAGTTCCATATGCAAAGTTACTGTGCAAAATTTTTTTCTAAAAAAAGAAATAGTATAAAATCAACATATTCCAGTTACAATAATGCCATGTGTTTTCTGACCCCCCCCCCCCCCCACGAAAAATATGTTGCTACCACGCCAAGGTCTTTAAGCCAGAGAAAACACTGAGATATGCAACATTTTTCTAAAAACAAAAAAGCGACTTTTTCCTCATAAATTTGCTTTTTTCTTCATTTTTTGTCATTTTTTAAAAGTTTTTCTCATAAATTTGCAATGCTCATCTGGATGCTGGTTAAATTTTCATTCTGCGCAATTAAATTGTAGTTTGTTGTACCTAATTTACATTTATACAACTGTACCTTATGGTAAGTTGGTGAATACCTCCAATCCCCCTTGTTAAAAAATAAATCGCCTGCTGGATATGCCAAAAATCTGTTGACCAAAGGATAAAATTGACCAACCTCACAGCTTCACAAATCTGCATTCAGTTAAATTACCAACATGACTTCAGATATTTCACAATGACTGTTATTGGGCAAGTTAAAACTGGACACAACCATTTTAGGAATTTCAAACACTATTCCAGGGTTAAGAAGCAAACAGACCAAAGGTGAAGCTATCTGTAAGAAAATACGCTTTGTTTGCAGTAGCAAGCATATTTTGTCATGCCACAGAAATGCCAGCAGACAGCTCCATCCAAGAAGGGCTATGGTTATGAAGAATGAGGCGGAAAAAAGTGAAATAATCCACTGTCGTTTGTTTCCCCCTGGGTGATCTGGCTGAGAACAGTGTGCTCACCCTAAATGACAAAAAACACTAGGCGGGGTGTTTAGCATTGGAATCCCATTACAAGCCTGATCCATTTCTCCCACCCTATACGGACTGGGGGTGCAGTTTTGCTTAGACTAGGTGTTGGATGTCTGTGTGCATGTATGTGTTTGTTGTGGCTGGGGGTGGATTGGGTGAGATGGGGTGCTAGTTGATAAATAGTGGTGGGGGATGGAGCAATCCATAAACCTGACAAATTGCCACAGCTTTCATTAGAAGTCCCAGCTAATCTAATAACATAATATGACAAATATCCTGCCTCTAATGGTTTTAAAAGGGCTCGGCTGCAGAGCCTAAAAAAAAAAAAAAAAAAAAAACAACCCTCCAGCTTTCTCTCCCTCTCTTGTTATACAACACATTCTCACCTCTCTTAGCATACGCTTGGTTTCATTTTCAACCTATGCAAGCCATCTCCTACTTTCCATTTCTATCAGTCCTCCCATCTCTACCTCCTCCCCCTCAAGGTACCCGCATCTCCCGGAGCCACTAACCTGAGATTAGATTTTCCATGTCTTAATCCTACCCTTGACCATTAAGGGTGAGAGCGCTCAGGCTGATGGGGGATCAGCGTCTTTGACAGAGGGGCCTGGGCCGGGGCCAGGGAGGGGAAGCACTACTCCACGCTGCTGCTCATTCATCAGCCCGCAGACAGGCCTCCCTGCCTGGGAGATCATAAGGGGAAGAAGGGAGGCGGGGGCTGGAAGTCTGATCCGGCATGATGTTATTGCTAAGCACTGCTCATCACAACAAGAAATGGGGAAAAAAAAAATCTTTGGCATCATCACCGTAATGCATCATTTTACTGAATTTGCTGGTACGACGACTGCTCATTAAAGAGTTCCCCTGACTGACCCACTTCTGGTTATTTTAGGAGAATGAAACTGCACGTGTATAATAAGACATATTACTATATGTCACATGGTAATATGCAGCTCTGAATTCGAGAGTTTCTCTTTACAGGTACTAAGATGGAGTTAAGGTGTGACAGTGGAGCCAGTTGAAGGCACGTCACGGGAGATGTTTGATGAGATGAACGAGACATAAGGAGAGGATGCAACATCACATGACGTAGTCGAGCACTGGTCGGACAACAGTGGAAACGGCACCCATTCCCAGATGACCACAGTGCACCACTGTTGAAGACACCATCCAGCAAATGGAGGCCACCATATTGGAGGATTGCCGCATAACCGTTCACCACCTAGCCCAAGACCAGTGTGGGGTCTGTGGGAAAAAAAATCATCCATGACCATTTGCACAGCCAGAAGTTGTCTGCACAATACATCCCACGGTTTATTACACCTTTGCAGAAACAGAACTGAGACACGTGCTTCTAGCCTTTTTTGGCCATTGGCCAAAATAAAACTAGGATGACTTCTCTGACAGACTAATCACGCAGGATGAAACATGGGTCCATCACAATGATCCAGACAGTAAACCTCAGTCAGAGCAATGGAAACATTATGACTCACCACCACTGAAGAAGGCCCATGTCCAGCCCTTGGTGGGCAAGGCCATGCTCACAGTATTTGGGACCAGCATGGAGTATTGATGATGGATTTTCTGGCAAAGTGTACCACAATTACTGGGACTTACTACGCTTCACTGCTGTAGAAATTACAGAAGGCCATCAAAACCAAGATGCGCGGCATGCTGACCAAAGGTGTCTGCCTCCTGCAAGACAACGCCCCGGTTCACAACTCGCGTGTTACCCATACAGAAGCACGGTCCTGCGGCTATGAAATCCTTCCTCACCCCACCTTACTCTCCCGACCTCACACCATCTGACTTCCACTTCTTTCCAACCATAAAGTCATTTTTGAAGGGCAAGCACTTCCAAGATGAAACACTGATTTCTGAGGTCAAGTTACGGCTTCTGACGCAACCTGCAGACTTCTACAGGTGAGGTCGCCACAGCTGCATAAAGTGACGGGAGAACTGTGTGACCCTTGGTTGGTACCTATGTAGAGAAAGACTAATAACTGTGCCAAGTTTGGTTCCTCTCAGTACATGGGAAATGAGTCAGGGAAAATCTTTAATGAGCAGCCCTCGTACATGTGTATGTGTAGTAACAATGGAAAATTGCAGAAAATAGTGATGGGTGATGAGACAAAAGTCAACAACACTTACAGGTCTTCCAACTCCATCTCTTTTAAAGAGCCAGTCATGACTTATTAAGAGGGGGAATGCCATGCTAAACAACTCTCCGCTTCAGATGCTGGTTGCATAATGGTGTAGTAAGCCACTGAGGATACTGGGACAGCCCTGTTTGTGGGGCTGAGTGGGAGGGAATCCATGGCCCATTTTGCCATGAGGAGGAGGAGCAGAGGCCGGCAACACAGTCGATGTCCAATTAATTCACACATAAAAGTGGGGCATCCCTAGTGCCCAGACATTACCCTCGCTGACAAATTGGCAGCACAATCATAAGCCGCACAACACAATTTAATGAAGTCATTAAAGAACTATTAGGCACGACTGGTGATCTGTCATGGCGAATTGCCACATGCAATAACTTGGGGGGGGGCATTAAGGGAGCGAAAATGAAAGAAATACTGCCTTGCTTTTTTTTTTTCCTAGTCAGTGTGTATGCTCATGAAAATGTCTATTTGATGTGTCAACTTAAAGCAATGCATCTTAAAACTTAAAATTTATTATGTGAATATGAATGCTAATGGGGGAGCTTGCATCCTGGATTGTTTGCAGTTACACGCGTATTGCATAAAAAGGATTTAAGGAGGCCGAGTTCTGTTGCAGAGCGCGTGCGCACACGCACACACACACACAGAGCTATCACTCACTCACTCGTTCTCATAGTGGGATTTCAGCTGCGGAACACACTCAACAGACCAATCCAGTGCTACGGTGTGCATGCATTTGTGTTTGCGCGCGTGTGCTTTTGTGTCTGCGTACAAGACACAGGGAGGTGGGCAGACAGGGATAATTCGTGTGAGGAAAATTAAAGCCCTGGCAGCTCGTCCATCACACAGATTAAATTCAATGGAAAGATAAAAATGTCAATGCCCCCCCCCCCCCGCCCCCACCACCTCCTCTCACTGCTCGCAGCACAGAGCCACCGTCGACAGTGATGAAACTTTCCTCCCCGTCTGTCCTCCAGCCTCTCCCCCTCCTGTTCTCTTAACTCCAGACTTTCATTCTCACTCACAACAACTGGGTTCAATACTCTTCCCGCTCGCAGCCTTCATCTTTTGCTGCCATCTTCTGCCCGTCTGGCTGATGTTATCCTCCCCATTTGCGCTGTTCTCCATCATCCTGCACTTCATCTTATTTTACTTTTATTACCTTTTCTATGGCAGAATGGCACCTTCCTCAAGGAAAGTGGGAGCGATAACTTTTCAGTTTAAAGGGGAGAAAATAAAAGAGGGAATGGGCAATGCTGAAGGATTTTGGTTGGTCTGAATTCAAACAAACAGTATCCACCTTATTCCTGGGGGTGCCGCTGTAGGAACGATTATGGGCGGGACTTCCGGTTTCGGCTGCGGTAGTGTTAAATCAGTCAGCAAGAGTGGAGTAGCAGGGGCTTTTAAAGTAGCGTTTTTAAAAGTTGTTCAAATTCATTTTAATGTATAGTCCACATATGTGTTTTGCACTCAAGTGGCAGCTAATTTCAGCACTTGTAGTTTTTGCATTTTTTGAATGTTTAGGTGTAGTTCTGGTACTTGCTGCTGGTGTTCGTGGTTGTGCCATAGACTGTATAAATGGAGGCTTCTTTGTGGCTTTGACTAGATTCTACGTCTGCTCTGAGGTAAATCTGAGTATGTCCAACATATTTTAACAAAATGCAGCCGACTTTATTGCGGTGAAGACATTGATATCTCAGAGCTTTTATTGTTTACAGCGTTAGCATATTAGCAGCTGCGCTAACAAACGGAGCTACTGTCTGCCAGGCCACTTTTTAAGGTCATCTTCCTCTCCCCAGATAGTCGTGGGAAGTGGTATGGTTATATTACTGTTTTTGAGGCACAAAAGGCCGTGTTCCTGCATTTCTGACGCCAAAGTCATTGTTTTTTAACAAGGAAAAGTGTCCCGTTTCAGTGACAACCATACGTTCTGAACTAGTACCGGAAGTTGCTACCATAATTCACGCAAGGCATCATGGGGCCTAGGAATAAGGTGGATAGAATAGTGCAACTCTGCTATACAATCATTCACTGGTAAAAAGAAGATTCACCAGTGGGAGTCAAAGTTACAAAAACACAGCCTTACATCTGCATAAACTAACTTCTGCTCGTCACCTTTTCCTCCACCTACTTGAGGATGTACATATTTCTTCAGCACATCAAGCAGAAACTGGATTATACTTCCTAAAACTTTTAGAGGTCTGCAGAGGGCAAACAAAGATGAAAGAAACGCCAGCGTTTCCACATCACACCAAATGGGAGTGACTAGCATAAATGAGCCATCTACAGTGGATGTTATAAATTTACAATGAATCATATCCTTACTTTTTCCACCTTTAATGTAGACCTACCCATAACCTTCAAAATTCAAATAAAAACAAAGTGTTAGAAGTAAAAATATAAAAGAATGGGGGGGGGTGGAATAAGCTTGTTGCATAAGTCAGCACACCTTTAAAATAATGGATTAGTACCGTTTTTATTTGCTGCAAATGTTTTTCAAGGTTTGCAAGAGTTAAATGGACTGAAATATGGCATAGCTTTTAAAGATTTTAGCTAATTAATTGCACATTTTCTATAATCAACTATGATTATCGTCAAAATTTTCAATGAAGACACAATGAAAAAGTATTTTAAGCAACTTTTAATCACATTTATTTCCTATAAAATGTACCCGACTCTCATATTCCACAAAAATGCAGCTATAACACCATAAAACACTTGATAATCATGAATGTATATACAATTAAAAAAAAATGATAGCAATTTGTAATATCCTTTGCCAATTCATTATAAAGAGGGAGTTGATTTCTCCATAAAACTAGCTTTATAGTGTTGCCATATTTCCTGTTTTATTTTGAAATGTCAAAGAGGAAGTTGGTGCTTCTACTTGAGGTAACTTTCCTAATTATCTCAACCTTTACAAATATGAACAAATGGAGCAATTCTTCATTGATTTCAGGAGCTCCTGACCTTAATGGCAAATTAGAAGCTTTTATTCACTTTACATTGGTGTGTTTGTTTTGCGCCACTCACTCTGACAAGAACACTTCCTCTTTTCATACTTTCGAGTGAGCAGCTCTAATCAATAACACTAGTCAGGTGTGTGTGTGTGTGTGTGTGTGTGTGTGTGCATGCATACATACATGCTTTTAGTGGGGTTTGTGCATGTGGAATGAGATCAACCCGAGTTCTGGAGGATCAGTTTAATGTGGTGTAAATTTCAACTGTGAAAACAAGACTACTCTTGTTTTAAGCTGACCCAGCTGCTGAGAAACCATTCACCATTGCCAATGCCACCTCAGGGAGTGACCTGACAGCATTAATTTTAATTTTTCTTTTAACTGGCCCACATTAATTGAAGAAGTTTTCCCAGTCCTAAAAATTTCACAAACTAAAATAAAACCAGAGTAAATTCAGCCACGATTCAGACTACTCAATTGGTTTAATTTGAAGCAACAAGCAAGAATGAGCACACAAGATATAATGAATCTGGTTCAATGTGAATGTAATAAAATAAGAAAAAAGTGGCAAAATTTATTCTGTAGTCCTGAATGTTTTTTTTTCTTTCTGCAACTTTAAAGCTGGATTTTAAAACAGTGTTTATGTTGTTTCTTGAGCTACCAAACTCATATGTTTTAAAAAAGCAGTTCTGATTATCAACGATGCTAGTAAATTTACTGTTTATACAAAGGCATTCGCAAAGTCATGATTTTTGACCCTATAAGCTTGTTATAGCCTGAGTCTGGCAGCAGGTGGTCATTACACACTCTTCCCTCATCCTATCCACCCCTCTCCCCCAGGGTATGCTGTCTGCTGAGTATTGAACGGGTAAAAAAGGGAAAAAAATGGGGTTATATTAACTAAATACCATCATGCTAAATTTAATAGTGCGGGGGTTTTCTCCACCCAGAGAGGCAGGGGGGAAACAGGAAGAAAATGGACCGAATGAAAAGGGGCATCATACGGAACTGTGGTTTTATATGCCCCCAGGGAGAGTAAGAATGACCAGAGCCGCAGTGAGAAGAAAGGTGCGATAGGTGTGCGCTGGTGTATGTTATGTTAATGTGCCACACATTCCTTTGTTAAACAACAATGTGTGATGGTCGGAAGCTTCTGGTCTTGATGCATGGGATTAAAGATATAAAAGGGGAATGCACAGAGACCAGGGACAGCTGTTTCGCTGTTATGTTGTTGGAGAAAGAATAAAGCCTTGTGTCGTTCAGCTTGTCGCCTCATCTATTCCTTTCTCCACAATAGCACTGTTATGAGAAAATATTTCATTAACCTCCTTATTTGATTTCATTTTCACTGTAAATGCATATCTGTTCCAAATAATGGTCCCTGGTTACATTAGTCGCTCGTAAATAGAACAGAATATTGCTTGCTCTCTAGCTGGCTTTACTCACACACCATCAGGTTGAAACTGCCACAAGTCCTACAGTACCCTTCCCCTGTAACCCTTTTCTTGCTTGGAAGGCCAACCCTGCTACTACTGATGTCGTCTTGCGTGGCATTGCCACCTGGCAGCAGGCATGGCACCGTCGTCTGGAGCTGTCTGCCAGCAGACACAAGGTCACCCAGACGTCCCCCAGCGCCAGCAGGGGTCCACCTTCTGCACGTGTGACGGGAGAGTGCAAGGTGTTCAGTGAAGCTGTCGGACTGCATTTCTGTTAGAGCCTTCTTTATTCATACCAGCTTGCGTTTGTCAACTGGTATGTGCATAATTTGCGTGTGTGCACAGAATTATGCAAAAGCATACACTTTGATGAGTGTGTGCTTTCTCGTGTCAGTGTCAGAGGTACAGAGAGTCCCTGCTGGCCCCAGATGGCCAGCTTCTCCCTCTTCACCAGCCCACACCCAGACCCGTTTCATTGGAGAGAATCCTGGATGTGCACAAGCAGTGTGCGCATTCCAAGCTATTAAAAAAGTGTGAAATAAGCATTAGAACTAAATTAAAAACAGCTATGCAACAGTGTCTGGTAACCTATAAATCTACATTAAATATCCTCCCTAAGTCCAGTGACAAAAAAGATCCTGAGCTGCTTTTCTGCCATGTAGTACTACGTACACACCACTAGATGGCTCTCCAACTCCAGGCTTTTATTCCCATTGTCAGCCTTGTGCCTCAGTGCCTGTGTGTCTGTGTGCAGAAGGAACTGGCTGCTGTGATCCTTTAACCATGATTAATGGCCCCATTCAAAGGTAAGGAGCTCAGAGGATAACTTCTTTTACTGTAAGCCACAGTACTGTGGCATGGGGAGTGCTCTCTGCACTCCCTGTACCAGTAAGATGAGGTAAATAGCACTGGGATGGCAGGAGGCCCAGAGAGATGGAGCAAGGCAAACTGTATGCAAGTGTGTTTCGACAGGCGTGTCTGAAGGGGAGAGGAGGTACTCTCTCTGTATACATTTTATATTTATCTTATTCAGAGTATTGCATGGAAAACGAAGTTACACACACATGCATCTGGCAGCATTTGCTGTGCGTCACATGAAGGGGTCGAGGTGAAAACCCTGCTGGCCTCTTGAGTCCTCTGTTGTCACACCTCTACCAATTACTTTATCAAGTGCTGCTGCCTGCGCGGATGTGTGTGTATGTTCACACAGCCCCCGGGATGCAATGATGGGAGCAGACGCCTGCTCTTTCACTCTCGGCAGGTGAGAACATATTCATCACGGAGTCCTGCCAAGCCTGGCGACACCCGAGCTGTTAGTGCCAGTCTGCCCTTACAGGGAGGGCATTTGTTCTCAAAACTACAACTCACAAATATAAGCAGCAGCCCTCTTTGCATTACGACACACTTCCAACATGTCTGTGTGGACGCTTATGCAACGCCAGCAACAAATGCCGCGACCGAAGGCTTCCCGCGGTGGTAACAATCATGCCGATCCATCTGGGATTACGGAGCCACAGATCTCATCATCTGTGCCTGGAACCTAAAAGCCTCGCGAGCGCAGGGCTTTCTGGGTAAGACAAATCTTGGTACTCACACTCCTTTGACATCCCGACTTCCAGGCACTTCTGCAACCGGCAGTACTGGCAGCGATTGCGGGTGACTTTGTTTATGATGCAGTTCTTCTCCCGGTGACACGTGTACACCATGTTTTTCTGGATGCTTCTCCGAAAGAAGCCCTGCATGAAAGGGAGAGAGAGAGACAGAGAGAGAGAGAGAGACAGAGACAGAGAAAGGGAAGGTATTAGTGGAGGGACTGGTTGAAATTTGACCGCTATAAACACACCAGGTAGTAGCTACATTATTTACGATTAGTGGTGTAACATTCATGGTTCAAATTAAACCTCGGTTTGATTAAAGAATAGATAGCAAAGACATGGAATACAAAAAAGACAATATTTTTTACTGCATGATCATAAACGTAGCATAATACCTACTTGTACCGTTTATATTACTAAATCCACTATTATTATTGCTTAAAAACAGGGTGATCAGACTCCTCCTCCAAATCCTCTCCTTATACCGACCCTTTTGATACCGTGCCACTTTACTGTGCCAAACATCTACCACACAGTCGAGTCCAAAAAAAAGGATCAATATCTGACGCAATCTTGACGAGAAGTAAGCGTCAGCCAACTGTCACTACATTTACACAGTTGCCCACCTGCTTATGTGAGAGCCTCAAGAGAGACAAACACACAAATGCTTTTTGGAGGCATTTCAAGTCTAATGGCTTTTGGGGCAAAAGGCACAGGGTTACTGGGTGTCACGTAACCACGGCCTAGTTTAGAAAGCCAGAAATAAGCAATACTAGAACCAGGCCAAGTGCATATAATTAGAGAGATAGAGAGAGAAGACATACTGTAGGCTGAAAGGGTTGTGCATGAACAAAAAAAAAAAAACAAAAAAAAAAAGGGGGAAAAAAATCCACTTTTCCTGCATTCAACCAACAGTGTCAAAACAAATAAAATCCAGTCTAAACGTATGAGACAGGGAAAGTGTAATGAGCCCATCTTTGGTCGCTCAACAGAAATCTGAGATTTTTACGAGACACAAAATGCGTTTTGATTTGCACAAAGAGAAAAAAAAAAAAAAAAGACAGAATAACCCAGATTGATGCAACACTCATCCCATGCACGCTGTAATCATTTAGATCATCTCCCTCTGAACCTTTAAGAGCAGCTAAAGCAAACTAAGAAAATTAGTTCTGTCACAAAAATGAGCTTTGTTTTGAATAAAATATGACGCCCGGCAGTTCGGATGCAGGGAGTTGAAATTAAGAGCCAAAAACATCTTTACTTTAGAAAAATGAATGACGTATATTTCGTTTTTATTTTGAACATGTTTGCGCTCTGGAGTGAATAAGCAGAGGGAGCAATGACAAATCAGCAGAAAAGCCAAGCACAACTTCAGTGCTAATTAATATCATCCATGCAGTTAAAAATAAAATGAATCTTCACCACTGTGGCCTCATGGTGGTGATCATCAGTACCATGTCACAAAAGATAAAACGAGGTCAACACAGATCAGGCACAACAGACTGAGCACTTGGCTAGCAGGGCTGCGGACAAATGAAATACAGGTCAGCGTCACTTGATGTGACACAGCGCGTAATGGGTCGTGATTTGGTGGGCAGGAGAGTGGGTGGGACCAGCTACGGCAGGAAGAGACCCATCCCACATGGAGGGATTAGCTCTGCTAGCCGACACATGGCTGACGGATCTAATGCCGCAGTTTGGCCTTCCCTGATCTCCAGACCTCTTTTCAAATCTCCTGAACGCCAACCACAGTACTGTTTCGCCTCCCGAGAAACCACAAAAGGTGAAGTGAGTGCAGTTTGTGACGTGTGTCAAGTAACCACTGGCATGTGCACACATGTGCAGACCAAAGCCATCTAGCGCAGCTGGATAAGTCACCTTCGTCAAACTTTGCCTTCAGTCTGCATGTCACAAATGTAGATCAGTGCTGAAACTGGTCTAAAGAAAATCACACAATTTTTCACTAATGTATGGGCTTCCTTTCCTTCATTTCCAACAACAAACCCAGGGTTTTTGAAATGTTTATCAGATGCTCCCCATCATCTTCCTGCTGACTACGGATGCCTTCAAGAAAAGGACAAGTGTGTTGTTTACTGTCATTTCCGACTGCTGACGCCAGCGTAAGTCTGTGGTCCTCGTTTGTGCGAGTATCATGTCCTGTTTGATCCGACAGTGCCCAAGCCCCGACCTGTGCGTCTCTGTGGAATTGACCCCCGCCCTCCAGACACCGTGAGGCTCAGGTGCCCTCTCACTGGGCTTTCCCATTGGCTGTCACTGCCTGCTCGTGGGCCAGTCGATTGTACCCCCCTCCCCCCCCCCCCTCCTTTTAGGAGTCATCGCTTCCTGCGGCTCTTAAGCCTCTTTTTGTATCACCGCTTAATCCGCCCGGCGACAAGAGCCCTCAGCAGGCCTGTCAGCCACCCTGCAGCGTTCAGTGGAAATGTGAGCGGCTAGAAGAGGGAGGAGGAGGAGGGAGGGAGGGAGGCAGGCCTGGGGAAGGACATTGGTGATTACGTGTGTCATGTGCTCTTAAATTCATAGCTGTCTACCTGGTGTTTGAGAGCCTTCTACTTTTTGTGTGTGTGTATGTGTGAGGAAATGCTTTAATAAGAGGGAAGTAGGGGGGTGGCTAGGGTTGGCGACTTCACAGAGAAGCACAGGAGTCTTCTCTGACGTGACTTTCACACTGTCTGGATTAAGAGCGCGTTCCCAGCCTCCTACTGGGGTACTGCATGTGCCTTTTACTTTTACTTTTATTATAAAGAACATATTGCAACTATTACAAGTACTCGACTCGGGAAAAAGAGAAGTGCATGAAAAAAAAAAAAAAAAAAGGGGGACATTAATGCATGAGGCGAGTGGCGATTTTGCAAATATGGTTGCTTCGCTTCCACAGCAGTGGATGCGAGGAAGAAAGAGCCCGCTATGCACTGCCATGCCTCCAAGACAAAAACATAAACATGAGGGGGCGGGCATGCATATTTAATGTTTAAGTTCCATTGCCTGCACATACTTACCAGGATTGCACTTCTTTCTCCCTGCAGATATTAACACTTAAACAACAAGCAGAACGAGCAGTCTCTAAGTAGCACCGCTCAGCATCCCCCTTCTGTTTCCTCAGTTCCCTGCAGCCCCCAGGAAACGCCTTTGTAGTTTGGCATGCTGCAGCAAGCAGACGCGGCTAACCCTCAACTTACCCCGGTCTCAGATGAGACACCATATACATTTGTATGCCTGTAGTGCTGAATTATTGAGCATGCTTTGCCAAGTCATCTCCTCTGAAGTCAGAGATACCGTGAAAGCCTCGTGAACTTTTCAAATTAGCACTACAGCAATTGGGTGGGTAGGCAGCGGTTCATGGGCAGGTTAATAACAGCTGATATTAGCTGGAGAACTCATCTTTAGAACAAAGTTTTTGCAGTCATTATACACAATGACATTTCAACCATCTGAATTGTTGAATTTGCACTCCCATTTTTTTTTTTTACCCATTTCAAATCTAGCTGCCATCACCCCCAGCTTTGCCTCAATCAGTGTTTTCCTCTGCAACTAATCAATATATCTGTTTCTTAATTGACTTATTGTCACGCAGCATGTATGTATCCTTTCCCTGGTTAATAGTCCACCTCAGCTATAATTGGGGATGAGCCGATCCAATTCGCCGTATCGATATCAGGTTTGATCCAGGCAAAATGGCTGGATTGGTATTAGTAAGGAATAGAAGTAATTTACCAATCCAATACATTAATTATATTAAAATGAAGGCGCGATCATGTTCTCAGCCACGCTACGCGCAGCTTCTGTAAGCAGAAGCAACAAGTGTCATGTCACTGGAGCCTGTCTGTGGAACTCGCCTCCTATGCTTGCTGCATGGTACCAGCGTTTACAATTTTAACACCACCAACTTAATAAAATACTTGCAAAAGTATCACGGTAAAGGAGTATGCTGAATTCTGTTAAGAACCGAGCAGAAGGAAGTGTGTTGCACAGCAGCAGCTGCTGCTTTTCCAGCTCAGAGGCTGGAAGACGCTAAAAGTGAAACTAAAAGAACGAAACTGAAAGTAAACCAAATGGGAGCTAGAAATCAACAGGAACGAAGACATAACATGGGTTTACCTTTCGGCGGAGACTAACAGCTGATGAAAGGTAGGTAACAGAAGCATAAAGAGCAAATCATAACGATGAACTGGAAAGCTGGACTAGAACAACAAGGCTACGTGAAATGGAACAGGTATAACGTCAAAATAAGAGCAAACCTAAAATCAAAAAATGGACAGAATATCAGAAACACTACTACATAAACCGAAGATCAGGTAAATACTTATGATAATAATGGATGACAAAAATACAGTTTAAAAGGTTAGTTCCTTTATTTTCAGATCTTCAGCATTTTTTACCTCATGCATAAAGTGGCACTTTTGAATTTCATCTGAATGTTTACTTAAATACTCAGCTTCAAAGTTTTGCATAAACTTGTGTTACAAAGTTTAAAATAAAAAAAGCAGCAACGTTACTAAACTGAGTCAAATTTGTAATATATTCTTTGACTTTTAGATTTATGTTTTTATACATGTGCAAAATGCAACCAGCCATTACCAAAGTTGTTGTTTTAAAGAAGAGAGACGGTATCGGGTTTGGATCGGTATCGGCCAATACTCAAAAGTTACAGTATTGGTATCGGACTTGAAAAAGTGGTATTGGCTCATCCCTAGCTATAATACACTTGAGCAATTATGTGTCAGCTTATAAATGTATAGTTTTTTCATTGTTTTAAATGACTATTTCACAGAAGTTGTTTCTTCAGGAATTAAAAATAAACTCCAAACATTCAAAGTAAAAAGTAAGTAAATATAAAAAAAAAAAAACCTGCCTTGTTCAATATATCCAATATCCCTCCTCTGCACATGTCCAAACCATATCAGCCTTGCCTCCATCTTACTTTGTCTCCAAACCGCTCAACCTGAACTGTCCCTCTGATATACTCATTTTCAATCCTGTCCTTCCTAGTCACCCCCAATGAGAGTGTTAAGATGGATTTATGCTCCCTTTCCGTGTTCTGCATCCACTCGACCATGAGGCTTCAGTGACGTAAATTTTGTCATCTCCAGTCGCAGGGCCCCTCCGCGGCTGGCCACATGCAGCCCAAATTTTGTAACCGTGTTGCCTGTGCATGCTTACTACCCATGCACAAGCGTCAACCTCCCATCCAAACAGGGATGGTACTGAAAGAACATTAAAAAAAAAAAAAAAAAAGACGAAGAGGAAGTAGACAAACAGTAAGACGCAGTAGCTGTAGTCAGAGATTTAATTATATCTCTGTGGTTGTTGTAGTAGCAGCAGCAGTGTGGCAAAGGAACAGCAAAATAATAGCAATTAACAACCTCACAAAATTGATTCTTTTTTTCAAAGAGTGACTTTGTCTCTTGCAGAGCCAGTGAGCAAACTAGTACATCTGCTCCTTGGTGTTACCTATCGAGCTGGGGTGAAACTGCAGTGTCTGCTTGGTCTGGCAGATGCAAAAAGCAGCATACAGTACAGGTGCATCTCAATAAATTAGAATGTCAACAAAAAATTGATTTATTTAGGTAATTCAATTAAAAAAACTCCTATATTATATAGAATCATTACACAGAGAGTGATATATTTCAAGTGTTTATTTTAATTTTGATGATCATGGCTTACAGCCCATGAAAACCCCAAATTCAGTTTCTCAAAAAATTAGAATATTACATAAAATTAATTAAAAAAAATAGTTTTTTAATAGAAATGTTGACCGACTTAAAAGTATGTCCATGTACACACTCAATACTTGGTCAGGGCTCCTTTTGGATTAATCACTGTATCAGTGTGGCGTGGCATGGAGGTGATCAGCCTGTGGCACTGCTGAGGTGTTATGAAGGTCCAGGTTGCTTTGATAGTGGCCTTCAGCTCGTCTGCATTGTTGGGTCTGGTGTCTCTCATCTTCCTCTTGACAATACTCCACAGATTCTCTATGGGGTTTAGGTCAGCAGAGTTTGCTGGCCAATCAAACACAGTGATGCCATGTTCATTAAACCAGGTTTTGATACATTTGGCAGTTTGGGGGGGGGCAAGTCCTGCTGGAAAATGAAATCAGCTTCTCCATAAAGCTTGTCAGCAGAAGGAAGCGTGAAGTGCTCTAAAATTTCCTGGTAGATGACTGCGCTGACTTTGGTCTTGATAAAACACAGTGGAAAAACACCAGCAGATGACCTCTGCTTTGCAAAGTCCCAGAGTCTGGAGAAAGAGTGGAGAGGCACAGAATCTAAGTTGCTTGAGGTTTAGTGTGAAGTTTCCACAGTCAGTGATGATTTGAGGAACCATGTCATCTGCTGGTGTTGGTCCACTGTTTTATCAAGACCAAAGTCAGCGCAGTCGTTGGCCAGTCGTCTACCCCCCCCCCCCACACACACACACACACTGCCAAAAGTATCAAAACCCGGTTTAATGAACATGGCATCACTGTGTTTGATTGGCCAGCAAACTCTCCTGACCTAAACCCCATAGAGAATCTATGGAGTATTGTCAAGAGGAAGATGAGAGACACCAGACACAACAATGCAGATGAGGTGAAGGTCACTATCAAAGCAACCTGGACCTTCATAACACCTCAGCAGTGTCACAGGCTGATCACCTCCATGCCACGCCACATTGATACAGTAATTAATCCAAAATGAGCCCCGACCAAGCATTGAGTGTGTACATGGACATACTTTTCAGTCGGCCAACATTTCTTTGAATCTTTATTTCGGACAGATTAAAAGTAAAGATTAAAAGAAAGGAACAGAATAATATAACAAAAGGGGAAAAAAATCTAACAAGGTCAAATTAAACAATAACTCCTCTGATTATACAGTTCAACATAAGTTATCTGAAATGGTTTAATACAAAACTTGGTTTAATAATAATAAAACGACTCAGTGTGAATGCAGCTTCACCTGCAGATGAATTTAATAACTTTTTTGTTAACATTGGTCCTAATTTGGCTCGAGAAATACCCATTACAGCACCCACAGGTGATACAATAAGCAAAAACACTGCTATAAAAGACTCCATCTTCATAAAGAACACAGACGAGAGAGAGGTCATTGAAATTGTTAAATCGTTTAAAGGCCTCGGACGGTGACATTTTTTTTATTGAACCAATAAACTGATTGTATGAAAATATTCCATTCTGGCCATTCCCGTGATTTAAAATGTGTCACCAGCCTCCATAAATGACTTTATTTGTTAATAGCCCATATTTCACTTAGTGATGCTGCAGTACCGCCATCTCTCGATAGGGGCGTGCAGCAGTGACGTCAGGTCAGGGAGAAACAGGAAATGGCTGCAGGAAATGGATGATCACTGGCCTGCAGAAATGGCTGAACGACAGCAGAGTGATTCGGACAGCGATTATTTTATCGAGTATGACGACCGCAATATAAGTGATGATATTGAAACTGACGAATCTGATGATGAAGTAGTTTTGGGTGGTGCTGATGGGGTTATTCAGCCGTATTTGTTCGAGCCCGAGGGTGCGGAGGAAGACGCGGACGAAACAGCGACCGGAGCAGAACGAGAGGCAAGAACGAGAGGCAAGAACGAGAGGCTCGCCGATTTATATTGGTAAAATATGCTTTGAATTTTTATTTTTTTTTTTAGGCGATATGCATGGTCACACACTTAATTATCAAAATAAAACTGCCAATTTTTCCCTCGCTGCCTTACTTGGCGACTTATAAACATTCTCTTTCTGCTCAAAATTTTTTACATGTTTTAAATATTTTCTAATCAAACTTCATAGACCAATTTATATAGCACTCCCACGAGCCATTAGTTTATTATAAGCATCTGATTATACCATTTTTTTTAACAGGTGCACTTGTGAGAAATGCAACATTATACCAACATCAACTGAATCTCGGTGCTGCCAGGAGGTATTGAAGGTGAAGAAGTGAGGGTGATATCTGCCTGTGCTGTGAGCCTCATCAGAGAAACATTCCCATCTGATCACTACAAGGGATTTTGCCTACCAAGATTAGATTTGTGATCAATGTTATTTAAATAAAGTTTTTTAAAATCATATATTGAGTTTATTAATGTGCATGTCAATTTTATAATTCTAATATTTCAGCATTCATCAAAGTCGGATCTCATATACATTAGAGTAATTTTTCTACCATTTTATGGTGTAAAATTCGTGTGCAATTTTTAAAAGCACATTTCTCTAAAAATCTTAGGCTTATATTTTTTTGTCTTAGCCAAATATGTTGCTTCCCTAACAATTGAAAGCTGAACTTTCATTGCTAATTGGAAATTTATTCTACTTTTACATGTTTGATTTTGAAAATCTAGATACATGTTTCTCAACAGCATCAGCTTTGATGGGACGCTGAAATTTGGCACTCAATGTTGCGGGAACTCTGGCTTGTACAGAGTGCCACTGCTCCAATAAGTGGGTTGGATCAACCAAGGTTTTGTCGAAAAGAGTATTCATCAGATCATCCACATATTCTGAAATAAAATTAATTTAATAAAAATTAGAAATCGAAAGCTCCTTGTAAGTGGTCGTGGAAATTCCAACGATACCGGCTGCATTTAGAACTCTTAGGACCTTGACATATGACGCACCAGTGAAGAGAATGGCGGATGAAAGCTGTATGTTACCAGCTGGGATGTTCCTGATCATCGGCTGGCTGTGCCAGGATAGATCCTCAACACAATGTGGACAATGTTGTTTGATCACCAACAGAGAGCCTTTAGTGTGACTTGTTACCTCACATGGATGACTGCAATGAGGACAATTGCTGAATATCAATCAAATTCAAAAAAAAAATCCACAGTATTTGAAGGTTGAGTGACAGTGGATAACATCTGCAAAAACAGTAGATCAACATAATTTCATTCCAGAGGTGTCAAATTGGATTACATATATAGAAATATAACTTGAGCAAACAGGCACAACCACCTCCCTATACAGCACTGAATATTTCATATTTGATTAGTATGAATACCCTAAAATTCTAATATTTGATAAGTTGTTAAGGCAATGAAATTCATTGCTTGTAAATAATTTTAGTAAATATTGGCAGTGAATATTTAAAAAAGAAAAATTACCCTGTTTACTTATCTTTCTGACAAGAAAGATAAGGTTGATCAGAAAGATAAGGATATCCCAGGTTGGCCTAGGATAGCCGGCCCCGGGGACGGCCGGAAGGCGGCCGCCCCTCCCCGCTCACGGACGCGTGTTCGTGGAGAACCCGGTGCTAAATAACTCGTAAACGACCTGATGCCGGGCGTGACCCGCTCCGGGGACAGTGGCAGGTGGGGAGTTTGACTGGGGCGGTACACCTGTCAAACTGTAACACAGGTGTCCTAAGGCGAGCTCAGGGAGGACAGAAACCTCCCGTGGAGCAGAAGGGCAAAAGCTCGCTTGATCTTGATTTTCAGTATGAATACAGACCGTGAAAGCGGGGCCTCACGATCCTTCTGACTTTTTGGGTTTTAAGCAGGAGGTGTCAGAAAGTGTCAGAAAGATCGCATCGGTAGATCACCCTTGCTTTTCACGCCACTTCACTGACACTTGTCTGAGAGTGGGACTTTGAAATGAACGGATATATAGTTGGAACAGCCGATTTTTTTTATCAGCAATCTTTTTGCTAATTTCATTTCAAATTGCATCTTATTCTCAAAATCGCTGTCAACAAAATGTCTAATGCACATGTTGGGTGATTTTGCGACATAATTCCAATTTTTTAGCGTTTTCTGAACGAAATTCACCCATGGGGTTCTGATTTTCCCAGGCAGGGGAAGTTCCTAAACACTCACCGCGTGCACCTCAGCGTGCTCCTCCTCCTACTCAGGTCGCTCCCTGACCTGACGTCACACAGTCAGTGGCCATTTTAGCCGCTGATCGCTTGGCAGACAGACAGCTCTCAAGGAAATCATACTTCAATAGCGCATTGTCACCTTATGCGACATTTGTTGACACCAAAACATGTGCGGTTCAAATTAGCTCGTCTCACACACAAATTTAAGATATGATTTAGCGATATTGTAATTTCGTCCGGCCGAGGCCTTTAAAAGTAAAACATCTACGGATTGTGATGGTATTGACATGCTCTTAGTCAAAACTATTATTGAATGCTTAGAGAAACCACTGACGTATATCTGTAACCTGTCTCTCCAAACAGGTATATTTCCCAATGCAATGAAAATAGCTAAAGTAATTCCGATATACAAGACGGGTGACAGAGGGGAACTTTCAAACTATAGACCTATTTCACTATTGCCGCAATTTTCCAAGATACTTGAAAAAATATTCTGTGAGAGAATTGACAACTTCATACTGAAGAATAATTTATTGTGTGAGCAGCAATATGGGTTCAGACACAAGAGGACAACTGCATTTGCTCTAATAGAATTTATAGAAAAAATAACTGCCGTTGAAAATAAAGAGTATTCAGTTGGGGTATTCCTGGATCTTAAAAAAGCATTTGATACAGTGGATCGTAATTTATTATTAAAGAAACTACAAAATTATGGTATTAGGGGAGTAGCACTGTCCTGGTTATGTAGTTACTTAAAGAATAGATATCAGTATGTATGCGTTGGTAACAAAAACTCACAGTTACTGAAGGTTACTTATGGAGTCCCACACGGTTCAGTTTTGGGGCCATTGTTATTCAATATGTATATAAATGATATATGTAAAGTTTCAGAAAAAATGGATTTAATATTGTTTGCCAATGACACTAATTTATTATGCAGTGAAAGCAATTTGGAACAACTTTTGGATACACTCAGAAAGGAATTAGGAAAGCTTAAACTGTGGTTTGATTCAAACAAATTAACGCTCAATTTAAGTAAGACAAAATTTATAGTTTTTAACAACCATCACAACAACTTAGTATCTAAACTCAGTGTAAATGGTGTAGAGATTGAAAGGGTATCCGAAACTAAATTTCTTGGTGTAATAATTGATAATAAACTGTGATGAAAGTCACATATTAATTATATTAAAGGTAAAATATCCAAATCAATTGCAATACTACACAGAGTGAAATAGTTGCTGAATCAACCCACACTATATACCTTGTATCATTCATTAATACTCCCATACATGACATTGTACTTAAGTATGGGGAAATACATATAAAGCAAACATATATCCAGTCTTTATGCTTCAAAAGAGAGCTATTAGAATAATAAACAAAGCTGCTTACAGGGAACCAACAAACCCACTTTTTCTTAAATTAAAAGCACTCAAGTTGAAAGATCTGGTTGACTTTAAAACTGCAGTAATAATGTTTAAAGTGAAGAATCTATCACTGCCCGCAAATATCCCAAAGTTGTTCCAAATAAGGGAGAAACAATATCATTTCAGAGGAGCATGTATATTTCAAAAACCTTCAGTGAGAACTACCACCAAACAACACTGTGTTTCAGTGCAAGGAGTCAGATTATGGAACGCTTTTGGACCTGAATTAAAATCATGTACAACGCTTGGACAATTTAAACAAAAACTAAAGGAAGAAATACTCCAAACATATGTATAAGATGACATAAAATCACTTAAGGATTGTCATATCCAGTCTGCGTTGTGTTGTTGCTTAATTTTCTTGTCACATTTTGTCTTAGCTTTGTTCTGAATTGTAACCGCGCTTGTTTGTTTTTCTTTTGAATTCTTGGATGGAATAGTTAGTTAGTTAGTTTGTTCCCTTCACGCCATGAAGGTGCATGGGGCGGCGCCCATCTCCATTTCTCTGACCCTAGGCCACACAGCTACTGTAAGTAGTGAAAGCTACAGTGGGGGGTCAGTCCTCTGGTAGCTCTGTGCGTAACTTTACTTTCCCCGTTCCATTATGCGGAGCACCACGCTAGAAGGCAGAAAGTACCATTTTTATATGGTCTTTGGTATGACCCGGCCGGGATTTGAACCCCTGCCTCCCGGGTGAGGGGCGGATGCTCTACCAACTGAGCCACCACTCCGGTCTTGGATGGAATATGGGTGGGCAATATAAGCTGCGGCTTCAGCCATCACCCATTTCGGATAACTTATGTTGAACTGTATAATCAGAGGATTTATTGTCTAATTTGACCTTGTTGGTTTTCTTTCCCCCTTTGTTATATTATTCTGTTTCTTTTAATCTGTACTTTTAATCTATCCGAACAAAGATTGATTGATAAAAAAAAAAAAAAATGGCTGATGGCTGAAGCCACAGCTTATATTGCCCACCCATATTCCATCCAAGAATTCAAAAGAAAAACAAAACAAGAGCGATTACAATTCAGAACATAGCTAAGACAAAATGTGACAAAAACAAAAAACAAAAAACCCCCAACAACTACGCAACAGTACAACACAGACTGAATATGATAATTCTTATGTGATTTTACATGTCATCTTATATATATATGTTTGGAGTATTTCTTCCTTTAGTTTTTGGTTAAATTGTCCAAGCGTTGTACATGATTTTAATTCAGGTCCAAAAGCGTTCCACAATCTGACTCCTTGCACTGAAACACAGTGTTGCTTGGTGGTAGTTCTCACTGAAGGTTTTTGAAATATACATGTTCCTCTGAAATTATATTGTTTCTCCCTTATTTGGAACAACTTTTGGATATTTGCGGGCAGTGATAGATTCTTCACTTTAAACATTATTACTGCAGTTTTAAAGTCAACCAGATCTTTCAACTTGAGAGCTTTTAATTTAAGAAAAAGTGGGTTTGTTGGTTCCCTGTAAGCAGCTTTGTTTATTACTCTAATAGCTCTCTTCTGAAGCATAAAGACTGGATATATGTTTGTTTTATATGTATTTCCCCATACTTCAGTACAATATGTTATGTATGGGAGTATTAATGAATGATACAAAGTATAGTGTGGGTTGATTCAGCAAATATTTCACTCTGTGTAGTACTGCGATTGATTTGGAAATTTTTCCTTTAATATAACTAATATGTGACTTCCAACACAGTTTATTATCAATTATTACTCCAAGAAATTTAATTTTGGATACCCTTTCAATCTCTACACCATTTACACTGAGTTTAGATACTGAGTTGTTGTGATGGTTGTTAAAAATTATAAATTTTGTCTTACTTAAACTGAGCGTTAATTTGTTTGAATCAAACCACAGTTTAAGCTTTCCTAATTCCTTTCCGAGTGTATCCAAAAGTTGTTCCAAATTGCTTCCACTGCATAATAAATTAGTGTCATCTGCAAACAATATTAAATTCATTTTTTCCGAAACTTTACATACAGTATATCATTTATATACATATTGAATAACAATGGCCCCAAAACTGAACCCTGTGGGACTCCGCAAGTAATCTTCAGTAACTGCGAGTTTTTGCTACCAACACATACATACTGATATCTGTTCTTTTAGTAACTACATAACCTGGACAGTGCTACCCCCCCAATACCATAACTTTGTAGTTTCTTTAACAATAATTTCTGATCCACTGTATCAAATGCTTTTTTAAGATCCAGGAATACCCCAACTGAATACTCTATTTTCAACAGCAGTTGATATTTTTTTCTATAAATTCCATTAGAGCAAATGCAGTTGTCCTCTTGTGTCTGAACCCATATTGCTGCTCACACAATAAATTATTCTTCATTATGAAGTTGTCAATTCTCTCACAGAATATCTTTTCAAGTATCTTGGAAAACTGCAGCAATAGTGAAATAGGTCTATAGTTTGAAAATTCCCCTCTGTCACTCATCTTGTATATCGGAATTACTTTAGCTATTTTCATTGCACTGGGAAATATACCTGTTTGGAGAGACAGGTTACAGATATATGTCAGTGGCTTCACTAAGCATTCAATAATAGTTTTGACTAAGAGCATGTCAATACCATCATAGTCCGTAGATGTTTTACTTTTAAACTATTTAACAATTTCAATTACCTCTTTCTCGTCTGTGTTCTTTATGAAGATGGAGTCTTTTATAGCAATGTTTTTGCTTACTGTATCACCTGTAGATGCAGTAATGGGTTTTTCTTGAGCCAAATTAGGACTGATGTTAACAAAAAATTTATTAAATTCATCTGCAGGTGAGACTGCATTCACACTCTGAGTCAATTTTTTTTTTTTTTTGAAAGATTAGTTGGGTAGCTTGTATTTCTGTTTTTATTTCCAAGAATATTGTTAAGTATTGTCCATGTATTTTTAATGTTATCTCTGTTTTTCTCCAGTTCTTTACTGTAATAGTCTCCTTTACTACATCTCATTATATATATTAACTTATTTTTGTATGTTTTATACCGCTGCTCTGCTTCTTTTGTCCTTTTCTTTAGAAAAGCTTTATATAATGAATTTTTCTTTTTACACGCTTTTTGTAATCCTTTGGTTAACCACGGCTTGTCGACAAATTTCTGTTTCAGCATTTTCTTTACTAATGGACAATTTTTTTTCATAAAGAGTAGTTACAATGTTCATGAATGTGTCATAGGCTTCATTTACATCTGATACATAGACTTTTGTCCAGTCTCGCTTCAGCAGGTCTTCTTTAAAAGAACTGATTGCATTTTGTGATTTGGATTTGGATCTGGATTTTGGATCTGGATTTGGATTTGTGATTTTGGCCCCCGTGTGGCCATGGATAAGTGCAAAGAACCATAGAGGTGTTGCTCTTTAATTGAGGCTTATTTTTAAAAGTCTCATTACAATTGGGACATTTGAATATCGTTGACTGGTTCCAGTGTTCATCCAGTGTTCATCATTTCTATCAAAAATCTATTTTTTTTTAATTAATTTTATGTAATATTCTAATTTTTTGAGAAACTGAATTTGGGGTTTTCATGGGCTGCAAGCCATAATCATCAAAATATAAATAAATAAACACTTGAAATATTTCACTCTCTGTGTAATGACTCTATATAATATAGAAGTTTAATTGTTTTAAATTGAATTACCTAAATATGCATAAAGATAAATAAACAATAAATAAATAAATAAAAGATGCACCTGTATACACAACCAAGTGAACACTGGGCTTTTCCACATCACAGACGCGGAACACGAAACTGGAGCATAAATCCAGCCTTGGCATCTTCAACTCTACCACCTCCAGCTCTGCCTCCTGTCTTAACAGCTCCTCTTTGGCCACATCAGTGATTTGATCGCATTCATTACTCCTCAGCATAATGTCAGTTTGCTACAATTTACTCCATACAAGTGCACGACTTCTGTCTGCACCAGAGGTGGCACAGGTGTGTGTCAGCACTCAGCCCAACACCAACCACAGAACAATCACGCTTTGACTGAAGTACAAATGAGGGGCTGTGATTTTTACTTGTCGCATTGTTTTAATCTGTGCGTGTAAGACAACAGGGAACTGGGTTAAAGTGAAAACATTCAAAATGGATTAGGAAGTGCTGCATTCCTTTCTAGATCAAAGTCAGTGAGCTACACATAAGCAGTAGCTGACACCTACAAACACTTGAGCATAAGAAGAAAAAAAACAACAACTTTTTTTTAAAGACATGAATGATGTTAAACTACAAAGTCATCGCTGGGGCCTTCTACACTTGCTAAATAAAACGTGGAAACCAAATGTGGGCAAATTATTCATATAGGTCTTTATAACCATATATGGACATGCCTGTAAAAACAATTTATATAAATACATTAATGAGTGCAAAAACATTCAGTCAAACAGATTTCATTGTTGAACCTCGATTTTGACAGATTCCATTATTTGGCCAATATCTGTGTATACACCTCTTAAACTGTGCGTCATTAATATGGGAAATATACACATATTTTGATATTATTTTTCAAATATAAAAGATTTCTCAATCATTAGTGCAGCAAGATCACATATTTTTGATATTTACATTTGCCAAGTCCGCAACGTCGCAGAAAACGTCACTTAAGCTGGGTTTATGCTCCACCGTCACTCTGTGCGTCTGCTCCGAGTGCGAGGCTTGTGTGACGTAAATTTTGTCATTGTCTCCAGTCTGCTAGGCTCCGCCGGGCCCTTCTGCAGCCAAGCGCATACAGCCTAAATTTTGTGACTGTGTAGCCTGTGCATGTTGACTACACATGCACAAGATCCAACCTCCTGTTCAAGAGGCGACACTATTGACAGCGTACAAAGATGAAGCCCTAGTAGATGAAAAGAAAAAAAAAAAAAGAAGCATATATTGTTTATAGCCACATGCACATCGGGTTTGTCCAAAGGGTACATGCATCCTGGATGGTGAGAGCAGAGGTACAGCATAAACAAAGCTTTACAGAGCCCAAAGTGATGCCAAAATTTAAAAAAAAAAAAAAAAAGCAGCATGCAGCCTTTTGTCCTGTAAAAACAGCAAAGGGGGGAGGCCCAGCTTTGCTTTATGTTGCATTTGGGAAGCAGGTTTAAAGGTTTACGTGCGCTTGTGCATGTCTGTGCCATAACTCTACTTTTCCTGTGCTCTCCTGACTTAGTGCATTCTTCTGCCCCCCTCCCGGAGCTCTGGGGTGCTGACCGTCTTTCTTCTTGTGTCAATGAGTTCAGCTGCGGCCCCTGTGCCCCGTCCACCTAATCTTCCGCCCCTGCAACCAATGCCTTTTTGCCTCCCTTCTCTTTTCCACCATCTCCCATCTTTGATAGCGTCTGCTCTATTTTTTCCTTTCCTGCATCTGAATCCTGCCTATTTCACTACGAGTTTCTATTCATGCCACGAGAATCCATGACTGTAATTTCTGTGCACATGTGAAAAGAAAACCATATACTCCTAGTACTGAGAGCAAAGTCAGAAAGTCGCATCCAGTTGTTCTTTTTTTAAAAAATACAAAAGTCCTATTAATTGATTAATTAAAGGAGTACATGTAAGATTAAAAAAAAAAAAAAACAGTTTTGGGAAAGTTAACAGTGTGCTGATACAAGCTCTGCACCTGGCAGTAACATTACATTAGATTCCATTTAGATCCCTTCTCCTCCTCTGAGCTTACACAATAGTGCCTCCTTGCCTCGGGAGCAGTGAGATAAAGAGGTCTGTGTGCTTACACCAAGAAGAGAACATGCATGTAAGCACACAGCTTCTACCAACTGATAAGAGAACAGATGGGGTCTACAAGGCCTCTTCGGCACCTGCGCAGCATGGCTGTATTGATATTAAGACAGCCAGCATGGACACGTCAGCAAGAGGTGACACAAGGAGCCAAACTCAAGGACCAAGTTCCACATTCTCTCCATTGTTTACGTGATCTTTTTTTTTTTTTTTTACAACAATGTGATATGAAAGAGGCTGCTGAAATGTGTCCAGGTCTTAACTAAGACAATAAAAATGCACGATTCACACATGCACACAATGGCACACTTCCTACTTCACATTCAAGCAATAAAGGCAGGAAAAAAAAAAAAAAAAACACGGGGATGTGAAATACTTAAAATGATCATTTTCATCATCAGCGCCCCGGCCATGAAAAACGGCCCGTCTCTCAGGAAAATCACACGAAGGCTATAAGATTGATGAATGTCTTGCTTGCTTGGCAGATTCAGGAGCAGGCGGGGGAGTCTCACCTTGCAGCCCTCACAGGCGCTGACACCATAGTGGTACCCTGAGGACTTGTCCTGGCACACAAAGCAGGGCTTGTAGACGCGGGGCGGCGGGGGAGGCGAGGGCGGGCTTGGCACTATCTCTTCTGAGCTGGTACTCTGGGTCTCTATCGCTGCGGAGAGAGAAGAGAGCAACAAGAGTTAGTGAATGCAATCAGACGGCGAGCCGGTGGACATTCGGCATCAGTCGATATGAGCGGTATCGAGACACCATCTCGTGTGTACAGATACAGATGGATTAGAGAACGGGAAAAGAAAAAAAGACAGCAGCAGGGAACGCTGCTCACTTAAAGGTAAGGGGCACTTCTTGATAGAGTGCTTTTAGTTCAGCCACAGGAAAGAAACAACAAAGGCACACAGGGATCATCAAAGCACCACGGAAACCAGCTTCCACGGCCTTCGTAATTACAGCAAATATAATGCAGTGTGCATAGCAGCATTATAGCCAGGGGTCATATTGTAAGCAGGGTTCAAAGAAATGTTCTTCTTTGATGCAAGACCTGAAGTCATGGATTAAATTTGACATTGTGCACTAAGTACAAGAGCTTCAATTTTAAAAAGAAAAACTTCAGCTGTCTTCCCTCCTTGTTCGGCATCACTGATGTAAACATCAGGTTAAATACACATACTCATCCTATCAAAGCTACAATAACATGACAATCAGCCTAGGCACGCCGCCTCTTGCGCATGATAAACAGCCGTCAAAGTAATCGGCACTCATGTAACACTTCCAGGGACTTTGACCCCGATGAGAATGTGCATTGCAAAACACAGCTCGTCCATCAAACACAAACGCACACCTCCCCAAAAGATGAAAATTCCTTCCATATCATCAGTGAACACATTTCCCTGGGTCCAGGAGTTTGTGATGTCTCTTGCTTTTTTCCCTACTTCCAATTTGATTCACATTTATTAGGTGTAATATTTTTCTTGAACTGAGATCAGATTCTGGCTCAGTACCAAAAGATAGTTGCTCCTAGGTTGGGCCAAAAGATGTTAGTGTAAAGGCATTTTTTCTGTAATCCTAATCACATTAAAAAGATCTTCACTGTCCACTTAACCTGAAATCGACACACAGACCTCACTGTTTGGGAAACAGGAAATCCATAGCATGATAAAATTGTAACGCATGGGTGACTAATTGATCAGTGTGACAGCAGTTCAAACACATCCACACAAAAGGAAAATGCATAATGGTGTATGAGCTTATTACATAATAAATGTTTGGCCCTTAAAATACCCAGAGGCCCACACTGCTCTACCCAACATCTCAACTCAATCAAAAGCTGCTTTCAAACTACAACTGGCAAGCCACAGGCACAGGTGCCATTAGCAAAAATTAACCTCAACAACCCTCCATGCCTTTTTCCAGACTTCATGAAAACAAGGGTCTGATCTCCTGCAGAAAACTGTGCATTTTTCTGGGATATCAAGTTTCATGTGCTCACATCGCTGCTGTCACACGAATGTGCTGGTGTTGTGACATTTTGGCATACCTATCAGAATGGCATATCCTGGGTTACTGCGCAGGCATACAACAGAAACAGGATGTGCTGAGCGAAAGTCCATAATTTCAGCATACCGCCAGACTTCGATACAGATGACCAAAAGTACGCAATTACGCAACGTTAATGCTATTGTTGTGGTGCAACTGTTAAATACAATCATGTGGAAAAATTAAGACACCCCATTAAATATTCAGTTCTAATAAATGTTAGCATATTGATGTCTAATCTTGTTTTTATTTTCATACTGTAAGTAGGAATAATTGTGGGGGTGTCCTAATAAATGTGTGGGTGTACTAATTTATTCCTCACCATTGTTTTTAAAATTTCATTTCATAGAAAATTTTCAAGTCTTTTCTTCTGTTTTGTTACATTACTTCATATATACATCACTCCCAGTATTGTTAATATTGATATTAAATATCCATATGTCCAAATATGTCAAAACCCTACAGGCTTATATAGGATGTATATATTTTTTTCACATGACTAACTATATGGAACTGCATATTATTCTGTTGTTGCAGTGCATCTGATATAACTACAGTTAGGGTGCAGTTAACTTAAAAAAAAAAAAAATGCTGTTGTACTGGAGAAAATGGCCGCCTGCTGAAGCGTGTGCTGAACTAAGTTTGCCATGTTTTATTAATTTTAAATAATAATAAAATTATTTAATATTTTTAAAATTATGTTTTTATTACAGGCTACTTTAAAATTAACCTGTCAGAACATCACTGTTTTAAACTACAGGTATGCCATTCTGTCAGCATAAATTAACCTATGTGAACATCACATCACTGTATAAACTACAGGCAGTGTTTCCCCTAGGTTTACAGCCTGGGGGGGGGGGGGGGGGGTGTTCCGCGCAACTTGGTGCTGCCTGTGTACCTTTTTCCAGGAAAAATTTTAAATGTATATCAGGCTCTAAAACATGAAAAAATGCGACTTTTCTTGTTTGTGCATTATGAATTAAATAAATTATGGTTTTGTAATGTCTGACAATTGTGTTGCTACAAACACTTTTGATTAAGCCATCAAGTTTCAAACTCATATTTGAGTCATTTTTTTATTTAGTTATTTGAAGCTTTTATAAAATGTTATATTAAAGGCATAGACTGAGAACAAGGTGATATTCTCAGGTGTGCAGAGTTAAACAGGTGAGGTAAAACATGCACTGGAGCCCCAGTGAGCCGTGCCAACAGGAAGCAGAGATGGTGAACATGACACAATAATCGTGATTAGTCGATTAATCAAAAAAATGGTCATTAGATTAATCGATTACCAAAATAGTCAGTAGTTGCAGCCCTACTGCAACTAAAGTTATTTTTGTGAGGTTTATTTAAGGTAAATCAGGCACACAGTAAATCAATTTTTGGAAAAAGACTCCTAATGCTCACATGAATAATTTTTAGCCCTTTATATCTATCCAATGTAACAATGAAAGACAAATGGCACCATCACTGAATAAACTCAGATTGTTGTGCGTCAATATCCAACAAAAAGGCTGCGCGATTCTTTACATTAAAAAAAACAACCCACAAACTCACCGACAAACAAAACACATAAGACAGGAATAGCCCAGCAACCCCAGACATCAAAAACCAGGGCATCTCTGTGAGTAGGCTTAAATACATAGATCAGAATTGATAAGTAGACTCAATGCTCAGTCTGCATTACAAAAACTAAGAAAAATAAAATAAATTGAAGCTCATAGAGAGAAACAAAGAATAACAAGTAGCTTCATACAAATGCCACCAGGAGGCAGTAATTATCATATTCAGTCATATTCTAGCCATCGAACTGCAAATATCCACAAGGAAGATAAAATTGTCCAATTAGCTTCAAACAGAAAATATAAACAAAAATACCAGCTGAGGAATACTGATCAAATAGATGATTACACGGATATAATTGAGACAGAAACTAAGTTAATGAAGCTCAAAGGAGCTCAGGCCACCAAAGGAAACAACTTTTTCACTTAGGGGAAGACCAAGGTTTAAAAAAAAAAAAAAGAAGAAGTTTTTGCATCTTTGACAGCTGTAACGTTGTTCTTTGCCATCAACAAAAACAAACAGCATGGAAGGATAATGAAAAGCGTACTTGATGTTAAGTTCACGAAGCTTACGTTTAACAGGATCAAAGTTCCGACGCCTTCTGATCAGTTCAGTGCAGAAATTCAGGTAGATGTAGACCCGACTCCCGTTGTACTCCAGCTTCTTCCTTTCTCTGGACAGACGAAGAATTTTCACCTTCTCCTGGAAGTTAAGAAGTTTAATAAGGATGTAGCTTGGTCATTCTGTCGGATAGTAGGAGAGCGATGGGCCCACTCAATGCTCGGTGGAGTGGGGAAATGATCTCTTCCTAGAAACTGTGGAATTAGATGGGTCATGAAGCCGATTACATCGCTGTCTTCAGATGATTCGATTCCAACCAAATGAAGATTAGAACGTCGGCTTTGGTTCTCCAGGTCATCAACTTTGTCCATGAGGTAACAGTTGTCCTTCTCCTGTTGTTCAATACACGCAGTTGATTCATTCATGTATATTGTCTTCATTAGCGGAAACATGCTGCTCCAACATAATGACTTGATCTCCCAGCGTTGATAAAGAGTTCTGAATGCTGTTTACAATCACTTGAATGGGGTCCATTTTTGCATCAAAATGAGCCAGCATATTGGTCTTAATCTGGTTAATGGCTTCACTCAGAGATTTAAGAGAAATGTGAAACTCCTCCATTATGGTGGACAACCAATTATACTCAGCTGAAACGACGAGTAATGATTAACAGGAGTTCTTAATCAATACAGTGCGCCAAGAACATAACATAACTTTAAAGAGAAGCAAAAAAAACAGAAACAGGAGCTACAAAAGCTACAAAATGGAATTAAGCAGACATGAGCTTGAGACACGTCCACTCACACTGCGGCCATCTTAGAAATCTGGAAAATGCCAGAACACTGGTCAGCCCGGAAGGTGGTGATGCTAGCTGCTATTAGTTTAGGGTCACAAGCATTTTTACAAGTGTTTTAATTTTGTTGCTCCATGTAACTCAGTGCAGATCAATGGTGAATATAGGAATACATCAACAATCTATACAGTTCAATGGTTGCTGCTCTTTGCCCTCCGTTACAATGGAGAAAACTGCAAAATGCACTCAACATTTTACAGAATTGCCATCATTTCCCCCCCCCCCCCCATATCGACACTGAATACCTTTCATATTTACAATAAGAGACATTGAGTGAGTGAGTGAGTGAATGAGTGGAATTGCATTTTTATTTGGTGGGGACCTGTGTTTGTGTGTTGCATTTTGTGTACAGCACCACACAAAGCAGGATATGTTTTATTTTGGAAGGAGCTGTCACAGAAAAGAAAGGAACAGAGGATAAATAAATGTAGATGAACCAGGGTGCGCAAACGAGCACAGAGCGGGGCTAAGTAAGGAGACTGCCCCTCGCCAAACCAGGACAGGCTGGTATTGGCTTCACAGCAGCCGGGAACGGTCAAAGCTGCTGGAGGCTCCACAGGAGCGACTGAAAAAATGCTCTTAAAAGAAACCTCTCACTCTCAGCTGCTGTGATATTTGTGTAATTTTGGCACAGTTGTCTGTTGCAGCTTAGAAATTAATATACAGTAATTTGTCAGAATAATGACAGACAGACTTCAGATTAATTTCCACTCTGCCGCTGTACTGTGATGGCTTTGATGTGACACCCATTTCATTATGTGTTTATCCGCGTTTCCTATTCAAATGTCCGGAGCCGAGGTAGCCAACAAACCTATGTCGATACAGAGTCATTTAGCCCACGTCAAGTAGGATGGGAAACCTATTCAGGCAACAGAGGAAATCCGGACCATACTGGGTTTTCCTGGATTGCCTGGGTAAAGAGGAAAAGAAGTCTGGCAAGGTGCTGTGAGGCACACTACACTGCACACTACACGTTTGTACATAAACAAGCAGCCCACAATACACGTGTTAGATCCACAACTGTTGGGCACCCCTCCACAGGGAATTAGTTAGTGGTGCAGTTCATGAGACTGGCAAAGTACACCTCCTCTACTAGCCGAGAGCTAGTGAGGAATTCCTCTTTGGCTCAGTGGTACGAGTGAGAGGATTTAGATCATGGTGTCATGGGTTTGAATCCCAGCCTGGGATGTAGGTGTAGGTCTGCCTGCTGTGAGCAAAAGAGACCATGTAAGTGTTAGTCTCCCTTGCCAGTGAGTAAGGGTGTCAGTGGGTATGTCCATCTTGACTGAGGGTCGAAATGGACTTTGTGATTCGTGATCCCTGGCTGAAGTAGGCAATTCTGGCCTTGGCCCAGAAAGTGGGTTGTAACAGCAACACACTCCATGTAATATCCTTAAAAAAATGTTTGCATGGCAACCCACTGTACAATATAAAACACACACAGCTATTCTTTCCATACACATACAGCAGGCGGTGCAAGAAAAGATGACATTTTAATTCAGCCAAAACAAAGCAACCCAATGCCCATATATGTTCAAGGCTCAGAGCAAGGACACAATCACCGTGCACCGAAACCTCGCTTCTCCAAAGCCGCCTTTTTATCTTTGCAGTCTACTTGGTTTCGGGTATCTGGGACAGTTGAGCTCAATAGTAATAAATCTCACATTGCAACACCTAGCAGTGATATCCAAGCAGGCCCTCATATTAAGAGATGTCATTTATGAGGCCAAGATGTCTTATGCCAACAGCAACCTTTAGCTCCTGGAGTAAATGGATCACTAGAAGATAAGGGGTGAAATATGAGGTTAAGAGGGTGACATAAGTGGGCTTTTATTACTTTTAGGAAATAATATGTAACAACAACCTACAGTGGAAATGGAAAATCCTCAAAAAATACAGGAAATGCTGGAGGAAGTGCTGGAAAGTGACAAAAGTAGGAGAAATAAACCTTTTAATGGTCAATATACAAGTGATAAACACAGAGTGAAAGCAAGGCTGAAGTACATTTTTGATATTCCTCTCTCAGCTTAGTCATATGCCTCTTTCAAACTACAACTGGCAAGCTGAAATCATGGGTTCCGCAAGGTTTCCTCTGGTAACATTTCTCCGTGGCGGGCTACCTCGCCAGAAATCGTACCGCCACGCCAAGCCGATAGGATTTTATTAAGAAAAATATATGAAGCAATGACTTTCCGCAAGCGCGCACACAAACAACGCGCGTGGCCGTCATCCGCGCAGAGTTTAGAAGCGCCCCACCCACGCGAGTTCTCGACTCAGTCAGCAGGCAGTGTCTCGCTAAGCGTGACTGTCGACAAAAACATGAGTTTAAGTACTTTAAACGCAGAAAAAAAAAAAAAAAAATCAGAAGAGGTATGTATGTAAGCACTGGAGGCATTTATCATGGTTTTAACCCGCTGTTAACGCGAGCAATAATGGAAGAGTCGCTAAGCTAAGAGATGTGGTTAGAAGTCATATGCAGCCGGTTTCATATGAAGGGAAAGGCAAGGGGGACTGATGAATTGGTGAGGATGTATTTCACCAGCCACTATAATAATAAGTTATGAGACTGGCAATTTCTCTCTTTTCTCGCACAAGCAGGCGTGTCGTTTTTATTCTCCACTGGCAGTGACAAAGCAACAGTTAAAAACGCTAGCTCTAAACTGAGGTCCTTCAGCGGCTGCCTAGAGAGGTGCCTGATGAGAAAGCCTGAGTGCACAACTATAACTGCCTAAACAGATCATTCTGTACATGAATGCACATTGTGGTGAATTACGTCTTTAGAGTCCGCTACAGTTCCCTATTATGTACCTGGCAGGTTAAAATGACTGAAATTCACGAAGTCAATGACTTTAATCAGCCCCGCCCACACGAGTTCTCGACTCAGTCAGCAGGCAGTGTCTCGCTAAGCTGACTGCTGACAAAAACATGAGTTTGTTCAAGTACTTTAAACGTGGAAAAAATCAGAAGAGGTATGTATGTAAGTACTGGAGGCGTTTATTATGGTTTTAACCCGCTGTTAACGCGAGCAATAATGGAAGAGTCGCTTAGCTAAGAGACGTGGTTAGAATTCATATGCAGCCGGCTTCATATGAAGGGAAAGGCAAGGGGGACTGATGAATTGCTGAGGATATATTTCACCAGCCACTACAATATTACGTTCTGTAAGAATTGCAGGAATGAAAAGACTGGCAATTTCTCTCTTTTCTTGCACGAGAAGGCGTGCCGTTTTTTTTCTCCAGCGGCAGTGACAAAAAGCAACAGCTAAAAACGCTAGCTCTCTTCACTCTAAACTGAGGTCCTTCAGCAGCTGCCTACAGAGGTGCCTGATGAGAAAGCCTGAGAGCACAACTATAACTGCCTAAGCAGATCATTCTGTACATGAACACACACTGTGGTGAATTATGTCTTTAGAGTCTGCTACAGTTCCCTGTTATGTACCTGACAGGTTAAGATGACCGAAATTCACGAAGTCAATGACTTTAATCTGTCAGCAGCCTTCAGACAAACTAAACGTGCCAACATTTGATTTCAAAGTAAGGGAGGTTTTTCCTGCTGTCTGGGTTGTGAGGAGATTTCTAAAAAAAACAACTGTAAATATAAAGAAATATTATAACAGAAATAACGGCATCCTTGGTCATTTAAGTTAATTTATTTCATTAAATACAATTTTATTAATATTTTTTCTTTGTAATCAGAGTTAAATTATTGTTCTGACTGCAAAATTATGGTCAAAAATGTAAATTGTTATAAGGAAAAAGTAAAAAGAATTACCACAGTCTGTTTCAAATTTATCTAAAAAAAAAAAAAAACAGTAATTTTATTTAAAAAAACAGACAAAAACTAGTCATAAAATAATCCACAAATTTATAATAAAGTTTCAAATGTACAAGAAAAGTCAATTCATTCCACCAATTTCAAGTTCCATATGCAGCGTTACTGTGTAAAATTTTGAAGAAATAAATGGTATAAAAATATGTTGCCACCGCGCCAAGGTCTTTAAGCCAGAGGAAACACTGGTTCTGTTATCATAAATTAATACCTAAACAACCCTGTATGGCTTTTTCAGACTACCAGCAGACCAGGGTCTGATTCACTGCAGATAACGATGCATTTCTCCGGTGTATCAAGTTTCATCTCCTCACATCGCTGATGTCACAGGAACGCGCCGGTCAGCCTGGAAGCTGCTGATGCAGTGCGTGGTCACTGGCTACTGATCTATCTTACAATACAGTTGAGTGTCACTGCTTTTTTTTTTTTTTTTTTTAACAGGCCTTTTAATTTTGTCACCGTCATGCTCAGGACAGATCAGTGGTTGATTTTGCATATCAAAATCAAGCATTTACTCAACCAACAACCAGCCAACCACCAGGGGGCGAACGCACATTAGGGCAACATTAAGCTGCAGAACTGACAGGGAAGCGCACCCTGTAGCGGCAGCCTTAAGTTTTCAATAGCGGACTGCTGTGATGGTGAAACACAAACCAGATGTCGGGAGCAGAAGGTGACAGTACGGCAACACGTGGAGGCGAGGAGCTAGTGCTTCGAAAGGATCATCAACCATTGTCTGGATGTGTTTTAGATTCAGGGCAAGTGATGCTGACTAAAAAGAAATCGTATGCAAAGAGTGCCATAGAGTTGTGTCTGCGCTGCAGGGCAACACAATTAACTTATTCAACCACCTGAAAAAACACCACAAACACAAGTACGATAAATGCATGAAGGCTAAAGCGAATGTCACTTCACTAAATCACAGTCTGTGTCCGGCGCCAACCCAGGCAATCATAGTATCAACCCTGCACAGACCTTCACCGTATCCATCCGCCTCCCAAAGACACGCTAAAGTAACTGATGCAATAGTGTTTTATTTGACCAAAGACATGTGCCCACTAAATACTGTATGAGCAGCGAAGGCTTCAGAAACATGGTCAAAACACTGGACAAGAAATACGTGATCCCCACGTGATTCTCCAAAGTTGCATTACCTGCGCTGAATCCATCTGAATAAATACAGATGGATATCACAACTGTTGAGTACTTTGCAACTACAACTGACCTATGGTCAAGCAGAATAATGGAGCCCTACCTGTCCCTGACAATTCACTACAAAGATGGAGATTTTAAAATGAAGAGTCGACGCTTGCAGATGTAGTTTTTAGCCCACGGACTGAGGAAAGCACAGTCATCTTGGAGCCTGCAGGAGGAGGGACTAGTCTGCATAACAGACAGTAAATCTGATGTCGTCAAAGCAGCTTCTCTAAATAAATGGACGAGGCTCCAGTGCTTTGGCCACAGGCTTCATCTAGCAATAGGTAAGTAAGATGAATAAAAAAAAAGAATTTTATGGAATCTGTGTTTTTCCTAAAGTTAATGAATAATCCTGATTAATAATAGTGATTTCAATACTGATCAAAATAATCGTGATCATCATTTTGGCCGTAATCGTACAGTCCTAAGCAAACCTCTGTCAATCATCTCATCCACCTCCTCTAGCTGCAGGTATCTGTGCCAGAGAAAAAGAGGGTGAACACGGCTGATGTCTCCAGTTTGTAGAAGACAAAGAAGATTGCACTGTTAATTTCATCTCGATTCTAATGCATCATGACAGCTTGAAAAGTGTGCTGCTGTCTTGTTAAACATCAGTCGAGGTGAAAACGGTGTTTGGACATGTTTTAAGCATCTTAATTTCAAACATCACAAGCCTGAAAATATTCTCCAAAATTCACCATAATTTTTTAGTTACCGATTTAGGATTTTGTTTTTGTAAGTAACCCAAGGACTATATCAGTGTACCTATTCTGAAACCCTGTGCTGCATGATGAGTTTTAAAAAACACTTGAAATTCTGTGCGTACCGCAGCCTCTTGAATGTAGATATGTGCTCATGTTTGAGTATCACAGCACAGTACTGCAAGAGATTCGTTTTAATACAGTATAAGAGGAAAAATAGGAGGTTCATTTGTTTAAATAAGGGAAAGGATTCAGTCAGATTTAAGAGAACAGGATGAGATGATGACCGATTGCAGGCAGGGAGAGAGGCTGCCCTTTTGCGGCATATTGCATCTTTATTGTCGTCATTATGAGCCATCTTTGCCCATGCTACTGGGCCAGGCAGTCGACACACATGTCAAGCAAATTAAATGAAAATAAAGCAGCCCTTGCATAACGTGGCATATTTTCTCATTAGTTAAAAAAGGCCATTCACAGTACTCTGTGTTGTGCTGCTTCTCTTGGTGTGGACTGATTGCAGCCCGGTGTTATTAGGGTGGCCACACAGCTATTCATCCACATTAATGTCTGCTTCATTAGCAACGCACAGACAAACAGATGTGCCATCCACCCACCCAAATAAACATTAAAAACGTGCATCTATGTGAAAATTTAAACAGGTCAAAGGTTTCCGTGAAGCCATTAAAAAAGCCCTATCAGTTGAAAACAAATACACACAAAGTACATTCTCTTAATGAGCGCACCCATGGAAATCTGGGACACAAGGACAAGAGTCTGTGAGAGGGCTGGCGACTGTAATTAAATACAATGGCTGGCTTCTGGAGCCTTGTCAAGCTGGGACACAGAGCAAAACAATGGCGGGCCTGTGGACAGAGGGGCAGGGAGGCTCAGCAGAGAGGACAGAGCTACTTAGCCCCTCAGCGGCTCTCACCCAGGCTTTATTCAAAGCCAGCCAGCATCCAGGCTCTGATCAACACTACCCATCACACAAGCCTGCCTATTGTATGATCTTCCAAAATCGCATGGACAAACAGTGGAAGAAGTGAGTCACACTCGCCTGGAGAGCTTCCCTCTGTGTGTCTGTTAAGGTTTCCAGGCTAGGGCCCCTCCAGAGACGGCAGAGCTACCACAGTAACTACTACTTGAGCTACAGCTAGAATGTCATTCCTTTAGATAGAGCAACAATGAACAGACAACACAACAACACTCTGCCGGGGGATGCTGGAATAGGAATGAGGAACCAAGAAACCGGTGTTTAGAATTAAGCCCGGGGGGCACGCTAAGAAGTTACTGATAAGCAATCTATTGCTGTTCAGTGTGGAGGTAAAACATGAAACATATGGTCACACCAGTTTCTGTTAACCAAGAACAAGCATGAATGAAAGTCTGCACGCTGGCATGCTGTCAGACCAGTCCCTGCAGTGGGAATACACTGCACAGAATGCCAAGTGTAACCGGCAAGAACTACCGTAACCTGACACTGCAGTGTGTTCATATGGCACAAGTTCATTTACAGGAAGTTTTGTCTGTGCAACTTCTGACCAGCACAACTGATAACCAGGAACATTTAAAGGTCACATATGTAAAGTAGCACTATCATGGGTTTTAACCTTATAAGATACAGTACATCCATGGGTCATATGCATATAGCTAAAGGAGATCTATGCAATGTTCCAAAAATGTCTGTATTTAGCAACCCATGTGTTCATTAAGTGAAACAAGTTTGAGGCTAGCATGCCAAAAATAATCAACTAGCAGCTAAAAATACTGACTGAAGATGCTGAACCAGAATCAAAATCTTGCACAATACCAGTGTGAAATGAGTGTGTGTGTGTGTGTGGGGGGGGGGGGGGATCACCTTTTGTTTGGCTTTTGTTCATGTTGGGCTCCATCTCAAAGTAAAACAGTATTTTCTCTTTCAGACCTGAACCAGAGCATAGGAAGCCCATTACAACAGACTATCAGGAGCAAGCATGATATGTCATTTTTGCAGAAAACCAACCTGAGGTCCTTTAAATAAAATGGAGGCAACAGAAACAAAAGGTTACCACTTCTTTTTTAGATTAGCAAATGCATTTTCAACACAGACATGATGGACTGGAGTAGATTAACAAAAAGGTATGCAGATCTAGCTTGAAACATTAATTAAAATGCTCACGTGATAAAGAAATACACACTGCATTTATTTAGTTAAACTCTTAAATTAGTGGATTGCACTTCCTGGGTTTTATAGCACAAACCAACAAGCCCCACCTTCAGTATTATAAGTTCACAAAACTGCCTGATGACTGGCCAACTCAAAAACCCTTTATCCACTCAGATTAGGGGCTCATTAATGTGTGTGTGAGAGAGCTTTCATGTCCTTCCCATGTCTATGGTCCTGCCACTTTAAAACGTGCCCTGCATGGATGGTCACGTGACTTCGCACTCCGGAAGCAGCAGAACACAGTAGAAAAATTAAAAAGCTTGTATCAAAGAGAAATACGATGCCTGTCCACATAGTATGTGATGACTGACTCTTAATTTCATCTGAAGATGCCAAGAAAAAGCAAGGGAAATGCATTTAAACTAGCACAAAAATTTTGCTGAAGCAAAATCACCATTAGCTGCTAACCACATCAGCTCAAGCGTATTAACAGTGGGACTGGATGACAAAATGGACAAGCTAAGGCTATATTTAAGAATTCTATTAGAGACTTGTGATCACTATGTGATGATAACATAATCATGGCTGCTTGAAGGACTCCCCCAACACAGGTAGCAAGCTAATTAACCACCAGCATGAGTCACATAACATACAAACCCTTAAGAGGTATTTATATAAACACCAGCTTCTGCACTGGATAATATTTGGTTTGTGTGTGACATAACAGGCCTTTTCTCTATTATATTATGCTCATTTACTGCAGAATCACCACAGTGGTATATTCATTGATAACACACTCTTTAATATTGCTTAACCCCTTGCACTCCGGTCAATTTCCCTAAAAACGCCAAAAAATAATGTGCCCAAAGTAAATCGAAAGCTGTTCTTCAACCCTTTGCAGCATCTTCATGGGGTTGGTCTCATTTAAAAGAAAACACTTTGAATTTTTTGGCCAAAAAAAAAAAAAAAAAGATCTCTCTAAGTGCTCCGGCCACTGAGTTACAGTCATCTAAACATAGTGAACTTGAAGAAAATAAATTTGGCCTGGGTGTTTTTTTGGATACAGATGCTTGCAAATAACACACAGCTTCAGATCCGGGCTGGAAAATGCAACAGAAATGTTGAACCAAGTGTTATCCAGCTGTGGTCCAAATTTTGTAACAATACCACAAAAAAATGAATATATTACACAGCTTTTTCCTCAGGCTGTTCCCAGGCGTTTTGGAACTGTGCCAAATTGTGCCAAATGGTACAGTTTGGAAAAACGTCTGTAACTTTTGAATGATTCAACATAGAGGCTTCATCTTGGGCTCAAATGAAAGGTCACATTCAGGGCTGTGTCTGTGCGTGTGTGTGTGGGGGGGTTGTCCCCCCACCCCCCGCTACAGAGGACGGAGATCCGCCCTCGCTACATGACGGATTACACTCGGATAAGGCATGTTTCCACAGCAGCGCTGTCACAGCGCCCCCCCCCCCCCCCCCCCGGCCGCTACAGAATCGTAGAGGCGGGGGGAAGGGGGGGGGGGCGTTCACGGTCCGGAGGCGGCGAAGAACCGTGTAACGCAGCGCACGCACTTCGGACATCGTGCACCGCACAGTTGTAATTTACCGATCGGTCAAAAGTCATTTTTGATTACAATTTTCAGGGATAAAAAATAATTTGGCTTATAACACCTTACCTCTTCACAGCCACATTGTCCTGGCCAACTTCTCTTCCTCATTGTCAGACGAACGCGACGCTGGTCCACTCTGGTTCTGGTCTCGCGACCCGGTCAAAACATAATTCCATGACTGCGGTTTTGGCGAATGATTTACGACCTTCGTCGTCGGCCTCCGTCGGTCTATGTTGACCATATAAAAGAATCCTAAACACTCTGCTGGAATTAAAAAAAATAAATAAATAAACCACTGCCTGTGGCTGCTGAAGCAGTCTCTCTTCACCCAGCCTTTGTAGACAAAACAGCTCAGCGAACTTCTGTGCTTCAATTGGCTCGCTGCGTTGGTAGACGGGTCCTTCTTGCCAAGTTTTCCGTCATTGGTTCTTCAAGGTTTCAGAAACCCAATTCAAGGCTCTTATTAGTCAAATGAGAGGTCAATCAGATGATCTAATCTGTTCGCGGCTGTGTCTGCAGTGGAAGAACAAATATGCAGCTCCCGCAGCTCCATCGTGCGTCCAAGAGCACACGACGGCGCATGAGAGCGCACGAGAGCGCCCTCGTCCGCTCTGGGACGCAGAGACTTGCCCGTCCGCGGTACAACGGAGCGCAAGAGGTTAATTATGAGAATCATCAGTGAACTATAAGGGAGGAAAAAAAACTAAACTAAAAACTACACTGACGTAAAAGGTTCAATTAACTGTGATGCTGATTTAAGGTCAAACTGCCCAACTCTAGTGTATGCTACATCCTATATACAATACACCTGGAATTTTCCATCAACTTCTATATCTATAGAATTCTATGACAAATTAATGTCGATGTCAAAAAAGCACCATCTTATATCGTGAAAGAAAATGGAAAATCAGGAACTGGCATCTGTTAAACATTTAATGGGTTCTTCTGTGACCTTAGTTCCACCCTTCCAACAAATTTCATTGAAATTTGATTAGTTTTTGCATAATCCTGCTGACAGATAAACAGGCAAACACACTACAGGCACCAAAAATATAACCTCCTTGGTAGAGGTAATAATGAAAACCAACGCTAGCAAACCAGTTGGCGTAAAATGAACACTTAGGTCATGAAAATACTTCACACACCAAAGCACCTACAATAAATGTAGTTAAATATTTCTTCTGATTCTCACACAAGTTTAAGGACACAATATGTAAAGCTGGAAGTGGGCATATTCAGCCCCCCTAGCTTAATGTAGTGCGGTGTTCTCCAACTCTGAGCCAAAGCATCGTTGATTTAATTAGGTTCAAGTGTGAGTGGCCTGTAATGCTGCTCTTCAAATTCACTTTGCATACATCATGAGCCACAAGTGCACTTAAAGCAAAGCCAAGCCCTCGCAGCCACATCCTCCATAAGCAATTACTGCGTGACTAGACTTAAATGGACAAATATGCAGGAGAATGAAATGAAATCTTTTCTTGTGATGAACTATTCCAAGCTGTAATACTGACATAGAATAGCCTGGCTAACATCAGCACTTCAAAGGCATCGAGACCAACACACACACACACACACACATATGCCCACTGGCTATTATCAGGCCTCCAGACACTGGGCTGTCTCGGCCCAGTGCTGCTGAGCAGTTCCTGAGGTTCAGCTTTAGGTTAGTCCTCTGAGATTTGATTACCTTCATCCCCACTGGTTACTGGGGCCAGCTGTGAGGCATATTAATGAGATTTCATGATCATTAGGGGGAAGCTAAGTACATTAGCAGGCTGACTGCTTGGCTCGCTGGCTGGCTGGAGTGTGGTGAAGAGAAAGAAAGTTCCCTGGCTTCCATTAGGTTATCTGGACACACACACACACACACACACACACACACACACACACACGTTTAGCATGTGTATGGTACACTGAAGACCATATAGAGTTCCATTTGTCTTTCTGCGCAGTGGATGTGCAGAAGAGAAGACATCAGACAGACCACCATGCCACAGGCTGCATTAGGACCTGCTTTGAAGTCTGCTTGAAATAATGAGGTGGGATGGCCAATGGAACAGCCCCGCGGATAGAGACAGCCTTGCAAAACCCTGGGAGTTGTTAGCCAGTGCATCATGCATGTCTACAAAAATGATTGGGAGCAACTTGAGAGGTTTAACGTGCAGTGAAACAGACCAACAAGTGAGCGGTGAAGTGCATCGCTCATGTACAGTACTCAACTTTTGCTAAAATATTCAGTTTCAGGAATAAGGATGAGGGTTAGGGAAAATGTGACACACACATACAGGAATGCTTTGTCAGCAATCTTCAATTACTGAAAGGGAAATGGGACTATTTCCTTGCTTACAGGGAAATCCTGCCATTCTCTCACAAAGCGTCACAGCAGCTCTCTCCTGAAAATGGATTGCGGTTCCATTTTCTGCCTTCACACCAATTACTGACAGCAAAGCCTTGCACGGCATCTGAATATGAGCTGGAAGGTGGGCGCTCAAACACCAGCAGGCACGCACAGACTGACAGCTGTAACGTGAGCACCAGTGGGCTGTGTTTGTGTTCAAACATGGAGTGTGAACAGTTATTAGAGGGGCGAGGGGGAGGAATCCAATGGCAGGGCAGACAGGCGTAAGTGAAAACACACGAACGCAGGAAGGAGAACCAATGGAGGTTACCATGGAGCAGGAGAGCAGACGGAGATTCAGTAACTGAATTCTTCAGTGAATCCTTGAAAGGTGATAATGGTAACTTTAGATTGTGAAGGAGCTAAAAATTCCACATAAGACAACTAACGCAGCTCTAAATTCAAGTAACTTTCTAAACTCCATCCAGCACAGAAGCTTGACAGACATCACCAACATAAAGCACCATCATGCAGCCAGGAGCCACCAAACTGATTTGAACAGCTGCAATCCAAAACCAGAAGGGGAGCACAGTGATAAACATTTTAAGAGAATAGTGCAGGTGTGTGAATACGAGGACGAACACGAGGAACAGGAGTTTTGGCCGTTGCTGTTAGCGACTGAGGAGAAAAACAGGCAAAAAGACAGAAATATGTTCTCTCCTCGAAGCTGGCGGCCATGCTATTTCTTCTTCTCTTATGTTGAAAATACCACTACTGCCTCCCCTTGACGGGAGTTTTGCTGGCACATGCGCAGTTCAATGTGGATCCCTCGTGCCCAAGTCACTTTTTCTGGGCTGCATGAGCTCAGGCTGCACTCACCCTCCGTGGAAGGGAAGATGAACATGGCACCCTTGCTCACACACCGACACGTTTGTGGCACCATGAATTACATTTGACTTTAGCCACCAAAAAGACACCCTTAATTATTTCAAATTAAGGGGAAAAAACATAGGGCGAAAGTTGGCTCAAACTTGTGATTCTAGCTTATTTTTCCTAGAACTAGACAACACTCAGACAGCATATACGTCCGCCAAGGCTCTGTCCATCCCTCCCTCCCTTTGTCCATCCCCCTGTGCGTCCATATATTGAGATGGAGCCTTGGCAGAGGTATGGGCTCATGAATCACCTCCAAACTCTAATGGGTTCATCCGTAGCCCAAGGGCCACCTCTGGTGAAAGTTAAATCCATCCAGTAGTTTTTGTGTAATCCTGCTGACAGACAGACAGACAAATTGCCCCAGTCACATTACCTCCTTGGTGGAGGTAATAATAAAATTACATCACTTCCACATAGGGTATATTGCGGTCTAAACTGCAAGACAATGTCAGCCTGTTTCACAACTTCTGCAGATATTCAAATTTTGCAGAGAGCAGAAAAGTATGCAATAGCTTAACTTAGTTTTGTGTATTACATCTAAAGGCTACTCATACTCCCAGGAGCAAAATTTGATGGATAGTGGTCCAAAATGGAGCTAAACAGCTCCCCATTCCAGAGTGTTGCAGCAAGAAAAACACACACGTACATGAGTGATAAATGAGGGCCTGAGCAGAGGCCAGAGGGCAAGGTGGAGCAGAGTAAGGAGTCGTTCTTGCTTGTCACGAGGATCCCTGCTCAGCTTCAGGAAACGGTGGTGTTTGTCTTGGACCAGAAGTGAGAATAACAGCAGGTTGTGTTTCACGTGATTAATTTATGGCATCTTTACATGTGGATGAGCTGGGTTTTCATTTTTGTGCATGCATATATGTAGTTTCTTCCAGAATTAGAATCATTTAAGGAAAAAAAGGACGTGCTGTCATATGGGTGCCTCAGTTTACACCACCTGGACCAAATGTTTTATCTTAAAAGCATCCGGACGCTGCCGCCAAATGTCCTGCTGCAGTCTGACCCGGAGGGATGAATTCATGGTAGGCAACCTTAGTGAATGAAATCAATAGCATCCTCCTGGTCATGCTTCTGACACAATGTACTGCCTTTTTGGCTAAAAACTGTTTGCAGAAGGGTATTTGTTTGGTCTCTTGGTAACCAGTGATGCTCCTGAACATTCCAGTAAGTCAGTGTTATTTCAGCACAGATATACAGCTCTGTACTGATATAGCACAGAAATTTTAGGCTTCGTGATAAACCCATCATGAATCAGATCTGCAGCCAAATACAAATCAGATAAGGATTCTGATTATAGGCAGACAGCTTTGATCAAACAGACTTGTGTTAAGGAGGGCATTGCCTGTTAAAAATCATGTTGTGCATCTTCATCTTGAGCCTCGGCGCTTTCTTGTCTAGACCTGGCCTGGATTTGATCAGCTCAGCGGCCCCCATTATGTTCCCAAGTCCTTTTCCAAAGGGGAACCGAGACAACTTCCCACTCTGCGCTGCCAGGCCTCTGCAACAACAACACACCAGGTTTTCCTATTACTGCTCTCCTGGCAAATGGAGACACAACTCAGAACACGTGTGGACAAACTAGTGTGGTGGTGGCGGTGCACGAGATGAGCGATTGAGCAGATGGCAAAGGTGAGGTCCACTGGGGCCAGAGCTCTCCAGGGTAACAATGGCAGCCTTCTGAACATCTATCAGGATTTATGTAATGCAAAAAGCATCTATAACAGGACTGCATTACAAAATTTAAATGAACACATTGATGTTTTTGGATCTAAATAAGAAAAAAAAAACATCCAAAATGATCTAAATACAACAATTTTTGCCAGCAGAGGAGACTCGGCAACAACCCTGGCAACAACGCTCCCGTGGAACCATGAGCAATGCAGTGTAACTCTACCCAACAGCTGTCTATGCCTGCTGACTGACAGTGGGACGATGTGAGATGGCACTTGCCCCAGGGTGACTAGAGATATTTGGCATGAGCTGATGGTGAGGGACATGGTGGCGGGCACATGGGGCCAAAAGGCAGGCCCTGCTGGTCAGACGATGCCAGGACGTGTATTGCGTTTCAGTGGCCTGTAGCATGTTTCGTACCATGGTGCGGGCATGAGCACTCTAGGAAGCAGTGATGTCCAGTGTTCAGACTGTGTTTGACAATGTTCACCTATTCAACGAGTAACCCGTGCGATGACTATAAACAATGTTTGGACACAATCGATCAGTTATTGAACCCGAAGCCATTTCTATGACCCGATCTCTCACACAGAGAATAATGGCTGACCTATATTAACCGTCAAACTGAGAACGAGAGAGCGAGAGCGAGAGCGAGAGAGAGAGTGGAAGACTGTGGCTGGTAAAGGCAAAGGAGGAGGAGAGGGCATCTGAGGAGAAAGACAAGATGAGTGATGGGGCTGAAGGAGGTCTGTGACATGAGAGAGAAATTTCTGAAAAGCAAAAAGCTGTGAACGCCGGCATGTTTGCTTATCGACACACTGTTTAAAAAAAAAAAAAAGTGAGCAAGTCTCAAAGTGAATACATTCACAGTTCCAGGAGTCACTTACAGCTGTGACACACAATTCAAGATTAAGGTCATCACTGGATTATAAGCACGCACGCACACGCACGCACGCACGCACACACACACGCACACACACAAAACACCCCAGCGTTTTCTAAACTGTTCTTTAATGTTACCACTCTGACTGTGAAAATGGCCTCATGAAACATTAAGCCTCTCTCTCACCGAGTGCCTGCATGGTTGAATTATAGAACTGTGCATGAGCAGATGACTGGGCACATGCGGCTCTCCTCCTGAGATAGCAAACTGCATTCATGCATGCTCCTAGCCCAGAGGGTGCCAAAGCTCAGCTACATCTGGGCAACCAGTCCCACACTCGCACGCATCCGCTGTGTGGTCCCACAAAAGCCTCCAAGGTTAGCATTTACTCTCCCGGATGATGCCTTATTTCACGGCCACTTAGAGAGAGCGGGACAGCCAAACAAGCTTCAGATTTGTCCATGTCAACAAGAGAAAAAGTTTGTCATCACTATTACAAGCAACTACTAATATACACAGTAGGTGATTTGAAGGGGGATGGGGGGGGGGTACCATGCTTCTTGTCAGCAAAATGACTCAAAACCATCCCCCTTGTTAGCCTACCACCCCCCCCAGTTGCCATTAATAGGTGTATATCATGTTATGGAACTGAATACAATGACTTCTGAGCAGGAATACAAAACAAAGAACAAACTTACAAACACAGGTGCATCTCAAATTAAAATATCAAAAAGTTATTTTAGCAACTGAATTCAAAAAGTAGAACTCAGAGTCACACAGAGCAATATATTTCAAGCATTTATTTCTTTTAATTTTGAGGATTATGGTTTACAGCTAATGAAAACCCAAAATGTAAACACTTTCTCAAAAAATTTGAATATTGCATAAGAGCAATTAAAAAAATATATATTTTAATTGAAATGTTAGCCAACTGAAAAGTATGCTCATGTACACACAATATTTGGTCAGAGCTCCTTTTGCACAAATTACTGCATCAATGTGGTGTGGCATGGAGGCGATCAAACCTGTGGCACTGCTGAGGTGTTATGGAAGCCCAGGTTGCTTTCATAGCGGCCTTCAGCACATCTGCACTGTTGGGTGTGATGTCTCAGATGACCTGGCCCCCCAAATCATCAATGACTGTGAAAATTTCACACTGGACCTCAGGCAACTTGGATTCTGTCCCTCTCCACTCTTCCTCCAGACTCTGGAACCTTGATTTCCACATGAAAGGACTTGGCACCTTATTTGAGGAGCCATGTCATCTGCTGGTGTTGGTCTCTAGTGTTTTATCAAGTCCAAAATCAGAGCAGCTGCATGCCAGGAAATTTTAGAGCATTTCATGCTTCAGCTTTATGGAGATGCTGATTTCATTTTCCAGTAGGACTTGGCACCTGCCCACACTGCCAAAAGCACCAGTTCCTTGTATAATGACCATGCTATCACCGTGATTGGCCAGCAAACTCTCCTGACCTAAACCCCATAGAGAAACTATGGGGTATTGTCAAGAGCAAGATGAGAGACACCAGCTCCAACAATGCAGACAAGCTGAAGGCAGCTATCAAATCAACCTGGGCCTCCATAATACCTCAGCGGTACCATAGGCTGATCACATCCATGCCATGCCGCTGCTGCATTAATTCATGCCAAAAAAAAAAAAAGCCCCCAACCAAGTATTTTATATATGGACATACCTTTCAGTCGACCAACATTTGATTAAAAATCCACTTTCTAAAATTGATTTTATGTAATGTTCTAATTTTTTGAGAAACTGAATTCAGGGTTTTCATTAGCTGTAAGCTATAATCATCAAAATTAAAAGAAATCAATATTTGAAATATATCACTGTGTTTACTGAATCTATATATTAGTTTCACTTTTTGACTTACTGAAAAACCAAGTTTGATGATATTCTAATTTATTGAGATGTACCTGTATGCAGTGTCTCATAAAATTGTAACTTTTTTTCTAAAAAAAAAAAAAAAAAAAACTGCAACAAATTTCTCATAAATTTGCAACTTTTTGCCTAATAAATTTACTTTTTTTTTTTTCAAAAATCACAACTTTCTCGCAAGTCTTCTTGTCAATTTTCAACTTTTTTCCTTGTAATTTTTCCAGGTTTTTCTTGTAAATTTGCATTTTTTTTTAAAAAAATTTAGAATTTTTTTTCCTCCAAACATCCCAATTTCTTTCTCAAAAATTTGTGACTTTTCTTTGCAAAATTGCTATTTTTGTGTGAATTAACAATTTGTGACCATCCATCCATCTTCTTCCACTTAATCCTTTTCGGGTTGCGGGGGCCGGCTGGAGCCTATCCCAGCATCTTTGGGTGAGAGGCAGGGTACACCCTGGACAGATCGCCAGTCCATCACAGGGCCAACTCAGAGAGACAGACAACCATTCACTCTCACAGTCATACCTAAGGACAATTTAGAATCCCCAGTTTGTTGCCAATTACGGGCTGCACGGTGGCGCAGTGGTTAGCACTGCGGCAGCACAGTTTACCCTTGGCCAGGGGATTGTGGGGATCGTGGGATCGTGGGTTCGATCCCAGCCCCCGACCAACAGTGATCTGTGTGGAGTTTGCATGTTCTCCCCGTGTTGCGTGGGTTTACTCCGGGATTTCTCCGGTTTCCTCCCACATGCCAAAAACATGCATGTTAGGTTAATTGGCTGTTCTAAATTGTCCCTAGATATCGGTTTCCTATAGGCCCTTAGAATAGAGGGTTAGTATTAATGAAAGCGCTTTGAGTGGTCTTTGTGACTAGAAAAGCGCTATATAAGTGCAGGTTAGTTAGTAGTTAGTTAGTAATTAACCTAATTTGTGACCAGCCATGGAAAAACCAGAAACAAGTCTCCCAAAGGGTATTTTGAGTTATTTACAGATTCTAAAAGTGTGGAATCTAAGCTTTCCAATGATGTCTAACACATGGAAATCCAAAAAGAGTTCAAGAAGATGTGGCCATTTGAATGTTAGCACCTCTCAAACTACTTCCATCAGTCCATCCATCTTCTACTGCTTTTCCAGTGGTTCGGGTCGCTGAGGCAACAGCTCAAGCAGAGAAGCCCAGACTTCCCTCTCCCTGGCCACCTGCCCCAGCTCTTCAGAGAGGACACCAAGGTGTTCCCATCCCAGCTGGGAAACGTAGTCTTCCCAGCGTGACCTGGGTCTGCCCCAGGGTCTCCTCCCAGTGGGACGTGCCCAAAACACCTCAAGTGGGAGGCGTCCAGGAGGCATCCTGATCAGATGCCCAAACCACCTCAACTGGCTCCTTTTGATGTGGAGGAGCAGCAGTTCTACTCTGGAACATAGATTGACCGGTAAATCGACAGCTTTGCTTTAGAGCTCAGCTCGCTCTTCACCACAACAGACCGGTACAATGTCCACATCACTGCAGACGCTGCTCCGATCCGTCTGTCAATCTCTCGCTCCATTCTCCCCTCACTCATGAATGAGACCCCAAGATACATAAACTCCTCCACTTGGGGCAGGAGCTTGTCTCCAACCTGGAGAGGACAATCCACCTTTTTCCGGCTAAGGACCATGAACTCGGACTTGGAGGTGCTGATTCTAATCCCAGCCACTTCACACTCTGTAGCAAACCATCCCAGCAAGGCCTGTAGGTCATTGCTGGATGAAGCCAACAGGATAACATCATCTGCAAACAGCAGAGATGAGATCTTGAGGTCACAGAGCATGACACCCTCCGATTCTTGGCTGCGCCTAGATATCCTATCCATAAAAATTATGAACAGGATCGGTGACAAAGGGCCCTGATGGAGTCCATCTCTCACTGGAAACGAGTTTGACTGGTAGGCCTTTTCCCCCAAGATGGTTCCAGTGCTTGACTGGAGCCAGAGCCTGACTTGGCACCAGTTCTTTGGTTTTTGACCGGCTAAGCACTAGTCCCAGCTTCTCAAAAGTGGTACTAACCTGGCCCCAACTCCTACCTGGGCCAGAGCTTAGAGCCAGCTGACGTCAACGTTCACTGCCATGGGCATGGTTAACCGACCAGCTTCAAAACATTACTGACCCGCCATGTTGCATTCCAAACAGCAGTGGATTCCAAAACCAAACAGATTTGGAGTGAAAAGGAGACACATTTCCTGGCTCCGTCCCTGGCTCTATGGACATGAGCAGAAGTACAAGATAAGCTGGAAGGGGCCACTCGGACAAAGCCCATTTTGATCTGATGAACTGTTTTTGGGGATAGGCTAGCCAACCAGGACCATCCTAACTGCCATGGATGAGTTGCATATCTATCTATCTATCTATCTATATATACAGTATATACTGTGTATATATATATATATATATATATATATATATATATATATATATATATATACATGCATTTTTCCATGTAATCTTGTGACAGCATTATTTTAATGGTATAGATAAGATAAGCAAATTACAATTAAACTGTAATTTGTGACATTTTAATTGCAACTTAGCATCTTTTATCATATTTTTGCACTTTTATTCCTTTTCATTTATACCTTATACTAAATTTGTGAATACCCCCCCATCCCCCTTATTAAAAAAATAACTCACCTACTGGTAACAGATCAAAACTGAATGATAAAAGAGGAAGAAAGATATGAGCATAAAGATGCACAAAGCTGAAATCACATCCATCCATAGTTACCAGACCCTATTCAATTTTACTGGTGCCACACACATTGCCTCTCAGTCTTTAAATGCTGAAACAGCTTCATGAATGCTTTTGCTCAAGTGTTTGCACTTCACTCACTAACAAGAGAGGTTATCAGCTCATTGACACTCGCTAATCCAATGCGACTAGCACTATTGAAGGCCCTCCAGTTTGTAAGCACATATTCAACAGTGCAGAAGGCAGGACATAATAAATATGGAGGAAGAAAGAGGTCCATTTGCATTACAGGGCTGAAGTGGACTTTGAGAGGCTGGGGGGGGGGGGGGGCACGAAGGATCAAGAGGGGAAGAAGAAAGAGGAGAGGATCACGAGGATCTGCAGAGAGAAAAGAGAGGGATCACTAGGGACAGGCTTTGTCATGTTAAACTGCCTCTCACTGCATGTTCTCCACCTCTTGGTGGATAACATAATGGTCAATCACAGGGGACTAGATTACAGTGGTTTGATCTTCGCAGCTTCAGAGCAGGATCATGACTGTGGAAGTGAGGTGCATGTGAGCACCTTCTCACCAAGCTACACAGCATAAAAACCAAGCACCCCTTTGGGGTAGTCACTGAGATTTTCAGTTTAAGTTAAAGTTTACAGTTAAACTTGTAATTTACTTCTGCCTTGAAGCCCTTGCTGACTTAAGTGCATTCCTTTCATTGTAATGACAACAGTTCCCTTCATAAATTAGCCGCAAGTACCAATGCCACATTTAGAGTTAAAAGGGTGCTGTACATTGATGGCGGAAGATAGATGCAGCAGGTGTGCCATTAGCCAGTCACTAGCATGGATGGTGTATAGAAATGGACAACATAAGAACTCTCAAAACTGTGAAGCCCTCACATCTCGATCACCCTCTGCTGGCTGGCTGCAGTACAATTTTAATCCTCGTCTCTCCTCATTATTGCATGCAGCACTATGCCAAAATTACTCCTTGGATAAAAATTTCCCAAAGATGATTTCTGTCCTTGTGGGTATCTCTTATAGTGCTGCTGTATGTTCACGTGTTTGTTTTTGGCATCAATTCAGTTTTACACAGTTATTTGATGCTACAACAAAAACAGGGTGTGGTCAGGACTGAACATGGCTGCGGTGGTCATGTTTGACAGGGCTGCGTATGTACTGCTGCATAAACTGTGGCCTTACGGGCGGCAACTTGATGCTGCGGCTCCACTTTCTGGTCGCTACTGGACAGACTCTGGCTGCAAATGATGTCACTGGTGCAAGATTGCAGCAGGCTAAATCCATGAAGTAGAGTTTCCCTTTTCTACAATTAAGCGATAGCCCATCGTCCATATTTACAGCGTACTGTTATAGTCTATGGTCACTTGCCTTTTGACAGCCTCAGGGATGTTGCAACTCAGTGGGGTTAAATGAAAAGAAAAAGAGCATTCAAAGAGCCTGAAGGTTATTCTTACATGCTAAACCTATTCTATCCTATAGTCCAAAACACTGACTTGCTTCTACACTTGACCATTTTCTGACTACATCCCCTACAGAGCAAAGTGGAACAAGTAACTGGAAGTCATTTCCTTCTAATGCTGCACTTCCAGCCACTGCACTCCTGCTCATGCCCCCCCAAAAATGATAAGTGATGACAATTTTGATTTAGTCGTCCGATAAGCAGAGTGAGTGTCCTTCCTGGCAAGTATATGGGCAGAGAGAGAGAGAGAAAGCAGGATGTACAGGTGAGCAGTTTTGGAAATGCAACAAGATCTAAGAAGACTCAAAAATAAAAATGCAGGTGTTTAGGACATCCTTTCACGCCTTACTTGTGAAAAAATGCAGAAGACAGCAGGCAGCGTCATCAACGGAGTGAAGCAGGGCGTTTGTAGAATTTAATAAATTGAACATTTAGTCATCTCAGGTATGGGGTTTCTTCTTCCCTTTCCTCCTTGTGCTTGTGTTTTCTAGGCCCCTGCAGACACCAATTTCCTGCATGAATCCCTGACCTTTCAACATAACCTGGGGGGAGCCATTTGATCACATCACTCTTGCACAAAAGCAGACACCATTTCCTGCAATATTGCTGCCCACCAGTCAGCAAACTGGTTTTGCCAAGACAATGTTGATCTTTCCCTGTGGTGGTTCACTAAAAACAAAGCTGTTTGCATGGAGAAGACCTACTACACACACAGCCTTTACCCTCAACTACACACCAAACAAATGACAAGCTCACTGATTTTCACAGCCTTTTTCATTCGTCACTACATTTTCAATTTAAAAATGCTGGTTTGTCAGTGAGACGCGATTAGTGGGATGCGCATGTTTTTGTTACAAAAATTAATCAGATCATTCTCTACTATAATAGTGCTACTAGAAAAGGGGGGGGGGGGACAAAAAGTCAACAACTCTGTGCAAAGACTAAACAGACAAATCCATACAAAAGCAAAAAAAAAAAAAAAAAAAGATTTTTCAGCCTCTATGACTTGAACATTTATAATATTAAATTTCACTATAAGGCTTGGCACACATGACATGTTCATTTACAACCAGAGAAAAAGATCTGTGTGCACACAACACATCACAGAAGCAACCATGCGTGCACACAGATCCACCCAAAGTCTGAAAACTGCTGTCGTAACTAACAGATGACAAGTAGAAGTTTTAATCAGAGGGACTTTGGATTATGAAACTAACTATAAATGCCAGATTCCACTTGCAAGAAATATATATTTCTTTTTTTAAGTTGAAACAAAGAGCAACTCATAAATAAAAACATGTGTAATTGTGGGAAATTTAAAAAAATGACTTATTAACAGCTGTTTGAAAATTTGATCAGGAGTCTTCAGTCATAACTTTCAGAAAAGCATTTCAAGTAAGAAAACAGTGATGTGATGTCGGCCGGCTGAGGAGTTGCGCAAAACTGGATTTAAAACTATATCTGCTGCTCCATGGGGATTTTTTTTTTTCCATCATTCAGCAAAGGCATCATTTTAGGGATTTATTTCAGTCTGTAAATCTTCCTTGGTTATAAATTTGATGATTTTTTTTTTTTTTAAATCTATAATGCTGCATCCATTTAAAAAGAAATCATTTTACAGACACTGGTTTAGAGCCCTTTTTGTTTTTAACCTAGTTCCAACTATAAATTTTTTTGTAACATGATATAAACGCCAGATTCCCCACTGGAAGGAATACATATACATACACACACACACACACACATATATATACAGTATATACATACATACATACATACATACATACATACACATATATATATATATATATATATATATATATATATAGATATATATATATATATATATAGGGCTGCAACAATTACTCGAATAATACGATTACAAAAATTCCTCGATTCACCATGTCGTTTAATGTAGCCCTTCCGGTCTAAATGACCTTCTTCTGGTCACGCTATGTAAACAAGACGCAACTTTTGTTTAATGGCGCCATATCAGAGGGACATAGCAACGGGCCGACAAAGAGGAAAAAAGTCAGAAAAAACAAAATTATCTCAAGTCTAGGATCATTTCAAGCTCAAACTGAAGTAAAACATTGTGCAGTGTGTACATGGTAAAGCCGAGCGGCGAGCTAGCATCCGACAACGTCAATGTTACGGTGTCTTGGCAGAAAGCATACCACATCATGCACAGCCAGCGCACCTGAGACAAGGTACATGATTAAGATTTTAATTTAAGATGAATAGAATGTAGTCAGCTATGCTAATTATGCTTATATGACCAAAGAATATATATCCACCGCCGCCAGCATCCTCTAGCAGCTACCACTAGCGGATGCTAATGGCTAGCGAGCAGAACTTTATGGTGTAATGTACCGTTTAAAGTTATGTTCTACGCAATAAATATTGCAATAAGCATTGCAATAAATGTGTAACTGCGTTATTGAGTGTTTGGTACAATTACTACTGCTCTTTAGGACAGAAACTTCCATACATGTTGGTCAATGCAAGTTTCTTTAAAAAAAAAAAAAGTATCAGATTACTCAAGTAATCTTCAATTAGAGAGGGCGAATACCCGAGCTGTAAAATATTCGTTAGCTGCAGCCCTCTCTCTCTCTCTAGTTATGTTTGCACTTTTGAAATGTGAGACACTTGGAATGATATTGGTACTCTTACATTTTTGAATTGTGCAATAAGGGCATTTTTTAAAACTCAAACACTCTCTCTCTCTCTCTCTCTCTCTCTCTCTCTCTCTCTCTCTCTCTCTCTCTCTCTCTCTCTCTCTCTCTCTCTCTCTCTCTCTCTCTCTCTCTCTCTCTCTCTCTCTCTCTCTCTCTCTCTCTCTCTCTCTCTCTCTCTCTCTCTCTCTCTCTCTCTCTCTCTCTCTCTCTCTCTCTCTCTCTCTCTCTCTCTCTGCAGACTTGTTTGCGAGAGGCACGCTGTACCAAGCTTGGTCATCTCATGAAGATGTCGACCACATCGATGGAAACGCTGAGGCGGAGTGCCAACATTACATCTGTCAGACTGCTGCAAAGGGTGGTGGGGGAAGTGTGCGCTGCCCTGCCACAACCGCTTCGAGCGTTTGCGACAAACCGCACTCTTTCCAATCAATGGGATGACGACACTGTGTCCAACTTTCCTGCCATTTCCATAAGTCCAGCTGTGGGGGAGTGGCAGGGAGGGGAGGATCACCTGCTGACCTTCAGAAATCCTCGCCTTGGCAGGTTCCAGTTTGTCGGGATGAGGACAGTGTATCACATCTGTGTGAAGGTTCTGAATCTGCGCTCTCTGATGGACGTGACAGAGTCGAGGTGGGTGGGTTTTTTGGGGCCAGAGGTCTCCCCGAAAGGCAGCTGGCAGTGCATGTACAAGCTCCCCATTGAGAAACGGACAGCAGATCTCCAGTGGAGGATTGTGCATGGGGCAATAGCTACAAATAAATACAGAGCACGCCTGGATCCAACTGTGGGGGGGGGGGAATGTTTGTTTTGCTCCCAAGTTGAGACCCTGGAGCATTTGTTTGTTCAATGTTTTCGTTTATCTGGCCTTTTTGATCTTTTGCGGGAGTGGTTTCAGGCTTTGGGTGAACGTTTCTCTTTTGGTTTGTTCATTTACGGTCCAAAGTATAAAGTGGCAAGGAAGTCTGCCCACACTTTGCTGAACTTCCTATCTGGTACTGCTAAACTTGCCATCTGGCTGACAAGAAAAAATCGGACTACCAACGCTGCCAATGTGGATCCTGTGTCTGCTTTCAAGGCCTTGTTGAAAGTCAGACTCCAGGTGGAGTTTTCTTACTACCAAATGGTGGACAGTTTGGAGGCATTCACCAATAGATGGACTGTAGGGAACGTTTTGTGTTCTGTGGGTCAGGGGGATGAGTTATGCTTGCACTTTTGAGATGTGACACACTTGGGGCCGTGATACTGGTGTTCTTGCATTTTTGAATTGTACAATAAAGCCTTTTTTAAAAGTCAAAGTCTACCTTGGAAATGCCACCTCCATCTATCCACCAGGGGCTGAGGATCGTTCCCCCGGACAGCACTGTTACTGTGGAGGAGGTCCTTATGGCTGTGGCCGAGCAGGTGGGCCATGATGCGATCTGCTTTGCGTCCCAAATGAATAGAGATGTAGTTGTGTTTCTGGCTGCTGAAGAGGATGTCCACACCCTGATTGTAAGCGGTGTTGTTATCGGGGAAACGTATGTACAGGTGTCCCCCTTATCTGTCCCATCAACGCGAATCACCGTCTCAGGTGTTCCACCTTTCATCACTGACGAGCAGTTGGCGACGGAGCTCCGCAGATTTGGGAAGTTTGCGGGCTCGTTTACAACTCTGACTTTGGGATGCAAGGAGACCAAGTTAAAACATGTGAAATCACTCAGGCGACAGGTGTTCATGTTTCTAGACTCGCCCACTCAAACTCTGGAAGTGTCCTTCCGGGTCAAACACGGGGACGGCTCCTATATGGTGTATGCGAGCTCAGGACAGATGAAGTGTTTTGAATGTGGAGACGTGGGCCATAAACGGTTCGCTTGTCCGCACAGGCAGCGGGCGGAGGGCCCTGATGGAGCCGCGGATGGTGCCGGCGGCGAGCCCTCCGCTCCCGCCGCTGCTGCGGACGACGTTGCGGGGCATTCCGCAGGCCCTGCTCCGGAGCCTGCCGCTGTGTCTGTGGACGGCCCGGCTGTGGCGCCCGCGGCTCAGCTTACGGCCGGGAGCGTTGCTGGCGATGGCGCCAAAAATGTCACTGATGGTGCGTCACAATCATCTCGCTGTGTGACGTCAGCAGCTGAGCCTCCGGAAGCTGCTACCGTTTCGGAGCAGGAGACGGAGCACCGACCTGATGGTGCGTCAGAATCTCGCTGTGTGACATCAGCGGCTGTGCTTCCAGAGGCTGCTACCGTTTCACAGCAGGGGATGTAACGGCGACAGTCAGCTGCTGTGGGTGGCGTCCAGGAAAATGTGGCCCATGATGAATCCATTGGCTCAGGAGAACCAAACAGTCAGCTGAGCTGTGCTGACGAGGAAATGGAATCTGATAACGACACTGGGTCTAATACTGAGTCTATTGAGGCAAAATGCAGTACAAACACGAGTTTGTATTCACTGGAAGAAATAAATGCTTTTCTGGATGAAACCTATAACAAAGCCATTAAAGTCACTGACTACTTCAGTGACACTGATAAATTCATTAAGCCTGTTGATGTGCTAAGAAGGCAGGTTGGTCTTGACCTCCTGGACGAAAGGAAACGTTTTCGCCTCAAGAAACACCTGACAGCCCTGCGTAAAGCAGCAGGGAGAACAGGGGTCAAGCGCGCCCGACAGGAGGAATAAATGGCGGTCGTTCCTCTGCCTGTTTTACACATTTTTGGGATATTGTTTGATCAGACTTTTATATGACGTTTCTAATTGACTGTAATTGACTGTCACGGAACTGGATCTTTACCTGCAGGGCATGGATGCCCCACCGTTTTCTTTCTACACTCTGGACGAGCCTGCTGCACAGATGACTTGCTTGAAAATCCCGCATGGTCTAAGGACTCCAATCCATCTGAGATGAGGAAACTGTCTCTGGGATGTGCAACGGAACTGGCTGCGGCCGCACAGCGCTACCTCTGCTGCCGGAGGAAGGGGACTTGGCCTTGCTTAAGAACTGGGGGCCTCTGGCTCGTCTTTGCACGGACTACGAGGAGGACTCGCACTACTGCCACTGTGGAATAGGTGGACTGCAAGGAATACTCTGTGTTGTGTGTGGGGGGGGGGGGGGACTTATGTTTGCACTTTTTCCAATGTGAGACACTTGGTGAAATGATGTTGGTGCGCTTACATTTTTTTGAATTTTGCAATAAAGGCTTTTTTAAATCTCTCTCTCTCTCTCTTTCTCTATCTTGTGTGTTTGAGGTGTGTGTGTTTAATATAGTGGGTTGAGTGTGGGTGTGTTGGGGTGTGAGTGTTGGAGTGAGTGTGTCGGGGAACGGTAGCTTCTGCTGCCGGTTTTTCCCGGCCGGCATCATGCCGGTGATTGATGGTGGTGTGGAGTTTGAGCGCTTAACCCGGCGTCATGGCGTGAGAATCCTCCCGACAGTTCCCTGTTCTGTGGAGGAGGCCAGCCTCGCTGTAGGACAGGTGGTTGGGCATGGCAGCATAAAATCAGCATCGAGGATGAACAGCGCAATTGTGATCTTTCTGGATTCGACTGAAAAAGCTGATCAGGTGGTGGCACAGGGAGTGGTCATAGGTGACACTTTTAAGATAAGATAAGATAAGATAAGCCTTTATTAGTCCCACAATGGGGAAATTCCAGGATTGCAACAGCACAGGGACAGCAACACTCAGAGCAACAATCAGAAGGCAAGAAAAAACAACATCTAGCAAACATATGTCCATATTACTATAAATGTATATATATAGACACACAGTGCAGAGCATTATGGCTGGTGGATGTGCAGCAGAAAGTCTAAGCTCTCTCTCCGCGGATGCAGCGGGCCAGCTGGAAGTCTTTGGGCATGATGGTGACCCCCTTAGCGAAGAAGAGACCACCAGGTGGGTCTCGCTGGTCTCCTGCAGAGCCATGACGGCGAAACTCAGGAAACGCAGGACGGTCTTGAAGTCCTGAGCGATCTCCCTCACCAGGCGCTGGACGGGCAGCTTACGGATGAGCAGCTCCGTGGATTTCTGGTAGCGACGGATCTCTCTCAGAGCCACGGACCTGTGACGGCGAGGCCTCTTCACTCTGCCGGTGGCCAGAGCGCCTCTCCGAGCAGCCCTGGTGGCTAGCTGTCTCCTGGGGGGCTTCTTCCTCCAGTAGATTTTACGGGCGGTCTGCTTGGTTCTTGCCATCGCTCTTTATTATTCTGTCTTATATTTCTTTCACGCCGCCTAAACTCCAGCCCGGCACCCGCTTCGTTTTCGCTACAGCTCCCGGTATGTCGAGTTTCCCATTAGCACTGGGCGGCGGCCAAGTGCTAGCTAGCACTAGCTCCTCCCCGCTGTAACGTCTCCCGCTGCAAACTGTGGCTCCGTCCGCCGACCCGGGAGACCCCCGGGGCGATCCGTGCGTCCATGATATATATACAGAGTGAAAGGTGTAGAAAGAAGAAGGAAGATAAAAAAAAAAGGCTGTTGCAACAGGCAGCCGACTCGTGTGGCGCCGCCGGTCCGGCAGAGCCGGAACCGGAAAGAAGATCTTACTCCCGTTTTACCGCTGGCGAACCCGTCTAGGAGGATCACCATCTCAAACGCTCCTCCTTTCGTTAAAAATGATCAGCTGATTAGAGAGTTGTCCCGTTTTGGCCAGGTTGTGTCCCCTATCAGAATGGTCTCTCTGGGTAGTAAATCACCCCTGCTGAAGCATGTTGTGTGTCACAGGAGGCAGTGTTTCATGGTGTTGAAAGACAGCTCTGCTGAACTGAACGCGTCTTTTAATTTCAGGATTGACGGCTTTAGCTACTTGGTGTTTGCAACATCTGAAACCATGAAGTGTTTTGCGTGTGGCGCAGAAGGCCATCTTATTAGGTCATGTCCTGAAAAGGCGAACACAAAGAGCACTGGCGGTAAGAAAGGTGACGCCGCTGTTTCTGGTGGTCCGGAGGGTAGCGCTACATGCGGTGCGGCGGATGCCGCTGCGGCGCCCGCTTCTGCTGGGGCGGTCGCGGCCGCGTCCGCTTCTACGGGGGTGTCCGCGTCCGCGTCCGCTTGTGCTGGGGCGGCCGTGGCCGCCTCTGCTGAGGTAGCCGCAGCGGGCGCGGTAGTTGCCCCCCCAAACATTGATGGTGGGAAATTTCTGTCTGGCGGCAGCTGTGATCATTGTGACGAGCCTGTCACCCGGAGTAAAGAGGCGGAGGGTGTAAGTAAGAGTGCAGTTAAACGAAGGAACGTGGGTGAGCAGACTTTGCAGGCGGGGGAGGAGCGGTTTGAGGCTGTAGCGGACACACAGAGCAAACACTGCATGACGAACGTTGCAGTTCACGAAGAAATGCAGGAATGTAGTTTTGTTGAAGAGGATCCTTTTAAAGCTGCACAAAAAAGAAAAAGTGCTGAAAACTTGCAGAGCTCTGCTAAATCTAGTAGGGTTGGGAAGTTAGATTTACTAGATGAGAGCATCTCTGACGAAAGTGGAGCTGAGTCTGAAATGATGCAGACGCAGGAGGAGCAAAGCTCCTATTGTTTTACCAAAATTAGGCAATTTCTCCAGGTGACCAAGGGGAGCAGAGCTGTGAAAGTGGAAAATTACTTTCCAGATCTGGAGTTATTTGTGGCATCAGCTCGCAAGCTGATGAAACTGAATGATGGGAATGAGACTTTTACTGATCAGGAAATTTTTCGTTTAAAGAAACTGGTTGTCAAACTGAAATCACAAATTACTAACAGTCATGTTGACTCTTAGTTTGTTTCTTCCCTTTTATGCTATGTGTGTGTTTTTTTACTGTACCTTATTTTTATCCTTTTTAATGCCCCACCTTAGAATTGGCACTCTTAATATAAACGGGGCCAGGGATGATGTAAAAAGGGCCTCTTTATACAAGCTTTTTAATTTAAAGGCACTTGACGTGCTGATGGTCCAGGAGACTCACAGCACTGTAGACATTGAGTGCCAGTGGAGAAAAGAGTGGGATGGCTGCATTTTTTTTAGCCACAAATCCAATAATAGTGGAGGGGTGGCTGTACTTTTCTCTCGGGGTTGTGTGCCTGTCTCTTATGAGGTAGAAGAGGTGGTGAAAGGACATGTACTCTTGCTAAAGGTACAGTTTGAAAACGTAAACTTGGTTCTTATAAACGTGTATGTGCCAACCCAGAGAGCAGAAAGGATCAGGGTCTTTAATATGCTATCAGATACGGTTAGATCCTGTAATCCAAATAGTTTTTTATTTCTGGGGGGTGATTTTAACTGTACATTAAACCACAGACTGGACAGGAACCATCAGGAACCTCACCCTGCTTCTGCCAATAGGCTGAGGGAACTAGTGAAGGCACATGAAATGGCCGATGTGTGGAGATCACATCATGGGGACCAGAGGCAGTACACCTGGAGCCATGCTAAAGATAACCTCTTATCTATGGCTAGGTTAGACCGTTTCTATGGTTTTAAACACCAAATGAGTGTTTTTAAAAATAGTTGTATCTGTCCTGTTGGTTTCACTGATCACTGCCTGCTGATTTGTTCTGTTTTCATTGAAAATGTAAAGTGTAAGAGTGCTTTTTGGCATTTTAATAATACACTTTTAAATGATGTGTTTTTTAAGGGAGTTTTTCATGATGTATGGAAGTCACACAGGGAACAAAAATCTTCTTTTAGTTCTCTCCAAATGTGGTGGGATTTTGGTAAGGCACAGATAAAAAAAATTCTGCCAACAGTACACTCAAAATGTCACTCGTAGCTTGACCCAATCCTTGAAAGTTCTGGAGACTGAGGTGGTAGAGCTAGAGGAGTTACTCAGTTCTACCGGAAAACAGGAGCACTTAGAGGCTCTTAAGTCAAAAAGGTCAGCCTTGGCTAGCTTGCTAGGGGTCACCGCACAGGGTGCTCTGGTCCGCTCGCGCTACATGGATGTAGCTCTGATGGACTCGCCCTCCCAGTACTTTTTTGGACTGGAGGGGAAAAATGGACAGAGAAAGCTCATTCACTCCTTGTTGGGCGATGACGGGAGAACAATCTCCACAGCAGCAGAGATCAGGAAACAAGCTGCTAGCTTTTACAGTGAATTGTTTAGAGCAGAGTGGAGGGAGGACACGTCACTGGGCCAGGTTTTCCTTGATGGTCTTCCAGTGCTCTCAGAGGACCTTGTTGCCGGCTTGGATGCTCCACTGTCTCTGTCTGAGCTGCATACGGTGCTAATGAGCCTCCAGAATGGAAAATCACCAGGCATAGATGGTCTCTCTGTGGACTTTTTTAAGGAATTCTGGCCCCTGCTTGGTCCAGACCTGCTGGAGGTTCTCCAAGATAGCTTGGAAAGGGGGACCCTACCCACGACCTGCAGGAGGGCCATCATCACACTGTTGCCGAAAAAGGGGGACCTCCAGAGCCTAAAGAACTGGAGGCCAGTCTCTCTGCTCTGCACAGACTATAAGATTCTCTCAAAAGCTCTGGCCCGAAGACTGAGAAAGGTGATGAGCGAGCTCATTCATGTAGACCAGACTTACTGTGTGCCTGGCAGGCTGATTAGTGACAACGTCACTTTAATTCGGGATATTTTGGAGGTCTCTGGTTCATTGGCGGTAGAAACTGGTTTGATTTCAATTGACCAGGAAAAGGCGTTTGATCGGGTTGAACACCAATATTTATGGACAGTTTTAACAGCTTTTGGGTTCAGCCCAGGCTTCATAGCCAGGATACGGGTCTTGTACAGTGACATTGAGAGTGTACTGAAGATAAATGGGGGCCTGTCTGCCCCTTTAAAAGTCCAGAGGGGGGTTCGGCAGGGCTGCCCTCTCTCAGGGATGCTGTACTCCCTCGCCATAGAGCCTTTGCTTCACTGCCTGAGAAGGGATCTATCAGGAGTTACTTTTCCTGGCTGTGACACCCCGTTCAAGCTGTTGGCCTATGCAGATGATGTAGTCATTCTGCTAAATAAGCAGAGTGACATTGACGTTCTGGTTAGGAGTGTCAATCTTTTTGGCCAACTTTCCTCTGCAAAAATAAACTGGGGAAAAAGCGAGGCTCTGATGGTGGGGGAGAAACTAGAAAATCAGCTTACGCTGCCTGGTGGGTTGATTTGGAAAAAAGGAGGTTTTAAGTATCTTGGTGTCTTTATTGGAAATCAGCAGTTTGAGCAAAAAAATTGGGATGGGGTCATAGAGAAAATTAACGGGAGACTAAACAAATGGAAGTGGCTAATGCCAAGAATATCTTTTAGAGGAAGAGTGCTCATTTTAAATAATCTTGTTTCCTCATCCCTGTGGCACCGCCTCATGTGCATGGACCCCCCTGCTGGTTTGTTGTCCAAAATTCAGTCTGTTTTGGTGGACTTTTTTTGGCGGGGTGGACTCCACTGGGTTCCTCAAGCCCTGTTATTTCTTCCCAAAGAGGAGGGGGGGCAAGGAGTGATTCATTTAGCTAGTAGAGGTGCTGCTTTTAGACTGACTTTCATACAGAGACTGCTGACGGGCCCCCAGGACCTGGTATGGAGGCCTTTGGCCTGTGTTATTTTACAGAGAGTCCTTGGGCTTGGGCTAGACCTCCCTGTGTTTTTAATGGTTTTTAAGAACTCTAATGCACTGTCTTTACCCAGTTTTTACCGCAGTCTCTTTTCAGTGTGGACTCTTTTTAAAAAACAAAGAGGGCCATGCGATTCCCTCTACTGGTTGTTGAGGGAGCCGCTGGTTTTTGGTGGTCGCCTTGGTGTCCTGCCGGGAGTTGGAAGGACCTTCCTTGATAGGCTGTGTTCCAGGAACGTTCTCACTCTGAAGCAAGTGGTGGAACTGGCTGGTCCTGGCCTCAACAACGCCTCAGCTTTAGCAGCTCATCTTGGTGTCAGGTCGAATCGTTTCATCGATGGTCTTCTTGCACACTGGAAACAGGAGCTTCATGGACTTGAGCACTCCCTACTCTTGGACTTTAGCAATGACACGCTGCAGCCGGAAAGCACGGACCCCTTTCCCTCTCTCACGCTCTATATGGACTTTGACGTCGCTCCTTGCTCCTTACTGGCATTCTGTGCTCCCACTGGTGTGGACTTTGGAGGAGCCAGTGGTAAGGCACTCTACAGACTGGTGGTGATGGCACTCAACAAGGACAGATTGAACACCTGTGTGGACACTCCTTGGAGAGCCTATTTTAAACTAGGAAAAGGGCATCGGCCTGCCTGGAGGGCTCTTTATAAAGCCCCTCTCCCTAAGAGGCATGGAGACTTACAGTGGAGGGTCCTGCATGGTATTATAGCTGTCAATGCTTTTGTTTCTGTGATTAACAGCAGTGTCAGTGATCAGTGTGTTTTTTGTTCCTCTAGGGAGACTGTTTTTCATTGTTTTATTGAATGTCAGCGCCTGAGTGGCCTCTTTGAACTTCTCACAGAACTTTTTCATATTTTTAAGGAAGTTTTCTCTAAGCAGGTTTTCATTTGTGGTTTTATGTACAATCGTCGTTTTAAGCAGAAGTGTCAACTACTGAACTTTGTTTTAGGGCAGGCAAAGTTGGCTATCTATGTAAGCCGGAGAAGAAAACTTGAGAATGTTGAGAGTGATGTTGATGTCAAAATTTTATTTGTGAGGCTACTTAAAGCCAGAATCAGGCTGGACTTTCAGTTTTTTATGGGGAATGGGGATGTGGAAGGTTTCAGGACCCTCTGGTCCCTGGAGAATGTCCTCTGTTCAGTTCATGATGGACAGCTTTTTTTGGGGCGTTTTTTGGGGGATTAATTTTCTGTGTAATATAGCATGACATAGAAATTGTATTGACTGATGGACAAATGTGTTTATTAAAGATCTTTTAAAAATCAAAAAAAAATCTCTCTCTCTCTCTCTCTCTCTCTCTCTCTCTCTCTCTCTGAGTGGGTGTGGTCGTGAGTGCGAGCTGAGAACGTGTGACAGCGTGAGTGAATTATTTCAAACTTTTCTCTATCTTTTGGTGTTTAAGGTGTTTTTTTGTTAAATAATCTTATTTTTTGTTGTCTTCTGTAGCTGGGGTGGGGTAGGCGTTTTGGGAGGGGGGTTTCTGCTGGTCAGCATGGTTTTGGAGCGAGGCTCCGGTTTTGAGCAGCTGACACGCCGCC